>CM063498.1:152023716-152103716 GCA_032207245.1 Pardosa pseudoannulata | reverse complement strand
TAGTTGTTACCTTTTAATTTACACCTAACGAGTAATTTAAATGTGTGATAAAAACATCACGTTCTGCAATGAAAATTCAAGACTTACCGTTAGATTACAACCAATTCTCAGATTTTATGGATGCCCTACGGCTAGAGGGATCTGAGTCAGCCATAACAACTATCAGCAATGCTAAACAGGGCAGCTTTTAAACCACAACAATCTGCCCTCTCCCAAAAGAATCCAAAATCTATTGATATTTTTAGATTACGCTATTTTTAATTGGTTTTAACATAAAGAACAAAAATGAGATGAAATCTTACAAAGCTTTAGCAAATTAGTCAAAGTTCTGAAACGAAAGTCTTAATTCCTTACAGTAAACTGAAGCTTTTGTTATATAATACTATATTTACCAAAACGAAGGGAAAGAATGGAAATTCGAAAATAGAGAAAATAAAAGAGAAGTAAGCATTGAGAATATTATAAATCTTATTTATATTTGCTACTATCGATTCTATTAGAATAACTAACACAGATTCGTCTTTTTAATTAAAATATTAACAAGAAGGCATATTCGTTTGTGAATAAAAATGTTTCCCTATGGCAAGAGAGCTCGAACAAAATTCCTGTGTATTATCCTCTATCTCGTTTTAAGATTTTTAGAGTACATGTGGCTTGATATGATCGAAAGATCAGTTTTTTACAGCACAAAGCTAACACGAGACTAGGACCTATTGCTTAACCCTATTCTGAATGTCTACGATCTTCCACGCTTGCAAAAGAATTCGAACTCACTAATTCCGGTACCAAAAGACAACGTACTACTTGTTTGATCATCATCCGTATTGATGCCATGAGGAAACGGATTATTTTATTTCGTGAATATGACTAAACCAATCCAATGATAAAACACGAAAGACAGCAAAATATAATTTCGTGATTAAATAAAATATAATCATGTTAGTTAAATTTATTAAATATTAATACTTAAGTTAATAAAATTAAACAAATTTGGGAACAAAAATGTTTAAACAAATCTTACGAGTTCAAATTTTAAAATATTTTGTTCATTTATCTTGATTATGTTTAATTGTATTTTAACACGAAAAATAACTTGCGTAATTGAAACATAACGAATTGTACTTATGAGTTATGAGTATATATTTTATGAGAACATAGTATATTAAAAAAAAGTTATAGAACAAATTCATACCTAAAACTTTCTGAGTGGTATATGACACAGATAAGCAACTGGTTTGCGTACTACTGAAATTCGGTTCTTATATATAGAAAAATAGCTTAATTGAATCGTGCCGAGATAGTATTCTACCTCCATATAAACTCAAAATATCGTAAATACTGTGTTTGTATTCGGGAAAGGTGCATACTTATTTGATGGATAGGCCGTTCCTCCGAACTAATATTATGTCTGCACAAAGTATACCATTGAATCTTTCGTTTCCTGCCAATTTTCCCTACCGAAAATTTCGTACAGAAAATGCCTCAAACCACTCCTAAAAACGTTTAAGACTCTGTAAAAGAAAAGCAAGGGAGCAGAGCCCCCTCCTCCTTTTCTTTATTCTTTTTCCAGAAAACATTTAATGCATATGCTTCTGTAGAGCCCTCCCCGCCAGCCCCGGCGGTAAACACATGCTTCAAAAGCTGACGCGCTTTCTAACAAATGACCCCCCTCTTGATTTTTGACGTTTTAAATCTATGATTCCAAAGTGCGCGTATAATTAGGGGCGCGCGATTTTCCCCTAGCACGCAAAGTAGACATTAGAGAGTGGGGCGCATTGTTTCATTTTGTGTGTGTGCGCGGGGCGCCCCCAGAGGAGCACATCGTCAATCATGCGCCCTTCGCTAACAATGAAAGAGGGGCAACATGACAAATGCTTCTGCCGGCGCTCGACTGACAGTGGGAAAAGAAATATGCTCCATCTCGAGATATATTATTTGGGCAGACCCACCCCCCTACCACACTGGAGGGTCTTCTCTTCCCCCCTCCCTCTTTTGCGTAAATGATGAACTGGAAATACGCTTGCTGCTGATTCGGTTTTTCCTTGCATCTTTTACTTGCGGGTGCCGCTGGAAATAAAGAAAAACTGTTTCCGAGGTGAAACTGAAATATTTAAGGGGCCGTATAAGTTTTCGATTAAAAGCCATGAGTTTATTCGAAGCTTGGGAAGCTTTATCAGTTTCCGAACGGAACCGGCTCTTCAGTTTGGATGGGAACTTCGATGAATTGACCGAAAGATTATAAAAATGTGGACTAATTATATATGACAAATTTAATGTATTCAATTTTGATATTTTGTAATAAAAATCTATATTATTTAAGTATGCTCTATTTGCATACACACATATAGGGGAATTCACTCTCAGTACGACAATTTGCAGAAGGTTTATGTGTTACAAAGAAGCTGTGGAAACCCATACCAATGCTGGGTCAGAAATACTTTCGTCATTACGAAGAGGGTATTGAACAAGCGATCTCGTGATAAGTGATTTTGCTGAAAGTCAGAATTTATGAACAGATTTATCATGACTTAAAGCTAGGTTAGCGATCTAGAGATACCAAAAACATCTCATTTTAATGGCGCAGTGACAAGGCAACTTAAATTTAAGGAAGGAAGCGACAAAAAGAATGATATAATAATGACATTAAACACTCTTGCTACACTACCTTAGCTCCAGGGCTCTTTATTCTTGCTTACTGACGGGGACAACCTGCAGCGAAGTAATGGACTTCCATCATGTGTCTAAAAATATTTACTCTTCAATGCCTTTTTTTCACGCCTTTACATGTACTTTGCACATAGTGAACATAGCTAGCGCCAGGAGCACAATACTTTTTAAGGCCCTTTCCGAAAAACACACAATGCTATAATATATAGACTATACCATTAGGCGCGTTTCTGCGAATATTGCCCAGGCCATAATAGAACCCTTTCCTCTTCCTATTACTAACTCTATATCACTAACTCTGTAATAGAATTGTTTGTTTAGTTTTCATTCTATAGCTTATCCGAACTACGGCCGAATAGGTACTGCGCTGCTCTTTGGAACTAGAGTTTGTGAGTTCGAATACCACTGCTGGCATGAATGTTTGCAACCGTTTGTAATCGACTTTAAGCAGTAGGTACAGGCCTTATTAGGCCACATGTAGCAAAACAGTAAACCGTAGTGCGCCAAAGGAAACCAAATACACTTTATAGCTTATTAAACCGTTTTACAAAATCGAACTACTAACGGGATCGCTGTTCACGCGATTTTTCGTTCAACACTTCCTGCTGCATGGGCTTGCTTTGCAATGTTTTTCCGTCATCTTTGTAGCCGAACGCTGGCCGATTGGTTAGGGCGCTGATCGTCGGTACCGGAGTTCGTGGGTTCGAATCCCACTATGGCATGGATGTTCGTAGCCGTTCGGAATCGGCTTTAAGCAGTAGGTCCCGGTCTCCTTAGCCCTCGTGTGCAAAACAGTAGACCGTAGTGCTCCAAACCAAACCAAACCAAAATCCGTCATCTTTGTGTCCCTTGCTCTCCTGCTAATTTGAACCAACTAACAATAAATCATCCTGTATATGTCTATCATGCATCTATTTCCCAACCCCTTCTTTTGATTAAAAACTCTTTTAGAAACTTCGACTAAATATAAAAACATAATTATCCTATTATGTATGCCGAATTTGATATATTTGCTATTGATATATTGAAATAAATATTAAAAAGTTCAATGATAATATGTTGAACTGCTAATCTGTTTTATTAGCAAAAAATCTGCTAATAAAGCAGAATAAAAATTCTGCTTAAATATATAATTAAGGAGGAAGTACGATGTTTACAGGGAATTTTCAAGCCGTCCACAATCATCTTTACGATTTAGTTTATTATCTGTAGCCTTCTAGGTCAACAATACATACGGATTTGCATATTTAGTGACGTGGGTCTCAAATTTACCTGGCAATGTTGGCATTGGACTTCCATTAATTGCTAAACAGTATGCCTTTTTAGAAAGAAAAAAAAAGTATTTTAAGCCCCTTCAAGAGGGTGAACTTTGAAACTGTATCAATTGTTGAAGTTTAGAAGCTGGTAAAACCATATCCTTGACTAAACAAACTAACAAATATTAAATTGTTTATTTCATTAAAACTAAATCTTATTAAAAGTATTTTCCATAGATCTATGGCTTTTCAAAAAAAGTTAAAAGAATGTTGTATTTTGTGGGAACAGAATATAATTTGCGTACTGGTGTTATAAATTAAATATAAATTAGCTGTTTAATAAATTAAATAGTATTAATGTTTATAAGTACTTGTAACTGTAAATATTTCTTTATAATAATTATATTTTGATAATTATAATAAACTGTAACTGATGTCTGGAAACAGATAGTAATATATATATAATATATATATATATATATATATATATATATATATATATATATATATATATATATATATATGTATAAACATATAGCTGCTATTTCAGTGTCCAGATTTAAAGTTTGTCAACCAATTTAAAATTTTAAAAACGCGAAATTTTTCTCTTATGACCTTTAATGTTTTTCTCCAACAATTTCTGAGGAAAAATTTAACTAGCTCACTGAAGCGTTTCTAGTTGTTATTCAAATTTATAAACTTCAAGAGAATGGAGTACATGGACTAAAAATATCAATTATGGGTTTGAATTCGAAAAGTTTTTTTTAAATATATTACAACTGAATTTTCGTTTCTTTGACTAAAATAGCCTCCAATAGTCATACTAAGGTTATTTATGTTTTTTTCCCATTAAAAATGTTCTAATCTTGCAAAATACTGTACTCAATAATGTCACCAGATTTTACCAATGTTTTAATCGAAGTTTAGTCAAGATACAACTGTTAGGTTCAGAATTAATATTTTGAAACTTATATCTAAGTCTGTAAAAAATGTAATCGGTCATTCCATAGAAACGGGTGTGACACATTGAACTATTTTTTATCACTTTTTCTATAATATTTCAAATATATATTTTTTGTGAAGCAGTTATAACACCTACAGTAGAACTGTAGTTGAAACACCTACAGTTTGCAAAATATAAAGAATTTCAGTTTCTTCTTTAGGTTAAAAAAATTATAAATATGCTGTTACTGGTGGGGCATAACTCTCTCACCCATAACAGCATATTTATCAATATACTTTCTCTCACTATTTGTGTACGTTGGTTTTGAATTTAATAACTTGTCTTTTATTTGAAATCTACATTTCATACTCAAATGAATCCCTCATATGATCGAAGAAAATGCCCACTATTTAGAAATTATTTTTAAAAACTTTATTTCGCACGGTATCTTCCTTTTAATGAGGACAACTTAAGTGTTAAAATATGAACGTAATTTAAAGTCTTGCAGTCTTGATAGCCTTTCATACCCTCTCTAACAATTTAAAAAGTCCATACCTTTGTCCATTATTTATAAATTTTCATCCCTTATCATTTTAATGACCACAACAAGGGTCTTAAAATTTCACTTTAACACTACACTTCGTTGTAAAACTAGTCATTTCCTTTAATTGAGCAATCAAGAAACAAAATTGTTACGCTTACGCTATAATTTACATCAGTAAATTAAGAGAAAGGAGGAGAGAATATTCTAAGGAGAAACCCAATACAATATTTTACTGACTGAGAATTTATACAACTACAAAATATTATTATATATAAGTTAAAGTCAAAATTATATTTCAATAAGAAACATTCATGCTATTTCTGAAATGAAAATATTGTAGTTTTAATGGGTTTACAAACATAGAATTGTATGTTGAAGGACATTTATGTAGGTATATCATAAAGTTTTAATTATTTCTTATGTACTTATAATGTTAAATAATAGCTATTATTATTGTATATTCATGTCTGTTATTATATTTAATAATTCCAGAAAACCGTAGATTGCAGGAATTCACAGTTTGGAAAATATATAGACAAGTACCAGGATTATACAATGACGAACATACAAGTGAAGAATCGCTAGGGATAGTGTGTTACTCTGGATGGGGACTATTTAGAGATGTTTTAAGACTTTGCTAATTAAAATAGGGTTTCCGTCTCGATTATTTTTTAGTTATAATTAAAACTTTAACTGATAGTGCATTTAAAGTTTGTGTCTATAAGGTTATATCTATAATGTTATATAAAGAATTATTTTCTAACACATTCTGTGTTGTAAAATATAAAATATTCCTTTGCATATAAATTCACAAAAAATGGATGATAAATGCGCTAATTCACTAATGATAAATTATCTGAATAATTTTACATTTTTGAAGTTTTAATTATTAATTAATATATAATTAATATGTTTAAATATTATTCCTTATGAACATAAAATTTTAAATAACAGCTATTAATATTGTACATTCATAGCTGTTATTATATATAATAATTCCAGAAAGCCGTAGATTGAAGCAATTCGCAGTTTGGAAAATATATAGGCAAGTACCAGGATTATACAGTGACGAGCATACAGGTGAAGAAGCTCTAGGAATAGTGTGTTACTCTGGATGGTGACTATTTAGAGATGTTTTAAGACTTGGCAAATTAAAATAGGGTTTCTGTCTCGATTATTTTTTAGTTATAATTAAAACTTTAACTGATAGTGCATTTAAAGGTTGTGTCTAAAGGTTATATCTATAAGGTTACGTACAGAATTATTTTCTAACACACTCTTTGTTGTAAAATATAAAATATTCCTTTGCATATAAATTCATAAAAAATAGATGATAAATGTGCTAATTCACTAATGATAAATTATCTGAATAATTTTACATTCCTGAAGTTTTAATTATTAATTAATATATAATAAGTTTTAATTATTCCTTATGTACATAAAATTTTAAATAACAGCTATTAATATTGTACATTCATAGCTGCTATTATATTTAATAATTCCAGAAAGCTGTAGATTGAATCAATTCGAAGTTTGGAAAATATATATATATATATATATATATATATATATATATATATATATACATATATATATATATATATATTATAATATATATCATATTATATATATATATATATATATATATATATATATATATATATATATATATATATTATATATATATATATATATATATATATATATATATATATATATATATATATATATATATATGCAAGTACCAGGATTATACAATGACGAACATACAGGTGAAGAATCGCTAGGGATAGTATGTTACTCTGGATGGTGACTGTTTAGAGATGTTTTAAGACTTTGCAAATTAAAATAATGTTTCTGCCTCGATTATTTTTTAGTTATAATTAAAACTTTAACTGATAGTGCATTTAAAGTTTGTGTCTATATGGTTATATCTATAAGGTTACATACAGAATTATTTTCTAACACACTCTTTGTTGTAAAATATAAAATATTCCTTTGCATATAAATTCATAAAAAATAGATAATAAATGTGCTAATTCACTAATGATAAATTATATGAATAATTTTATATTTCTGAAGTTGGTGTCTAATTCAATTTTCTCGAATTAACTCCCTTGTGTGAAAAATTCAAAATCACCTCTTTTTATCCTGACCGCATATTTATCAACGATTTTCTTCTGGTTGAGATAATCATAACAAGATGTCTCCAAATATTGTCGTTTATCTTAAATCTCGCACACCTCCTGAAATCACATCAGAGGCTCATCAATTAATTAACATCAACCCTCTGCTACCCTTTTTTCTTTATTCTTTACCGTCTTCGAGTCTAATGATATCAACTCCTTTTTCCTCACCGGTGGTTTTTTCTCTTCACTTCGTCTTCTGACGACCCCTTCACCCCCCTTTGTACTCAAGGCCTCTTCTAAAGGAGGACCGAATCTCGGTGGAGGAGCAAGCAGGCAGCAAATGGCAAGCGATAGCGATTAATCGAGCCTAGTGCATCTGCAAGTTCATTAGAGACCAATGATCACTTGATGAAACGCAATTACCGTAACGACGGGGCGACACGGAAGGGTTGCCGGAAAACGACGAGCTCTCTCTCACATGCGGGTGGCAAAGGAATCCACGCCAAGTCTGGTGACCTGTAATGGACTCGGCACTTAACAACTGCTGGTGAATTAGCTACACCGAGTGGTACACGCCGATAAAGTGGCCCAGAGATGTCCGATTGGCTGCTTAATTCCTATCGAGTACATGGGGCATTTTCCAGGATTTAGTTCCGTAATGAGGTAACACAATAAAGGATATCCTACAAACGCATTGCACTACTAACCAGTGAGATGTTTTAATTACAATGGTATTGATGCATTTTTGCCACACTGCGTAATTTTATAAAGATAGCTATGTATAATGACCAACTAGACCACATTTCTCATTTTAAAATTTAAAATATCCACACACAAACACATCCCCTATGTAATAATAGTCTAAGTTGTCTGTCCACGATTTTATGTAGCGGTTGTACCTGGAATGGATACAGACATACATATTGGATTTTTTTATGAGTTAGGGTTAGCAAAATTCGAAGCACGTTCGAAATCCACCCCATCCCCCCTTTTCGAGCGTTTAACGCTATTATTTCAAGTCCTATTCTCTCTCTTATTCTATACTAAATTCATTCTGGATATGAATTTAGTATAGAATAAGAGGGAGGAGCTTAATATTTAAACTGGACTGTGTTTACTCGACGCTCATACACTCTAATTAGTTTCTCCACCATGTGTAGGCCCAGCACATTCGGTAGAGGGTCTGTCCATTTCATCAGCGTACTTCTCAGGATGACGGTTCTGTCCCCGACACAGCCAAACTTTTCTAAATGTCTAATTAATTTAATATTTTCTGCTTTTTCTTTTAAATTCTTATTCCTAAAGTTGTTTTATTATTTTTAAAATAAATGTTTACTATTTTTTCAACTTTTTATGACTTAAACTTTCTTCTCGTAATGTAATAATAGCCTAAGTTATCTGTCTGTCTGTCCTCGAATTTATGAAGCGGTTGGACCTGGTATGGATATAGCATCCATATTGGATTTTTGATGAGTTAGGGTTAGCAAAATTCAAAGCGAGTCAAGTTTATCTTTTCCTAAACTATAGATCCGATTCTAAAATAAATTGGTATGAATAAGCGTCGTATCACAGCGAAAAATACTGTCATATTTAAAATGTTCGAAATCCACCTCGTCCCCCTTTTCGAGCGTTTAATGCCATTATATCAAGCCCTATTTTAGGAGCAGGCGATTAAATTTATCCATTTATCACATAATAAATAGGTAAAAATAACAATTTTTCTAGCATTATGACATCATTCCTTTAACTATCCCATTTAATCATTTCTTATTTTAAATTATTTAAATATTTTCTGCATTATTTTCATATGTTTTATCACTGAACTTAGATATTACATAAATAATTTTCTTTTTTATTTGACTTAAATAATAGATTAAGTACATATGTGTTAATTTTAATCGATTATTTTTGTAGAAAGATAATTCTCAGCCAAAAAACAAGCCATTTTTTTACTTGCCTCATAAGGTACCTTTACAATTCTGGAAAATTAAAAATTTTACTGATCCCGTCATATGACGGGCTATATGCTAGTATGTATGTATAAGCATCATATTCGTGAATATGAATACATATGTATTCTGTATATATCATAATATATGTATATGAATACCTATATATTCATATACATATAACATGATGTATACATATGATAAAACGAAATCCGTTGGGGAAGATTAAACCAGTACTTTCAAATAAACTTTTTGTTTGTTTTTGTTCTCCATGCGAACAAACCGAAATGTTCCACATTTTTTTTCTTTATTCCTTCTTTCTGTTTCCATTCTACAGAACAGAACGAAAGCAAAACCGAATCAGCGGCCACGAATTTCTAGTTCATCATTTACGATTGGGAAAAGAGGAAGAGGGAGGTTAACCAGGGGGGGGGGAGAAGATGGTCAAATAATATGTATGGAGCTCGAACATATTTCTTTTCTCGTTTCTTATTCCAAAAGAACATTTGTCATGTTTTATTGTTAGTGCCAGTGTTTTGAGCGAGCGAATGATTATTAAACGAAATTTTAAACAATTGTTTTCCTCCAGCGTTAAATCATTATTCACTTCCGTTGCTTCTTTTTTTTATGTTGTTTTGCTTCGTTCCGTTGTTGCTTTTCGAGAAGTTGACTTTTTAAATACATTTTTATATAACAGGCTCCGGAAAAGAATCGGCTGCGGGGCAGTGGGAAGAAATAATGGCGGTGAAAAATATTTTCGTTACTCGGAGCGAGAAATTCTAATTTAGAAAGTCGAAGATTAGAGATCTCCGATTTATTTCTGTTTTCATTTCAGTCAGCATAGATAGATATCTTGTTAGTAAAAGATAGCATGGGTGGAATCTTCATATGTCTCCGACGTATAATTAGTGATGAATGCTTAGTTTTTTTAAGTCAGATATGTTTTAAAGGTTTGCTAACAAGACATATCTTGCGTAAGTATGCACAGTTAAGATTTTTTGCTACACCACGTTAAGTTAATTTAACAGTTGAAATTCTCTATCGTGTGCATTCTGGTATTGAAGTTCATTGTGATAAGGGAACATACTGTGTAGTAGTGGAAGAACTCCACATTTAAATCTTACTCGTGTTGATGCTTTAGTGAAATTCGAAAGTTATGATAAGCTGAGGATGGTAAATTGGCTAGTACTGAGAAGTTTTGTGTACATGAGGGCCTGATTAAACCAGCATTACTACCAATTATGAAATCTTACAAACATCTATACTAGCTGTTATTATGGAATTTATATCACATACTTTAAGCAGCGGACTGTAAACACTTAATTTTAACTAATAAAAAAGAAATGCTTCAATTCAACACAAACTGAATATCGCACACTTTATTCCTTGACACACGCTCATACAAAACTGTAGTAGCTCCTTCTTTTTTGACAAAGCAAAACACATAAACGAACTCGTCGTGAGATGACGCTTTTACATAACTGCTTGATTGGGTACGAACACTAGCAATCGAATTCAATTGCAAGAACTTTCGAAGCATCCTATTCTTTCAATCGTCTAATAGTTCCTAGAATTACTGAAGTTTTTTGTTACCTAAAGTATTAGACCAAGACATACTCGCTCTGTTTTTGTCTAGCTCTCGTAAAATACAAGCACTGCAGTGGTATAGCACTGCCTCAGGAATGTTGATAATTTTGTTATGGAAGTTCTATTTAGGCAGTCAACATTGCTCCTTATAGGAATAACACAATTGTTACATTTCCTGAATTTTCATCATCCACAATAGAAAGATAGTCTGTTTCGTATATTTTTGCTATTATCTCCCCCCCCCCAAAAAAAAAGAGTTTGGTTTCCATAGATTAGTGCACACAATCTAATCGTACCACAGATGATTTCATGCAGTTGGCTCGAATCAAGATATCTAAAAATTTTGCAGTATTCTAGCCATTATACTGTTCCTAGCTCGTATAAACTGTTATTATTTTCTTTCTTTTTCAGAATAAGGTGATTAACTATATACTCAAAGCGTAATGCCAGTCGAGGAATAAAATTATAAACATATGATCACCTCCTTTTCCAATTGTACATAATAATATCCTTTTACCTCTTCTAAACATTAAATGCAATAAATGTAATTCTTATACTTGATTAAAGTATCGTATCATACATTTAATTCGCAATGAAGAGAAATTTACGTGCTAGTAAGAAAATAGACCGACCCGTACCACTGGGCAAGAAGATTTGTTGGACTTGTTTTCCTGCCTCTCTTATAATAATTCTCTTATAATAGAAGGTCTTCTTGCTTTGACACTCATAGTCAGTATTATTTAATATGGTATGAAATTAATATAATATAAATTGAGTAGTAGTATTTAGCGTAGTACTCCATATAGATATTTTACAGTCTTTTTAAGAAGCTAGCTTGATTGTTCCCTAAGGAAAGACCTTTTATCTGACTATCCACTTGTTAAACCGCACCTTAATTCCCATATATTTTTATCTAGTGTTAAACAATAACAATTCAATATTACACTGTACACAAGACACTTCGAGTTAGCTCTTGAAATATTTTTCCAAAGCGTAAAATTTCACACGTCACCGTACAACGAAAAAAACTTTTTTTAAAAATAAAATGGAAATGAATATTTGTAGTTCAAAATATAGATATCAAGTTATTTTAACGAATCTAGAATAAAAAATAATCGAGGTCTTTTAGACAAGTATTGTTTTAATAAGCAATAATGTTTAAGTTTTGATAAACAATTATCACATATCTAGTTTCCATTAAGAGACTCAATACTAGTAAGTTTTCAAATTTTTTGACTTTTTAAATTTTTTATTTATTAAATTGCAAAAATTTTCGCACCATTATCAACTGAGACGGCAGTTATATAGCATATAAATTATCATAAGTCATATAAATTATTTCCTCCGTGTATCATGGTCATGCAGTTAAGCTAAAATTTATAATGAATTTTCTTAGATTTCAAGTTTCTTAGCCGAACGATGGCCGAATTAATGTGTTCGAAACTCATTACTGATATGTTCGTAGCCGATCAGAAGCGGCTTGAAGAGGTAGGTTTCTGTCTTATTATGCCTCGCGTAATAAAACAGTAGACCGTAGTGTTCCAACCAAGCTATTTTTCTTACTTTGTATGTACGGTATCATACTATGCCTAATAGTTTCATGTAATTTTGTATATTCTTGTAAGTACATATACATTATTATTTACACATCAAATAATATTACATTTTACAAACAAATTTTGAATACAAATTTTGAATTTTTATATTAAATATCTAAACTATTTTCTTACTTAAAAAAATCATACAGAATTTATATATAAACAATTTATTACGGATTTAAAATCATGCATATTGTAAAATTTATGTATAATTATGTAAGAAGTCACTTGCTACGTTGAATTTCGTGGAAGGAGGGAGACTCCATGCTAGTTTCAAAACGCTTGAACGTAATCGTCATAAAGGTATTGTGTATCGTGGTGTGGTATAAAAAATGGAAACTTTAGTTGAACCACTTTTTTTTTTGTAAGTGACCGACGACATCTACATCAAGCTGCAAAACATTTCTAGTGACACAGTTTGATAAGGCTGAGGATTATGAGTGATGTCCATCTGCAGCAAGATGGTATTTCCTCTCCCTTCAAGCATGTACAAGAATCTCTTGAGGATGTCTTTGAAAGGACTCACACCTTGGCTTTCAAGATCCAATGATCTTATCCATTACGACTACTGGCTATAGAGAAAAAGTGTAGTGAGAAATTTCCATGAGAAGAGATTCTCCCCCCTCAACTCATATCTTAATATTAATATGGGAATTCTTGCATTCATAATATTTGTGTATAATTATCCTCATGAGGGTTGTAGCCCTCGTTTTTTTACCCTTTCGCAGCACCACTTCTTTGAAGTCACAGAAGACACATGTTTATATGCTGAAAAATCTAAAGACATTAATAATTTAAAATGCAATTTACGTCATGGAATTGAATATATTTTTGATGGATACCAGTTGTAATGCCATTATTGGCTTGCAGAAAGATTTTTAAAATATTAATATTTAGACGTTCATGATAGACGACTGGAAGAGCGACTGAGCCTAGCACTTTTGCCGCCATAAGTAATTATATTATTGCTACCATAATATTGTTCCTTAAAATTCTTTAAAAACTTTAAAAAAAACACCACCACTTTACCCCTTATTTTTCTAGATTTAGGTATTAAATATATTTTTCCTTATTTTCGTACATCATTTTTGCTTATTTGTGTTTATTTATTTATTTATTTTTTGCTCTAGTACACCAGTTTTGCCACTACTAAATTTTGTCGCCGTAGGCAATTGCTTATTTTTTGCCTTGCGTCTAGGTCTGGCCCTGATAGAAGTACAGTGATATAGAAAAAAACTGCACAGTAAAATGTAATGTCTTTTCTGTACTCTAAATATTACTCTAATAAATTTTTGCTGTAGTTATGAATTTTATTACCCTTTACTCTCTCTCCTCACGTTTGGATACTCCTGGGGTTTAAAGTAAAAATTATTCCGTGTTCAATGCACAACTTGTGATTTTACCCTATATGTTTGGGGAAAAAATGCACTCTATAAACGAGTAAATGCTGTATTTTCATTGCGTTTTCCTATTAGATGAATTATCCATATAAAAAACACTAGAAAAACCTTTGCAAAGAAAGCAGCAGACAACAATCGTCTATAAATTACGATTGTAGCAAGTGTCATATCTTTACAGGAAATGTTAGTGTATATATTTTTTCTCCTTTATCTCTATGGTATTTTTTTGTATTATAATATCCCTTTAATATTCTTTTCAATAGCTCAGCTATTGTTCTCGTCATTATTATTCACTTAATACATACACGCATGTAATTTTGTTTTAACTTCTTTTGTAGTTATTTATGAATTACTTTGCCGTTAAAATTTTCATAACTTTCTGGAAAAAGGAAAACAATGAAGAAATACAATTCTTTCACAGTCACACAAGATTGTGATGAATTCCTCATAACCAAGAGAAGCACGTCCTAAAACTTTTCTTAAAATTTGCTTGACAATTTGAATCAAACGCTCCCACCATCTGCCCCACCAGGGTGCGGAGGGAGGCTTAAACTTCCATTCAATTCGTTGTTCAGCTGCTTTGAAACGGAGACTATCCCAGTCAATTGACCGTAAAACTTTCTCTGGGCCTACAAAATTAGTCCCGTTATCTGAATATATCGTCGAAGGTCTCCCTCGACGAGCAATAAAACGTCTTAAGGATTAAAAAAAACATTGAGTGGTTAAGGCGGTGATTAATTCCATGTGAATGGCTCGGTAAACAGCACAGGTAAAAGGCACAATATATGCTTTCTGCTCATTCTTCAAATATAATGGACCAGCAAGATCACATCCTACAATTTCAAAAACTCGTGCATCACGTACTCTATCATTGGGTAAAATTCCTGGGAATGTCTCGCATCTCTTAGCTTTGAATCTTTGACATTTTACACACTTCCTTATACAATTTCTTATTGTCTTACGTGATTTTAAAATCCAATACCTCTCTCTTAAATTAGACATTAATAATGAAGTACCAGCATGTAATAATTTATCATGAGTATTAATAATCAACATTTTTACAATAGGATGATCAGAAGGCAATATGATAAGAAACTTAAAATCATATACATCATCTCGAAAAGCAACACTTGATTTAGCTGGTATAAGACCATTACAATCAATTATTGGTCTTAGTTGTTTTAGTTTATTATCTGTTTTACCTTTAAAAGATTCTTTTTGAACTAACGCTAATAAAGCTATTTCTGCTCTGTATCTAGAAAACTTGGCTGGATTTTAAAAATGTACAAAATAATTAATAATTAATAAATAACAAAATAATAAATAATTTTGTACATAATACAATTGAGACTTAAATCAGAATATTAATTAGGTATTTCATTAGTATTAATTTGACAATTTAAAATAATTTTCATTGATGTTAGCAATGAAAATACAATATTCTATTTTTGAAAATAAATTTATATGATGGAGGCATGGGATAAAAAATGTTTTTATTTATCAATTTAATATAGTAATGTCGTCTTAAATTGTAATGTGTATATATACATATATAAGATATATATATATTATATAAGTACTAAACAAGTTTAAACCTACAGTTTTTAGGGGAAATAAGCTAATAATTACATTAAAAACAACATTGCACATAAAAACTTGCAAAATCAATCGTCATTTTATCTTTTTTTTTTTGTATCTCTAGATAGTATAACTTTAGATTTAGATTACTATTTCAATAACACATTGAATATTCTATGTTAAAAAAACATTATATTATGTATTTTTAGATTAGAGTTAAAATTAGTAAAAGTTAAAATAATTACATTCCCGTAAATAAAACATATCCATTTTTACCACTTAGCAAAAAGTGGCAAAAATGTATTTTTGCCAGAACGGTTTTTACCGGTTTTTTTCCATGTTTTTTTCCACCTTTGGCAAAAACGTGCCAATCCTAATATAAACATATTTTTTATTTCATATATTCAGAATGAACTAAAAATATTTTGTTAATTCTTTAAATAATCCTAGTATATTAATTTTTAGTTTTTTTCTATTTTTATAGATTCTACTCTTCTATTTTATTAATACTTTAAGATATTTTTGAACACTTTGGGGATTTTATTTTGATGATAAGCTGAATAGTTTATTTGAGGGGAATACTTTTTATTTGTACTTTGAATTTTCATAAAAAAAATTGGTGAAATTCTAAATTTATATTTAGTTTTAATAATTTCAATAAATTCAAAATTTAAAAGAAATACCCAGATTTATATTAAAGCTTATTAGTGATGTTTGGTAAACATTTTGTAAGAATCTATAACAAGTTTAGTTAAGATAATTTTGAACACTTTGGGGATTTTATTTTGATGATAAATTGAATAGTTTATTTGAGGGGAATACTTTTTATTTGTACGTTGAATTTTCATAAAAACTGAGCTAATTTCTAAATTGAAATTTAGTTTTAATAATTTCAATAAATTCAAAATTTAGAACAAATACCTAGATTTATATTAAAGCATATTAGTGGTGTTTGGTAAACATTTTGTAAGAATCTATAACAAGTTTAGTTAAGATATTTTTTAACACTTTGGGGATTTTATTTTGATGATAAGCTGAATAGTTTATTTGAGGGGAATACTTTTTATTTGAAAGTTGAATTTTCATAAAAAAATTGGCGAATTTCTAAATTTAAATTTAGTTTTAATAATTTCAATAAATTCAAAATTTAAAACAAATACTCAGATTTATATTAAAGCATATTAGTGGTGTTTGGTAAACATTTTGTAAGAATCTATAACAAGATATTTTTGAACACTTTGGGGATTTTATTTTGATGATAAGCTGAATAGTTTATTTGAGTGGAATATTTTTTATTTGCAAGTTGAATTTTCATAAAAAAATTGGCGAATTTCTAAATTTAAATTTAGTTTTAATAATTTCAATAAATTCAAAATTTAAAACAAATACCCAAATTTATATTGAAGCATATTAGTGATGTTGGGTAAACATTTTGTAAGAATGTATAACAAGTTTAGTCTTTCGGAGCATTTTTAGAAAAAAATAAGAAAATTCGTAAAAAAAAAAAAAATAGTTTTTAAACACACTGGATTTTGTAATTAAAGAATTATTTTTCAAATTTTCCTTATTTCTACTCTGGGCGAATCATCCTCTGTCGGATCCCATTTTCCTTACGGTGCGGCGCTCCCAAGACTGATGTGCCCATGGCAAATGCCCCCTTTGCCACGCCCTAGTTACGGCCCTGATTATAAGTCCCTCACATTGTGGAAAGAAATAAATATAATACTATGGTGTATATTTTAGTATACCTATCTACATATCTATCGATATATTAGGCTGGGGAAAAAGAAATCCATTATTTTTGCGTGAAATTAATGACTTTATTTAACATGTTTCGGATTGTCCGATTTGGGTCAAATATGCACCGTTTCGTTGTATAATTTGTTGCCATTTTAAAGGTAGCTTCATAATGCCTCTCTCATAGAAGTCTTGGTCCTTATTGGCGAAAAACTCTAGTAATCGATTTTCCCAATCTTCTCTTGATCCCAATTTCTTATCACGCAGGAAGTTTTGCAAAGCGAGAAAAAAGGTGGTAATCGCTTGATGCCAGGACTATACGGTGGATGCATTAAAACTTCCCAGCCAAGCTCCCTGAATTGCTAGCGAGTCACTACAGACGTGTGTGGTCTGGCATTGTCCTGATGGATCCCTGTTTTATGGTCGATCTTTAGCTCCTGGGCGATCCTAAGACTACTAACATGCCGGTCAACTTCGATTATTTCTGTGATTTGATCGACATTTTCGGTGACGGGGCTGCCTGTGCGAGGTGCATATTTAACATCAAAAATGCCTTAACGGAATCGACAAAACCAAAATTGCACGTAATTAACGGTTACAGTATCGGTACCATAAACACCATTCACAATTTCAGCAGACTGGCTTGAATTTTGGCCCTTATCAAAGAAAAACTGAAAAATGTACTGAATTTTCTCTTTGATGACTTCCATTTTTAACACCCTGTAACTCACAACTGAATGGACCAAACAAAAAACAGTAAAAAGATTTTTTTAGTGTAAAATTGTTGGAAATTTAAAATTGTTGGATAGATACTTTACTAGATATCGACCATTACAGCCATCTACAGAATAAATAATGGATTTCTTTTTCCCCAACCTAATATTTTTATTTTCTACATTTAGTATTTTATGTAAATTAACAAACAATTCTTTGTTGAATAACTATGGGTAAATGTTAAGAAAAACCAATTACAGGTAGAAGTTTCGTCTTCCATGTACTAATAATTCATTGCTCATTTATCCACTGTACTATCTAATACACTATCAGCATCATTATCATTGACTCTCTAATAATATGTTTTGCTGAGCAGGTCATCATATATTCTTATTATTCAACTATTTTTACTTCACGTACATTTTGTGTAACTATATAATCATTTATCGTTCATACATAACTACATCATTTGCTGCATCATTAACTATACTGCCTATCACCTCTCATGATAAATTTTTTCGAACAAGCCATTTTACGATCTTATTTGTCCGTAATAGCACTATAAATTTCACTCTCAATCTGTGTGACCTTGTTATTATTTATTGTACATCTATCAACTGAAGTACATTTTCTAGTTATTAGAAGCAACTAAAAAAAAAATAAATAAATAATAAAATTCCATCTTTCAGTTACTAATTCTCTTCCTCAAGATTCCCACCCTCTGAAAAATTGATTTCTCCCATCCTAATATCATCATTATCAGTTCCTTAACTGCATTACCCGGCTATTTGCTGGGAACATATTAACTCGCGCTATTGATGAATGATCACCATTTGCATACAAATTGAAAAACTCATTTTTTTTTCTCCTCCACTACTCCTTCTACCCCGCGACTAGCATCGCTTTATCACGCTGCTGAAAATTGTTTTCGTTACTTTTTTTTTTTACTTCAGTACGGGAGCGAAAAGGTGAAAGATGAGTATTAAGTACATAAATATAAATATGGTTATTGCTTAGAAGGCAGGAGAAATAAGATCTTATACCTGAGTTATTGGAGGTCTGAAAAATTCTAACCCCATAAATACTTAGGACGAATACAAGGTGTTATGGAATGTTAGTAGCAATATCCAGAAGTCTCATTATTCTTCACAGAAAGTAGACATTTAGTATTCAAATTATTGTAAAACCATTTTAAATAATTTAAATCAAATTAATTTCGGTTGATATAATAAGTATTATGAAATTGTGTCATGAAATTTTGCTTTTTAAATTAGATGCCGATTTTTACTTTACATTTTCTTAAAAATAAAGCAGTTGTAAAATATAACAAATGAGTTTTATAAGACAATTTAATGAATTAAAGAAATCTGGTGTAACATAGTTAAACGGACGTTCCAGTTCCAAAATATCGGAAAAATTAGCTAAGATTAGATTCTTAGTTGTAGCTTCAATGAATACCATGAATTTTTAAACATATTGAATCAGTAAATGTATAAAAAATGAAATCTACAAAAATTGTTACGGAATAAATATTTATCATAAAAGTAAGTTTGAAATGTATTTCAAAATTTCAGCATTTGTGGCTTGTAATTTTTAAACTGTAATTCCCAGTTTAAGCCTAGTGGCGTTAGGAAAGCTCCCAAGACACAGGTTAGAGGTCTCGCTGGGCAAGGTTGCTCAGTTTTTCATCCCTTTAGTGTGTAGACAAACTGAGGACCAAGCATCCTTGGGAACTAAACAGTGGAGGGTTCCGCGTAAGCTTGACCACCTAACCAGGACATATTCTTCGCGCCCCAGGGCACTTGGTTTCAAAATGGAGATTTGAACTGTAGGTCATGACCGCACTTGTTCGGCTGTAGCAGACATGCTAACATTCAGGCACTTGTATCAGGAGCAACAGCGTGGTTTGAAATTTTAACATGCTAATTACAGGTTATACATAAGTACATATCTTATTAATTTCTAAATTAAATTAAATTTAAAATATTTACGCAGTAGTAAATTGTAAAGGGTAAATAAATATTTATGCATTTAAAAATTTATTTTTCAGAACAGTGTTTCTTATAGCAACATTGACCCTGATTCAAATATTTCCATTTTTCTATCATCAGGGATTCTAGAGTTTGGCTACTCAATCTGACCTAAATTCAGTTTGGTTTTGCAGCACAGTACTGAAAACTTTTAACATGCTACGTAAAGAGTAATATTCAGCATTATTTTTCGCTAAACTTTGTATTTAATCGCTGAATTGTAATCTTTTAGATGTTCAATTATTTTGTTAGTTTCCGGAGCAATCTGAGGAGTTTCCGGAGTTATCAAATTTTCTCATTTCTCCGGAGAAACTCCGTAGAATCCGGAGTAGTTGGCATGTCTGCTGTAGCGCCAAGGATTTAGTTTTCAGCAGGATTTCCAGTATCAGACGTGAAAAAATACATGTAAATTACTTTCTTTTGAAACTGAGGTGTATATTTCTTCTTATGGAATCATCTGAAGACCCTCCTTTATGAGACTGTAGTTGAATCTGCTAATGAGCACGTTATTCAACTATCCCTAGCGGCTGTACAAGTGCGAGAAATACCTGGTATTTATTAAATAGTCCCACATTTACTCCATCAACATAGCAGTGTCTGTATTACAGTTGGCATTTGTAGTTATGAATATTTATTGTAAATACTGCTGTCAAGAAACATTTCGTAATGATATTGTAAGTGAAAAATAGCTCTAACTGACCTCAAGTATAAACAATCGAATTATAAACTTATTTTCTACCACATTTTATTTCATAATTTTATTTTGAAAATGAATAAATAACGATTGAGAGCTGTTAGGCATGGCATGATCAGCAGAGCGCCCGGCTTGTAGTGATTCACAATCATCAAGTTGATGGTTCTGTCCCCCCGCAACGACATAATACTAAATATTAATAAATTTGTGATATACGCATTTTTCAGTGAACTTATTACTTTTTCGATGTTGTGTAAGTCTTTATCTAATTTTTAATCTTTTATTTTCTTAATATTTAATTAAAAAATATTTTTATTATACATCAAGTTTTTATTTTTCACCACTGTTCTGATGTCCCTGGATAAGAAATATTTTGTGTTTTTCTATCCCTAAACTTTCTACACTTCAGTTATTGTGTTATGGACTCACGAATCCACCATCCTATACCCCTCTTTTATCTTTCAATTGTTTTAATGCTCTGCTCGTTGTCAAACTCTCTGCTTACTGTAAGAAATCTCTGGATTAGAGCGCTCGGCCCAGGAAATCCAGTTGGCCTATAACCTTATAGACCTTGTAGAGAGCTGTTATTATGAATATAGATAGACAAATTGTAAAAGTTACTGAGTTAAGTTGAATACGGTTTTTCTTTATATTTAATTGCGAACTTTGTAACAAAATATGCCAATAACTCATCCCTAAATGTATATATTTAAAATGTTTTAGCTCGATGCATACATAAATAATATCAAGAAATCCGTACAACAACATTTTATTAAACCCTGAAAATTATTCTGAGAGTTGTGACATTTTACAACTGTTGTGATGGTTTCAAAAATTCCTCTTAAACTTTGATACATTATACACGTATTCGGTACCTAATTAAAACTTTTACTTAAAATTGACAAATTTATAGCAAATACTTTAATTTCATTCAGTAACAGGGATTTTTCCTTTATGCTTACTCTCTTTATGCTTACGTTAAATCAGGATTTGAATGTAGACGGTTTCCTTAACAATGATTTAAAGATTCTGAGAATCTTCAAACAGCTATTCTGCTTCCTACGCCAATACACCCACATATATTGGAAATAGGCATAAACATGCATAATAAATCCACAGGTGTAAATAAATGTGATTGAAATATAGAAAATAATACTAATCAAAGGAATTTCATTATAATGCTTCTTTATACGGCTTAAAAGAAAGTACGACTATTAATAAAAATTTGAAGAGCATTTTATAAAAATAGCTATAATATGGCAGAGAATAAAGTTTTCCCTTCGTAGCTGATTTTATGCTTATGTTTTTAATGACTACCGTACCATACAAGAAAACCAACCATGTTTACAATTAAAATATCAGATTGTACAGAATTTCAAAATATGAAAATTAAAATGCATACAAGGCTTCTTAACCTGCGGAATGAATTAATACGAAACATCTATAGTCCTATATCCAAACTTATTTATTTTCCAGTCATCCTGCCGACATTCCAAGAATAGGGCACTTCATAAAAAATGGTGGATTATTTCGGTCCAAACGAACTTTATGACATAATACCATCAAAGGACAGTATTTAGAGTTAGTTGCTCTCATACTAACGTACTAGGGTTGAATAGCGTATGCCGTATCAGTATTAGGCTACTTGTTGAGGTACCTGGATTAAAGATTGAATCCTCAGTTGTTAAGAGAAATAGCCCTCTAAAGCGTTACGCACGTAATTTTTTTCCTTGCCGAAGATATCTTCAAATGGCGCGTCAATTCGCGTTATAATGTTAATTTTAGATCCGAAACTTTTATTACAAGTACAACTGTTTCAACTACATAAATAAAAGATTATTTATATGTATCTAAATCACCTCATAACAAGTACACTCCAGTTTAAAGACATCATTGGGGAGAAAATCACGTACGTAACGCTTAGAGGGATAGTTATCACTAATAGAAATGTCCTATAAATGTTAAAATTTGAAATTTTTTTTAACTGCAAGTCATAGAATCGGGGCCGTAACTAGGTCCTTAAGCGCCCGTGGCAAAAAATTGGTCTGAGCATGTACCACCGAATATAGGGAGAAAATATGTAACTTTTAATAAAACATGTTTAAACATGTTATTTTTTCTATATCATATATTCAGAATAAACTCAAAATATTTTGTTAATTCTTAAAATGTTCATAGTATATTAACTTCTAATTTTTCTTCTATTTTTACCTTATTAATACTTATGTAATTTTTTTTACGTTTTGGGGAATATTATTTTGCTTTTAAACTGAACAATTTATTAAAGGGGAATATTTTTTATTTAGACGTTGTATTTTCCTAAAAATTTGGAGAATTTCTAAATTTAAATTTAGTTTTAATAACTTTAATAAATTTAAAATTTAAAACCTATACCCAGATTTATATTAAAGCATATTAGGGGTGCTTGGTAAACATCTTGTAAGAATCTATAACAAGTTTAGTTTCTAGAAGCATTTTAAAAAATAAGAAAATTCATTAAAAAAATTATTTTTAAATGCACTGGATTTTATAATTTTTAAATTTATTTTTCAACTTTTCCTTATTTTTACTCGGGGCGAATCGTCCTCTTTCAGGTCCCGTTTTTCTCATGGTGAAGCGCTTGCAAGTGCCAGTGACATATGGCACCTTTGCCACGCCATACGACCCCGCATAAAATATTCTGAAAATTATCAAGATAATTCCGCTAAGACTTCATAATATGTAAAGCTTAAAGACCCTTTCAAAATCAGCACTAATCAAAAGAAGTTTCTGTGGTAGTTGAGAGCTTGGTTTAAGCACCGCAATATCTACTGTATGAAACGGAAAACTTCGACTGATGCAATATAGAAGTGAAGAACATTTATTTGAAACGATGCTAAATATCAAAATTCAGAAGTTATTGTTTGTTAATTTTTTTTAAACGTTTAAATCCAAGAAAAAAAATGTCCCGTCGACACACACAATAGCATGAAATCGAAGAGTTAGCATATTTAACCTACAAATATGATTTTTTTGAATTAAAATTGTCAAGAAAAGGATTAAAGTTAAAGTAATTATGATGCTAATTATTAATATCAAGAGTACGGAACCATGGTAGCACTAGGCTTACGCTTATTACAGTCAATTCTGAAGTCGTAAACCTGCATTTTGGCTAAGATTTCATTGGGTAATAAGTTTTAATTTTGGTAGAAAGTATCAGAGTGTTTAATGTAATATTCGTTTATAGTCACAAATATTTAAAACTCTTTATATAGCATCATTTATGAATCGAATAGCACATGTGAACTTACCTCGCGTTTCAATATACTATTTGATTCCATGCTACTCCATGCCGAAGCTAATTAATGACTTCGGTATAAATTATAGTCAAACTGGCCTTAAAGTTTAAACCTGACATAGACTTTTGTAAAAGCTTGTATATATATATATATATATATATATATATATATATATATATATATATATATATATATATATATATACATATATACATATATACATATATATATACATATACATATATACATATACATATACATATACATATATATATACATATATACATATATATATATATATATATATATATATATATATATATATATATATATATATATATATATATATATATATATATATATATATATATATATATATATATATATATATATATATATATATATATATATATATATATATATAACTTTACTCTTAGCTGAAAACGTATGTAAATCATATTACATTTTCTGGTAAAAATGTAAACATACCTCCTTTATATATACTTTGAACTAAAATCATGACAGTCTGAAAAGCAGTTTAGTTGTTTGTTTATCGCTACGGTCTACTATTTTGCAACACGAGAGTAATGAGTCGGGGACTGACTGCTTAAAGAAGATTCCGAACGGCTATAAATATTCGTACGTGCAATGGAATTCGAACCTAAGAACATGTTACTACAGAGATGGGCTCTACCATTCGCCATCACTAGGTAAACATTAGAGCTAATCGAGTAATTAAGATTTACATCCTGTACTTATGGCAGTGTTTTTAGCAATTATATTTATAGTTTAATGGATGAATTCAGTACCTTAATAAATCAGTCAATTACCAATACCTTGATTCAGTCCAGTAACAGTGATTTTTGATAAATTTTCTTTCTGAAACTGTTAAATCAGGATTTCAGAGTGGTAGGTTTATTTAACAATAATTTAATGACCCTGATAGGTAGTAAACTTCCACTCCATCTCCTACGCCAATACACCCGCATACATTGGCAAAGGACATAAAGAGGTTGAATAAACCCACTCGAGTAAATAAATGGGATTCAAATATAGAAGATAACGATATTAATCAAAGGAATTTCACAATAATGTCTCTCTATACGGCTGAGAAGAAGGTAAATATATTTATGAAAATTTGAAGAGAGTTTTATTAAAATAGCTTAACTATAGCACAGCGTAAAGTTTTTGTCTCAGCAGCTGATTTTTATGCTTGTGCTTTATCACCAGCGCGCCGCCTTAACTGCTTTGCTCAGTATCTTGGCGAGCATATTAACTCAAGCTATTGATGAACGACCGCCATTTGCATGCAAATTGAAAAACTCATTTTTTTTCGCCATTTACCTCTAACATCACTTTATCATAACGTAAAGAAACTTTTTGTCGTTTTTTTCCCCTCGGCCGTAAAAAAGAATGAATGAAAGAGGACGAGAAAACGGGGAGGCTACTATTAAGTACATAAATAAATATATATATATACACACACCACGACTTAAGTTATGCCCAAAAAATATTACCTACGTTTAAATAATTATAGCACGGTAAAAACTTAACCTCATACATTTTACAGCATGTTCGCGATTGTTATAAGAGTAATTTATTGTCAGAAAGTGTAATTAAATAGGTGTGCTGAATCCATCTATCCTGTTTAGAGTAGCGGAGAAAAATTAAGTATATCTTTTTAGAACACACACACACACGCACATAGATATATATTTGTTTGAGGTGATAAATTACTTGCCCCGTTTTCTATCCTTTATAATTATTTTTTTTACAATGTCTACGGCGTTTTTCCAGTAACTTAAGAAATATGTACTCTACCTCTTTAATGTTAATGAAATACATAATAATATGGCTGTATAATGATATACGGGACTAAAAATACAGAGTTAAAAAGGAGTGCGTATATATATGCACACTTTTTTTTAAAGGATGGCATTAAAACGATGGTATTTTTTTGCTGAGAACAGGCAAAAGGGTTTTTTATGACAGCAACCGTTTTTTTAAGTATGTTTTTTTTCCTTCTGCAAGGAATTTTCCCCGTTTTTCTTTCATATAAATTAATTAAATAAAAAAAATAGTTAAAAAAAATTCCGCTATTATTTTTTCTCTAAATGGTTGTTTTCTGCAGAATTTCAAGCTTGCAGTTTCCACCTGCTTTGTGTTTTTATTATTATTATTTTCATATTGAAAAGGAGGCACAGGCTTTATCTGTCTGAATCCATCCGAATTATAAACAGACCCGCTGTTATGATTCAGATATATTTCAGTCATAGAAACTTTAGTTACCAGGGAATAAAATTAATTCGTGGAGTATGATTTATCACAGATTAATAAGATAAATAATGGAATTATTAAAATACGTTTTGAGACTTTATTATTTATTTCAATCAGAATTTTTAAGCTAATTATGAAAAGCTAGTATAAAAGGTTCTTAAAAAAATTTAATTGATACGTAAAATGAAATAAAATACCATATTTATCTAAAATTGTTGTTTTGTACTGGATTGTAAACTTATTGCAGTTTCCTCTCGTTTTTTTTAATCCATAATAAAAAAAGTGCACAAATATGCTGTTATAATTGTAATGGATTTCAGTCACAAGAGACTTTAATGATTATGCAATAAAAGAAATCCGTATAGTATTATTTATTTCAGCTTAATAGGATGAAGAACACAATTGGTAAAACATTGGTTTTCCAATTTTAATATTTGTTTCAATCAGATTTATTAAGCTAATTTTCGAAAGTAGGATCGATTATTAAAAAATTTTAATTGATATACAAAATAAAATTGAAATACTATTTTTTTCTCCTAATAGTTGTTTTCGACCAAATTCTAAGCTTTCAGTTTGCTCTTGCTTTTTTTTAATATTGAAAGGGAAATAGACGCGTTGTTATAATTTGGATGGATTTCAGTCATAGAGACTTCAAGGGCATAAAAGCAGTCCATGAAGTATAATTTATCGCAACTTAATATGATAAACGATATAATTATTAAAATGTTTTGCGATTCTACTATTTAACTGAATCAAATTTATTAATCTGATTCTGAAAAGATAGTATTATTGGTTTAAAAAAGAAAACTAAGTTGATGTATAAAACGAAATAAAATACTATTTTTTTTTCTCCAAATGGTTGTTTTCTACCGAATTCTAGGCATGTTATTTTCCCTCGTTCTATTCTTTATTACTCCATATTGAAAAGGGACATAGGCACTCTGTTAAATTCGAATGCATTCCAATCGTAGAAACTTTAATGTTTATACAATAAAATCAGTCTATATAGCATGATTTAATGCAATACAGACAATATTGAAAAGGAAGCACAGATTCGTTATAGTTTGGATAGATTTCAGTCATAGAGACTTTAATGACGAGGGCTTAAAAGCAGTCCATGAAGTATAATTTATCGCAACTTAATATGATAAATGATGGAATTATTAAAATGTTTTACAATCCTACTATTTAACTGAATCAAATTTATTAAGCTGATTCTGAAAAGATAGTATTATTGGTTTAAAAAAGAAAATTAAGTTGGTACATAAAATGAAATAAAATACTATTTTTTTTCTCCTAATAGTTATTTTCGACCAAATTCTAAGCTTTCAGCTCCCTCCTTTTCTTTCTTTCTTTCTATTTTTTTCCAATATTGAAAAGGAAACACAGACTCGTTATAGTTTGGGTGGATTTCAGTCATAGAGACTTTAATGAAGAAGGCAAAAAAGCAGTCCATGAAGTATAATTTATCTCAACTTAATATGATATTCTACTGTTTAACTGAATCAAATTTATTAAGCTAATTCTTAAAAGATAGTATTATTGATTTAAAAAAGAAGAATAATTTGGTGCAAAAAAATTAAATAAAATACTATTTTTTCTCCTAATAGTTATTTTCGACCAAATTGTAAGCTTTCAGTTTCCTCCTTTTTTTTCTTTCTTTTTTTTCAATATTGAAGAGGAAACGCACACTCGTTATAATTTGGATGGATTTTAGTTATAGAGACTTTAATGACGAGGGCATAATAGCAGTCCATGAAGTATAATTTATCGCAACTTAATATGATAAATGATGAAATAATTCAAATGTTTTGCGGTTCTACTATTTAACTGAATCAAATTTATTAAGCTAATTCTGAAAAGATAGTATATTGGTTAAAAAAAATTAAGTTGATGCATAAAACGAAATAAAATACTATTTTTTTCTCCAAATGGTTGTTTCCTACCGAACTCTAAGCATGCTGTTTTCCCTCGTTGTATTAATTTTTACTCCGTATTCAAAAGGGACATAGGCGCTCTGTTAAATTCGAATGCATTCCAATCGTATAAACTTTAATGTTTATACATTAAAATCAGTCTGTATAGAATGATTTAATGTAATAGAGACAATATTGAAAAGGAAACACAGATTCGTTATAGTTTGGATAGATTTCAGTCATAGAGACTTTAATGACGAGAGTATAAAAGCAGTCCATGAAGTATAATTTATCGCAATTTAATGTGGTAAATAATGGAATTGTTAAAATGTTTTGCGATTCTACTATTTAACTGAATCAAATTTTTTAATCTGAGTCTGAAAAGATGGTATTATTGGTTTAAAAAAGAAAACTAAGTTGATGTATAAAAAGAAATAAATTACTATTTTTTTCTCCAAATGGTTGTTTTCTACCGAATTCTAGGCATGTTATTTTCCCTTGTTCTATTCTTTATTACTCCAAAAAGGGACATAGGCACTCTGTTAAATTCGAATGCATTCCAATCGTAGAAACTTTAATGTTTATAAGATAAAATCAGTCTGTATAGCATGATTTAATGCAATACAGACAATATTGAAAAGGAAACACAGATTCGTTATAGTTTGGATGGATTTCAGGGATAGAGACTTTAATGGCGAGGACATAAAAGCAGTCCATGAAGTATAATATATCGCAACTTAATATGATAAATGATGGAATTATTAAAATGTCTTACAATCCTACTATTTAACTGAATAAAATTTATTAAGCTGATTCTGAAAAGATTGTATTATTGGTTTAAAAAAAGAAAATTAAGTTGGTGCATAAAATGAAATAAAATACTATATTTTTTCTCCTAATAGTTATTTTCGACCAAATTCTAAGCTTTCAGCTCCCTCCTTTTCTTTCTTTCTTTCTATTTTTTTTCAATATTGAAAAGGAAACACAGACTCGTTATACTTTGGATAGATTTAAGTCATAGAGACTTTAATGAAGAGGGCAAAAAAGCAGTTCATGAAGTATAATTTATCTCAACTTAATATGATAAATGATAGAATTATTAAAATGTTTTGCAATTATACTTTTTAACTGAATCAAATTTATTAAGCTAATTCTGAAAAGATAGTATTATTGATTTAAAAAAGAAAAATAATTTGGTGAATAAAATGAAATAAAATACTACTTTTTTTCTCCTAATAGTTATTTTCGACCAAATTCTAAGCTTTCAGCTTCCTCCTTTTTTTTCTTTCTTTCTATTTTTTTCCAATATTGAAAAGGAAACACAGACTCGTTATAGTTTGGATGGGTTTCAGTCATAGAGACTTTAATGACGAGGGCATAAAAGCAGTCCATGAAGTATAATTTATCGCAACTTAATATGATAAATGATGGAATTATTAAAATGTTTTGAGGTTCTACTATTTAACTGAATTAAATTTATCAAGCCAATTCTGAAAAGATAGTAATATCGACTTAAAAAAGAAAATTAAGTTGATGCATAAAACGAAATAAAATACTATTTTTTTTCTCCAAATGGTTGTTTTCTACCGAATTCTAAGCATTCTATTTTCCCTCGTTCTATTCTTTTTTACTATGTATTCAAAAGGAACATAGACGCTCTGCTAAATTCGAGTGCATTCCAATAGCAGAAACTTTAATGTTTATACGATAAAATCAGTCTGTATAGCATGATTTAATGCTGCGCAATGTTATGAACAATAGAATTGCTAAAATACATTTTTCAATTCTATTACTCATCTCAATCAGATTTATTAAGCTGATTTAAAGGAAAAGCAGGTTAAATGATTAAAGAAGGAAAATTGAACTGATATACAAAATTTAAAAAAAAATGTTACTTTTTCTCCAATTCTATTTTTTTTCCGAATTCGAAAATTTTAGTTTGCTCTACCACAACTATGGGTCCCAGAGACGCCCAAGAGAACGTACCCCAAAGCATAATACCGCGATCACCGGCTTGTGTATGACCTACCGTACAATGAGGGAGCAACTGTTTGCCTGGACAACGGCGTATACTGATACGGCCATCGGCTTGATGAATAACAAACCGTGATTCATCTGACCAGGCACCAGTCGCGATGTTCCCGGGCACAGAATAGGCTCAGTTGGTGATGACGCTTGGTCAGTAAAGGCACACGAGTGGGACTTTTGCTGCGTAGCCCCATATCCAACATTTTCCGCTGAACAGTATGCTCCGATACTATTCTACTTGGGCTTGCATTGGTTGTCAGCTGAGCCACTGTCTGGCTCCGGGTTCGCTTCGTCATGCGAGACAGTCTCCGCCGATCTTTTTGTTTGATAGCGTGTTGACGTCCAACACCATACCGTGTACTGCTGGTTTCACCGTCATTCATCCACGTTGCATAAGTACTAACAACTGTAGATCGCGAACAACCCACGAGTCGTGCAGTTTCGGAAATACTTGTTCCAAGCCTTCGAGCCATTACAATCTGCCCTCTATCAAAATCGCTTTGATCCGCAGCCTTTCCTATCACACACAGAAGTAAGTGAAAGAATAATTCTTCAGTCTCTCCAGCAGCAGTTAAATACCACTTTCACCTGATCACGTGCTTTCCACTTCATCCAGACGAGTTCATTGCAAAATATAGGGGTGGTCATAATGTTTTGGCTCTTGAGCGTATTTCACTCATAGAAACGATAATAATGACTAGGCCAAGTCGTAGGCAAGGAGGAGATTTAAGGGACCGGTAACCTCCTCCCGAGAGTCCAAAATTCTAAAAGACCTTTTTTGGGAAAAAATGGACCACGAGTAGGTGTGTTATCTGCCTAGCTGTGCATAGACAACAGTGTTCTTAGAAAAAGACGCCTTTGGCTATAAATGCCTTGTGGAGCTTCAGGCTTTCAATAATCACATTCCCTATGATCATTCGTCTCAAGAAACGGGGTTCTCTCATTTTCCGAAATCTGTTGTATACTCTCTTCTTTTCTGGGATGCAAGGGGAGTATTTTGAGACAGACTCTATCTTATAAAATAGCTTCAACTTATTACATTAGACTAGATTTTGGTATATACATAAATTAGAAAGAAATTTAAAAGAATATAAGTAAAATGTGTTCAGTTTTTTACTGATATAAATATAATGATAGATTTCACACAAAAAAAATGCATATGTTGAATAATATTAACATAATAAAATCTGTAGTTTTACTGATTTATCATTCTCAAAAATTAATGTTTTTCCTCTTGGTCCTCTTCAAAAATAATTTCTGGCTACTGTACTGTGATCAGGTCATAAAAGAAATTCGTAAAGTATGATTTTTTACATCTCAATAAGATAAATAATACTGTTATAAAAATTTGTGTTGTGAATTTTTTATTTATCTCCTTCACAATTGTTTAACTAATTCTGTCAAAATAACCCCAATCCTTAAAAAAAAAAATATTTATTTGTAAAATATAATAAAATATACCTTTAATCTCCATTGATTGTTTCTTACCATATTTTAAGCTTGTATTTTCTAATCAGACTCTTTTATGTTTTGAAAAAGACCATTAGTAGAAATGACATCGTGCTTTTATAATTTAAATAGATTTTAGTCACAGAGGCTTTATTGACCAGTGGATAAAAGAAGTCCATAAAGTATGATTTATCACATCTTCATATGATAAATTATCGAATTACTAAAATTTCTTTTCCTATTTTATTATTTATCTCTTTCAGATTTACTAAATAATTTTTGATGAAGTAGTTTGAAATAGGGATAGCTATACTAATATATAAAATAGTCAAATATTGTCTTTGTCCAAATGGTTGCTTTTTGACGAATTTAAAGCCTACAGTTTTTCCTCACTTTGGGTGATTTTTGATTTTGAAAATGACACACTGACAGGAACAGCCGCATGCTGCTATAGTTTTGATAGATTTTAGTCACAGTCACTTTAATGACCAAAGAATAAAAGAACTTCGTAAAACTTGATTTTTTACATCTTAATATAATAAATAATTAAATTACTTTAAAATTTGACTTCTATTTATTTTCTTTCAATTACAAACGTTAAAGTAATTCTGGCAAAATAGCGTCAATGCTCAAAAAAGAAAATTGAAGTATATAATGGAATATATATAATGGAAAATATTATTTTTCTTACAAATGGTTGTTTTCTACAGTAAATATACTTTACATCTCAATGTGTAAAATTGGCATCGAAAATTTTTGTTTTTCCAAAGATAAAAACGAAGAATAAACTATAAATTTATAAATATTATTATAAATATTATAAATAATTTATTTTATTCGCCTTTATTATAAATAAGCAACACTAAGAGTAAGTGTGTTTTACGCTGACCCATCCGAAGACATACAGCAGCAACTAATGATGACCATGTCGCGACAGTGACTCCATAATGGCTACCAAGCCACCGCTGACCTACGAGAGGCCCGTCATGGTCCGATTTTCATTTAGTCCAACTCGGTAAGGAGCAAACTCTACAGAGGTAAGCTGGAGACTACCGAGAAGGACATAGGAAAGATCACTCAGGTACCCCGGGATCGTGAAACCCGTACGCACCTAAAGGAGGTGTGCCCCTGGGGAGCAACACTAAGAGTAAATGAAAAAATCTCATTGAAAAATATATATTACTTACAAAATTTTTAAACAAAATTAAGGAAATCAACAAATGAATAAATAAAATACTCAATAAAGAACAAGCCTAATTTTCCACGGTTAATTAGAAACAAGAGTGGAAGTAATAAATAAATAAAATAAAGAATAATGGAAGTCAGCATATAATGAATTTTTCGACTTTAGAAAATTAAAAAGATTTAATCTAATAAAAAATATTAATAGCAAAATAAATAGCTAAATAAAACAGAAATTAAATTAAAAATATGTAGGAGCTAGTTGAAGCAATTAAAATTCATCATTGCGTCTTATTTTTTACCATAACACATAGCAGTTACCTCTATAACTTATAAACTTGTTTTAGAACTAAGCATTTTAAAGGCTTGTCACCCCACCTGAATGCATGAAGGCGATGAGCATTCGATGTCATCGAATAAAGGTGTGTTTCATAGTTATGTGACTTTTGTCATTTCTCTTTCTCACTTCTGACACAAATATGACAACCCACTGAAATGAAAGCAGAATAGCTGGCATATTCTAATGAAGGTTTATTTCACAGACGTAACTACAATTAAAAGCTGTCTGCATGCTTATCTGATTAATAATCCTTGTGATCAGCGCTCTCCAGTTTCTCTTGTTTTGCGGTTCAGATTATTTTCTACGAACATTTCGGTAGCCGGTAGGGGGCAACGAAGAGTACTGATTGAAAGATTAATTCATTTTGTTGATACAAGGCCGTACCCAGAAAATAATTTCAGGGTGGGCCCGACTTATTAAAGATGAAAATGTACAATTTTGCGCGCAATGTAACGATTTCATTTGTCTACAAGTACTTTCATACATCGCAGAATATCATTATGTATTATAATTTTTATGTAGCATAACAATTTATACAAACATAATCAATCAACAGGTGAAAATTTCTGTTTAAATAATAATATACCGGGGGAGGGGATTCCGTATCCCTTTATCTTGGGTGCAGCCTGTTATTAATAATCAGTCTATTTACGGTAAGAAAAATAAAATTTACTTTATTAACCCCTTAACGCATTTGCCCGTGTCTGACACGGGCGAAATTCAAATTAAACATGAAATAAAATCGTTTACACTTTGTTTGTATAAAAAATTCTTTATATACTTTTTACTCCTTCCAAGCTCCCTAGTTACCCTCAAAACTGAAATTGCAAAAAATAACTTACATTGTACCTATATATCTCTTTTCTGTGAAGAAAATATGTCATATTTTATAAATTTTTCTAAACCAAACTCGTCCTTTAAGGGGTTAAAATCAAGTATGCTCCCAAATGCTCTTTGAGGAAGTAGAGGCAAAGCCTTAAAAGTTAAAATAGACATATAGTTTACGGCGTTCAGATCATCGGAAAAAAAAGTATATTTGTAGAAGGGTTTATATTTATTTATTTATTTATTATTTTGATTTCATTATTCGAGTCTTTTTATATAAGAACATACACCCTATATTTCAATGAGATAAGTGAATAAATCTGTTTTTTTTTTTAATGGTTAAGTTAAAAATAATTTTTTTTAAGAAATTAGTTTTCTTGTCAGGCTGCAGAAATCAAATAAAATGACGCTATGTGACCCATGCCAAACGGTGGCCGAATGGTTAGGGTGCTGACCTTCGGAACCGGAGTTCGTGGGTTCGAATCCCACAGTGACATGGATGTTCGTAGCCATTCGAAATTAGCTTTAAGCAGTAGGTCCCGGTCTCATTAGCCCTCGTGTTGCAAAAAGTAGACCGTAGCGCTCTAAACCAATCTATGTGACTACTAGAACTAGTTTGACAACGCTGCTCTAGCTGATTAATATAAACTATTATACAGTATTAAGAGGATATTGTACTCTTCAAGACAAAATCTTTATAAAACTTATTTTCAATTCATCATAAAATTAAAATTTTGCTTCTTTATAATTTAATTTTAAAATTTTTATTTTCTAATTAAAAAATATATAATTTCGTTTGTCACATCTAGTAGTATAATTTTTACAAATAGCGTAAAATATATACACCAAATGAAATAAAAATATATATTGCTAATTGAAGATAATATTTTAAATATGTTTATTAAAATCCAGATTTTTGTATTAAGTTCAAGAAAAATATCAGTTTTGTTCTGTCAATCAATCTGACAATTGCATCTGACAGTTCAAAATTAAAAATATATAATTTAGTTTGTCACATCTAGTAGTATAATTTTTATAAATAACGTTAAATATATACACCAAATGAAAATTAAATATTGCCAATCGGAGAAAGGATAATATTTTAAATATGTTTATTAAAAACTTAATTTTTATACCAAGTTCAAGAAAATATCGATTTTGTTCTGTCAATCAATCTGACAACTGTATCTGACAGTTCAAAATTAAAAAAATTAAAATATCTTAATTCAAAATTTAAAAAAATTATCCTTTATAACACTGTAAGAATAAGAAAGATAATTAGCTTCTATATTTTACGTAAAAAAATTAGTTTCTCATTTTTATATTTCAAAAGTTACTTAATAATAGGTGGCAAATAGGTGGATTTCTACCTTTCTCATCACTTGGTGTATATATTTTATATTTTGTTTAAAATGTATTGATTCATCCAACAAAACTGATTGTTATAAAATAAGTCTTTATTAATGATCTAGGAGATCTTTTATTCTAAACAGAGCAATGAAACAAAAATTGGCTTTTTATAAAAGCCAATTTTTCTTAAGGAGATTTTTTTTCAGTTTGAAAGATATTGCATACTTTTTAACCAGTTCAAATAGCGCAAATATAAAGTACGATTGTCTAGAGATACTGAATCATATAAGGAAATATTTGTACAACGTCAAAAAGTCAAGCACAGAAATTTATTCACTCACATTATGTAATTTGGCTAATGTATCATACAACAATTATTGCTTTAGAGACTGAAAAATTAATAAAAAAAATAATGAAAAAAAATTTTATTCATTCGTATTAGTCATTTTTTCTCAATAATTGTATTTGAAAAATATGTCAGGAAGGAAATTATAATAAACAAATGATCTAGAGGACAGGATTTTTTTAATTAGGTACTTTAAGAGAAATAATATTATTAGAGCATAATGGGATATATCTAAATTTTTAATTGCATTGTTTAACTGTACAGTTTTGAAAAACTTAATCTTTTCGATTTGAATAGTTAAAAATATTATGTAAGAAAACTAGCCTTTGAGACAATATGTAGACATTTTTGCATATATTACTCATAAGATAAAATGTTGTATGGAGAAAATATGTTTGGGAAATTTTGATTTTCATTCATCTTAATCAAACAATAAATTCATAATGCGCAATTATATTTTTTATTTCTCTTGTGCCTAGGATTAACCTTTTATTCCTACCTAAAAAGTATAGAACTTCAATCTGTTTTACAGAACTGTTAAAGAGAAAATAACTTATATATAACTAGTCTTTATTTGAGATTCTAACCCAGGAATCTACTAAGAATTGAGAAAGAATTTTCATCTGTTTTCCTAACTCAGACGTATTTGTACTGATCACGCATAATATTATATATATATATATATATATATATATATATATATATATATATATATATATATATATATATATATATATATATATGTATGTATATATATGTATGTATATATATATGTATATATATATATATATATATATATATATATATATATATTATATATATATATGTATGTATATATATATGTATATATATATATATATATATATATATATATATATATATATATATATATATATATATATATATATATATGTATATATATATATATATATATATATATATATATATATATATGTATATATATATGTATATAATATATGTATATATATATATATATATGTATATATATATATATATATATATATATATATATATATATATATATATATATATATATATATATATATATATATATATATATATATATATATATATATATATATATATATATATATATATATATATATATATATATATATATATATATGTATATATATATATATATATATATATATATATATATATATATATATATATATATATATGTATATATATATATGTATATATATATATATGTATATACACATATATATATATATATATATATATATATATATATATATATATATATATATATATATATATATATATATATATATATATATATATATATATATATATATATATATATATATATATATATATATATATATTATATATATATATATATATATACATAAGCAATCTACGCATTTTTTAAAATATGTGTTAAAATTTTTTCAATACTTTCACAAAAATCTTTATTAGTCTAACACAGAAAATTATTATTTAAAAGTTTTAATTTCCTCTTTATACTGAAATAATATTACTGCTATCATCCATATTTGACTATCATATAATATTAATGGAATTTTCTTATGAATGAAATGTGACACTCCTTCAAGAATTAAGATTTTAGCTCAAATATAACCAGAGTAATCAATACTTCAAAAGAGACAGTGACAGTTAAATTGTCAAATAAAATCGCCAAAGATCTGAACTTTGGCGACAGCGTTCTTGTTGCATCTATTATGACTTCGGGCATTGGGCAACCCTTTCTATACGACGGTCAACAGCTGTATTTTGCGGCCTGCGGACAATACGAGGCGTTTAGGCGTTCGTCTGACATCCGATGACACTTCCAACACACCATTTGTCAGCACAATACCCCCTCTAGTATTGTTAAATTCCCCTTCCCCCTTCTTCCTCATTTTGATTGCGTCACGAACAGACTGAACTGAGGGAGCGAAATCAGAGTTCGCTGAAGCTTAATTTGAATATTTAAAGCTGCTGTCCGTCAGAGTGGACACAGGGCAGTTTGTCCTGTAGACCGGTCCATTAATTTCTCTTGGGGGAGGTTGAAAGCGGGGATGTTTATCTGAAAGGGTCATATTGTAGTGTTTGAAATGTGTCTCAGCTGGAAAATGAAGCTTGCAGTCATGTCATGCAAACTTTGGGTAATGTCAATGCGTCAGTAGTTCTACAGAAGAAAATAGGGCTTAAATAACTTTGAAAGGGAAAATGTATACAGAGCAGTTTGTAATGGAATAACTATTACGTAAACTAGCGTGTTTCTCTCAAATAAATACATTTTAGTTTCTTTTAAAAGCTGCTAATAGAGGCTGAAAAGTTTGTTTGCACATGACAAAATAATGTAAAGTACGAATATGTATTATTATAATAAAAATATTCTTTATTAGGTACTTTCTCTGAAGTTAAAGTAAAGCATTCTAATAAAATAGATGCTACGAAATTTAAAAATTTTAATTATTAATTATTAATCGAGAAATTATTTTTAATATTCAATTTATAAAAGTTTAACATGTCGAAATAATAAATATATATAGTTGTACAGTATTAAAATAAAGTTTTTAATCTTGATAATTTTATAAATTAATATATCATGAAGATAGGAGATAATATTTTAAATATGTTTATTAAAAACTTAATTTTTATACCAAGTTCAAGAAAAATATCAGTTTTGTTCTGTCAATCAATCTGACGTATCTGACAGTTCAAAATTAAAAAATATATAATTTAATTTATCACATCTAGATTTCCTCATATATATATTCATTAATGAAATATTTCTTCCTTTGAAGCTTTATAGAAACTTAGATTCTCTATTATGACTATATCCAGCTCTTGATATATTATCAAGTGCTGGTTTCACATTTGATGTGACACTAATACTCTAAAAATCCCAGTTAATCTGAAATAGTTAAGTGTCTCTTTTATTTACAAGTTGTCCATTTAATAGGTAAGCTTCATACTTAAAAGTAATCTTCGTTTATGGAGAGTTCATCTTAGAACAGTAAATATTGTTGACATGTAGAGCACCGAATATGAAGTCTATGATTTTAAGATATATGTGAATACGTGACAGTCTTACATTTAAGTTTAAATGACAATTTGCATCTTGAAGTACTCCCATGTTTTGTTCATGAGAAATTAAAAAGATTATAAAAAATTCTTAAAAAAACTATAATTATACTATTTTTATTAAAACTAAAACTATAATGGTTTAATTTTTGATCCACTTATGAAGAATAATTTCTACCTTATTATCTTATTTCGTTTCCTGTTTAATTTAAATCAAAACTGTTCGGTTTATTCATTCTGATTTTTTTTATTACTATGGCTTTTACTGTTAAATGTTTATGAATTTGTGAAAAGGTTAATTATTTCAAAATAATTTCCTGGCAGATAATTTCAAAATTTACAGCTTTCACAAAAAAGCAATAACTCTCCTAATGGAAGATCTGTGTTGAACATCATTAACCTTCATAGCAAAGATTATTTGGTTTTAACGATTAATTTTTTACTGATTATGTTAGGAAATCTCTATTTAATACCGGAACTGTCTGGTAAACACCTGAGTTATTGACAATCCGAGACCGATTAATGGGAGGATGTAGACTTATGTCAAAAACAAAAGTCATGAATTAATTGCAATTAAACCATATTGCACCACACCAACTAAATATTTCTGTAAATTATTAAAACTTAATCCATACCATTAATATGGTGTAACTAAGTATATAAAACCTAAATTTTGAAAAAATATTTTTAATTTTTTATGTAATTGGCTGTCCTATAAATAGGACAACGGTCCATTACACTACTAAAACTTAACAAATGTCACTTACATTGCATTAGGCTAATTCATAGAGGAAATTTGGGGAAACAGTCAAAACAAAATCCAACATTACATTTTAAGTATACTGTTGTAGGTTTTCTCTTGCAGTTATTGAACTGGCAGTAAGAGAGTAAGTTTATCTTGCAAAAAATCTCCAGTTTTCTGAATAGAATAGACATCTGTTTACCCCTTGTTGTGTCCAGGTGTGTGAACAGGTTTTGAACTGGTTTTTATTGAAAGATAAGAAAAGAATGTGCGCTATCAATGCAATATCGAATTCATAGAAAAATAATCAGGATTGGACCGCAGTCTTAATTTTAGGACACCTTTTTTATACTTACAAAATACACATTTAAAATATATTTTTCAACAAAAACTTTCAGCTACATTATTAGCTCTGTTTTTAAACTAAAAGTAACCTCCACAATGTTTAAAAAATAATAATAATAAATATAAAATTAAAGATTAAAAAATGACAATTTTTAAGAGGTTGCTGAAAATAAATTTTACAATACAATATAATTTGATTTCTCAGTTTTTTTGTTACTATGCTAAAGTGTGTCTATTTTAAAGGTGTTAAAATAAAATCCACTCAGAAAATATTTATAACTTTATTATTAAATGGAATTTTATTTGCTGTCCTATTTATAGGACAGCGGTCCAATATGGGTTAAGGTACATTGCAAAAGTCCCAACTTTTTACTAGATTCCCATACAGTGTTCCCTCGCCACTTCGCCCTTCATGTTTTGCGGCTTCAGTGCTTCGGATTTTTCCAAAGTATTCATCAAAAAATAAAAATGAAAAAATGCAACCATGTCGCCAGCCACATTGCGGAAAGGAGCGTTGTTTCATGTTGATGCGCTAGAGAAAAAGATCCCTGCATGTCAAACAAGAGTTGAGATGAGTTGACTCAGAGTACATACTATGGGCTCTTGAGATGACAAAGTCTACAAATAAGGAAGAAAAGGAAGAAGAAGAGGAACAAACTGAATAGAGTGTCCTTACCCTGGATAATCTGCAACAATTGTGCCACATGGCAAGAATTTGCACAAAAATTACGACAATAGGGTTCGAGCTGTCGAGTTCAGCAATAGTGTTGAAGAGGCTATATCCTTGTACAGGGCAATTTTCAAGGAAAAGAAAAAACAAAAAAGATAACAACTACCCATCACCATGTTTCTCTCCAAGGTCCCGGTTCTACTGTCAGCGTCTCCAGCAAAAGAGTCTCCGAGGGAACCTAAAACTTCTACGAGTCAAGTGAGAACCTCTCCTCCACCACCAACAAGACTCTTCGCCTCTCTCAGAAAGCAATGTTGATTAATGTTTATTACTCTATAAGGTTTTGTAATTAACCTTATTAATTAGCACTGGCACATTTAAATAGATACGTATACGTTTGTAATTTTTGTCTTAAATGTGTAAATGAAGAGGAAGACGAAGATCAAACTAAAAAGCGTGGCCTTAACCTGCTGAATCTACAACAATTGTGCAACATGGCAAGAATTTACACAAGACATTGACGACAATATGGTTCGAGCTGTCGAGTTCAGCAATCGCGTTGACGGTGTTATGTCCTTGTACAGGGGAATTTTGAAGGAAAAGGAAAAACAAAGACAACAACTACCCATCACCATGTTTCTCTCCAAGACCCCTGGTTCTACGGTCAGCGTCTCCAGCAGAACAGTCTCCGAGTGAGTCTAAAACTTCTACGAGTCTAGTGAGAACATCTCCTCCACCACCAACAATATTCTTCGCCTTTCTCATAAAGCAATGTTGATTAATGTTTATTACTCTATAAGGTTTTGTAATTAACCTTATTAATTAGCACTGACACTTTTAAGTAAATACGTATACTGTTGTAATTTTTGTTTTAAATGTGTAAAATATAAATACTGTTTACATTTAAAAAAAATTCGTGTACCTGCATACACAAAAATTCTTAGGAGCCAAACCTACTTCGCGGTTTTTCACTTTTCGCTGAAGGTTCTGGTCCCCATTAACCGCGAAAAATGAGGGATCACTGTATTCACATAACTCTTGCATTCCATAACATATAGAGGTGGCATATTTAATCGCTCTTCGACAATGATGAAATTCTGTGTCATAAAAATTTTGGATAATTAAGTCTAACGGGCAAGCAATTCACATTGGTTAATCTTGTTGTTAAGCATGAATTGGTCAGTAATTACAGGCATCGTTTGCTAAAAATTTGCATATTACCTCACTTTCAGATCTCAAATTGATTTCCTACTATTCGATTTCAAGAGTCGCATTGTCATTCGTTGTTACTTTTACATGAATTACATTTAAACTTTTGGACATGAGTACTTACCTTTCTTAATTGAAATTTAAAGAGTACTCGCGGGCAACATGTATCTTTCAAAATATCCCATTTAATACATAATTAGTGGATGATTCGTACAAAAATATCTAGTTTAAAGCTGTTTCTTTAACTTTTCACAAAAATGGGGTTAATTATATGAAATTAAAGCACCTAAAAAAGCACCTCTTATCAGCTGAATCATTAATTTCGGTGATAATAAAACAACTTATACTTTTGTATCTGAATACAAGTGTTCAGCTTTTGTTAGGCATACGTGTTTTTTCGGCCTCTATTGTTAGATTACTTGTTGTAGGGCTGAAAAACTATAAACAAGCAGTGAGGGAAAAGGTTAATTAATCTTCCTTACTAATGAAGGAAACCTTCTGGGATTTCTAAAAGCTAAGAGCACACAGCGGCTTTTAAAGAAAACAATAATGTTTTAGCTCTCGCCTTTCACACACCCTTGTTCATCTGGAGAGTTGTTTTTTCAAAGCCTTAAAGTGTAAAATGCTAACGTAGAGGAACAATGTCTTGTCTGTAATTTGTGTCATTTAATTTCTTACGTGATTAAATGTTTATTATATAAACTAAAAAAAATTACGGCATACAATTTTTTTTTTAATTTTGCAATCAAGTTTAAAGGGAAAGTATATAAACTGTATTATAAACTTTAGAAATAGTTTAAATAAAATTTAACTTATTATAATAGCATTTTAACACACATGAGATTTCTATTCAGGTATATTTGCATAAGATGGATTAACTTATACTCTTTGAGATAACATGGTTTATTGATTATTCATACTAAAGTACATAAACTATAAAGTAAGATAAACTATAAGGTATACAATCTAAAATATGAAGTTAACTAAGTCAAGAAATATAAAATACTAGTATAATAAATATTTATACTATTATTAATAATAATATTATTACGGTAGCAATATATTTATTTATTTATCCCCAGAAACAACCCAGTTTAATAAATTAATTGGAATTTTTTTTATTCATATCTTTGTTTTCTTTGTTGTCCCTTAATAAACTTAATGAATTGTACACAAAAGCCTCCTGGTCGATATAATGACTAGGGCGCTCACTTACCAGGCTGAAACGTGTGTGCTCAAATTCAAGTAATTCTTGGTTGCAATTTGTGTTGCCCTCTTACAGTGCCCATCACCAGAAATGTAGGTAAACTTTATCGATTCATACGGAGCAAAGTTGTCTTATCTATAAGAGGCTCTCACAATAAAATACTCAGCAGTTGGCCACATCTTTGTAAAAGGTAAATGTAAATAATTAAAAATTACAGTTTTAAGTACAAATTCCTTGTAATATCTTCTATAAATTATTCTACTGATGAGGAGTTAGTATATTTTTCTCTTGTTATTCATTACAATTTCTAGTTCTACACTTATAATTTTTATTTTAAAGACTTCATTTCACTAAGATTATATTAATACCCACATTAATTTCCATTTTAAAACGATGTCTTATGTAAGCATATTAATTGATTAAAAAACTAGGCTTCACTGCAGTTTAGGGCTTTCCCCGGATTTTAATACTTTATTTATATTTATGATCACCCAGTAGGTGAGTTTTCTCCCATATGCAACCTGGAGTCTTTCCTGGGAGCAATTGTGTATAAAATATTTGTATACTATTTTAAATATTTTAAATATTATTTAAAACATAAGTATTTAAAACAAAATGTTAAAAAAATAATATTCATGGTTTATGCTTCTTATTGCATTTTCTTTTTGCTTTTATAAAGTAAGTAGCCATATTTTTTGTTAAATGCATGTAGGATTTAAAAAATTCTAAAAATTGTTTTTCTATATTTGCAATTGTGTATAAAATATTTGTATACTATTTTAAATATTTTAAACATTATTTAAAACATAAGTATTTAAAACAAAATGTTAAAAAAATAATATTCATGGTTTATGCTTCTTATTGAATTTTCTTTTTGCTTTTATAAAGTAAGTAGCCATATTTTTTGTTAAATGCATGTAGGATTTAAAAAATTCTAAAAATTGTTTTTATATGTTTGCAAGTTTAATGATATAGTACAATATATGTGTAAATTTTATTTTTACTGTGTTTTTCACTATTTTAATAGTTTTATTTTATGCTTTTTATTGCCTTTTTATAGCCATTATGGGTGTTTATCACCGCCATCTTAAATGGCATGTTGGCAGTATTGACTCAAAAACCCGAACTGCATTTTTATAAATAATTATAAAATTAAGAAAATGATTTGTTTGTATTTTCTGGCTGATATTCTATTAATTATTACAAAAATCACTAAGATATTTCTTCAGTAAATCACACATAATCCTTTATGATGGTACTTTTATAGCTCAAGATAAATGAGTAGTTATACGTTACACATTATTCCTGCTTACAGATTTAAAAGAAAATAAAGTTTTGTTAAAATAATTATCTAGATGTTCACTTTACTTGTTTAGCACTACGACATAAAAAAAAAGACTTTAGTGTTTCTAGATAAATTTAATCTTAATTATTAGACTTTATCCAAAGCATACAAAAATAAACTAGTTTTTAATTATCTAAAACTTATACGATAGGACTGCATAAATTTAATTTTTAACAACAAAAATATTGTTTCTAAGTCTCATACCTTGAAAATGTTCAGGGAATTTAAATATTTTCTATAAAAATGTTTTACATACATGAATGTCATCGAAACAAATCAAGTGCGTTGTAAAAATATATCAAACCACGATATATTGTTAGATATAATGCTTTGAAGAGTAGAATCGGAATCCATGGGTTTGAATCCCGATCTTGACATGAATATTAGTAGCCGTTCGGAATCCACTTTAAGAAGTTGGTCCCTGTTTCATTTGTTTTCTTGTAGCAATATACTAGACTGTAGCGGTTTAAACCAATTCAAACCTATAAATAGGATAAATAATTTAAAGAAATAAATAAAAAAACAAATGCAATGAATAAAATAAATACAATAAATAAGTTTAAACAAAACAAATAATTAAATAAATAAAGATTGTTCCTACTCATTAAAAATGCGAAAACTTTCACTATAAATGCTTTAATATGCACATATTTTATTTACTCATTTATTTATTTTTAACTCTCTCTCTCTCTACAGAAAACAATACAAAATATAAGGCTTTCAAGTATAAAATGTGACATCAAAATAAATTCAAGCGTATAATAACATAACAAACTACCGATAAATTCACTATTCAACTCAGCATTTCTAAAAGATATAATGTAACACTTAATGATAGCCACGAAGACTGAAGTTTTTTTTAAAGTTCTCCCCGAAGTGTGCTATGCAAACAAAAGGAAAAAAATTCCCTATATTTAAATAACTTATTTATTTTTTATTTTTTTTTAATTCCTCTCAGAGAGCATACCCAAAATTAATATAACGTTCAAGTATAATGGATGACATCAAATAAAATTTAACTGTGCCGTATATACACATGAACTACCGATAAATTCATTTCTATTCATTCACCATTTTATAAAAATATAATGTAACACTTTTGCCCAGTCTGTTAGGCCACGGATGTCTGAAGTACTTTTCAGTAAGGCCTGCCCCCGAAATATGCTAGGCAAACAACAAACGAAAAAATTTCCTGTATCTAAATATTTGTTTTTTATTTATTTAATTAATTATTTTTAATTCTTACCACAGAGAGAAGCATACGGAAAATAATATAAGGCTTTCAAGTATAAAAGTATGGATGACATCAAAATATATTCATGTGAGTCGTAATAACACATGAAACTACCGATAAATGCATCACTATTCATTACTCAGCATTTCTAAGCATTATAATGTAACACTTATGCCCAGTTTGTTAGGCCATTTTGATTTTCAGCAAGACCTGTGACCGAAATATGATAGGCAAAAAACAAAGGGAAAAAATTCCCCGTCTACAAATATTTGTTTATTATTTATTTATTTAATTAATCTTTTTTTAGTTTTCCTCTCAGAGAGCAGCATACCCAAAAATTAATACAAGGCTTTCAAGTACAAAAGTATGGATGATATCAAAATATATTCATGTGAGTCGTAATAACACATGAAACTACAGATAAATTCATCTCCATTAATCATCCACCATTTTTGATCAATATAACACTTTTGCCCAGTCTGTTAGGCCACGAAAATCTGAAGTGCTTTTCAGTAAGACCTGTGGCCGAAATATGCTAGGCAAACAACAAACGAAAAAATTCAATGTCTCTAAATAGTTGTTCATTATTTATTTATTTAATTAATTATTTTTGATTTTTCTCGCAGAGAGCAACATACCAAAATTAATATAAGGCTTTCAAGTATAAAAGTATGGATGACATCAAAATATATCCACGTGTGTCGTAATAACACATGAAACTACCGATAAATTCATCTCTATTCATTACTCAGCATTTCTAAGCATTATAATGTAACACTTATGCCCAGTTTGTTAGGCCACGAAAGTCTGACTTGAATTTCAGTAAGGCCTCTGGTCGAAATATGTTGAGCAAACAAAAAACGAAAAAAAAATTTCCTTTTTATAAATATTTATTATTTATTTATTTATTTAATTATTTTTTAATTATTTCTTTTTAACTCTCCCCACAGAGAGTACAGTATACCAAAATTAATATAAGTCTTTCAAGTATAAAAGTATGAATGATATCAAAATATAGTCACATGTGTCGTAATAACACATGAAACTACAGATAAATTCATCTCTATTCATCATCCACCATTTTTGAGCAATATAATGTAACACTTTTGCCCAGTCTGTTAGACCATGGAAGTCTGAAGTGCTTTTCAGTAAGGCCTGTCCCCAAAATATGCTAGGCAAACAACAACAACAAAAAAAATGAAAATAGTTTACCTTAAATAATCATTTATTATTTATTTATTTGATTATTTCTTTTAAACTCTTCCCATGAAGAGTAGCATGTTAAGAAGAATATAAAGCTTTCAAGTATAAAAGTATGGATGATATCAAAATATATTCACATATGTCGTAATAACACATGAAACTACAGATAAATTCATCTCTATTCATCATCCACCATTTTTGAGCAATATAATGTAACACTTTTGCCCAGTCTGTTAGACCATGGAAGTCTGAAGTGCTTTTCAGTAAGGCCTGTCCCCGAAATATGCTAGACAAACAACAAAAAAAAATGAAAGTAGTTTACCTTAAATAATTATTTATTATTTATTTAATTAATTAATTCTTTTTAACTCTCCTCAAGGAGAGTAGCATGCCAAAAAGAATATAAGGCTTTCAATTTAAAATATATGAACACCATCAAAATAAATTCAAGAGTGACGTATTAACACATCAAACTACCTATAAATTCTTCCTTATTCATCGCCTAATATTTCTAAAGGATATTATTAACCCATATGCCCAGATTGTTGGGCCACGGAAGAATGAAGTGCTTTTCAATAAGGCCTCTCCCTGAAGTATGCTAGGCAAACAACAAACGAAAATCTCCGCCTTTAAAAAAACATTTTATTATTAATTAATTTATTTAATTATTTCTTTTCAAATCTGCCCAACGAGAGCAGCATAATGAAAATAGTATTATAAGACCTTTAAGTTTAAATATATGGATGCCATCAAAATAAATTCAAGAGTGTCGTATTAACACATCAAACTACCGATAAATTCTTCCTTATTCATCGCCCAGCATTTCTAAACGATATAATGTAACACTTTTGCCCAGATTGTTGGGGCCACGGAAGACTGAAGTGCTTTTCAATAAGGCCTCTCCCCGAAGTATGCTAAGCAAACAATGAACCAAAAAAAAAAAGGAAAAGAAGCTACAAAAAAAAAAAACTTCCCTATCTTTAAATAATCATCCATCTATATGCCTTTGTGGCCTGTGCAATAAATATCGACCGAAAGTCATCTTCCCGGCGGAAATCAAACGCAACGCTAATTAATGAAAAAAATAGGTTTCAAAAACGTGAAAAAATCACGGGAACGGAAAAAAAAAGCGCTTGCTAGTTACAAAAAAAAAAAATCCTAGCATATTTATATAAATATATCGAACTGGAAGAACATGATAGATGAGGAACCAAATCCGACTTAAGACTCATGTAATAAAGCCCCCTCTCCACTAGAATGAACAGAAAAAAAAGTATTACAGATAAGTAAAAAGCGAAAGAGACGGCGTACAGAGGAAAGAAAGGCAGAAAAAAAATGGAGGCCAGCGATTGGTTTGATGGATCACCAGTACTGTTATTTTCCCATCAGTCACCGCGAGAAAGTGATAAATGACTTCCTTCCCATCATCCGGGCACTCTAGGGGGTGGGGGAGGGAGTTATGTAACCCCTCTTTTCGAACATTCCCCGTCTCCCCCTCACCCGGTCTGTAATTTTTTATTTATTTTTTATTTTCCCTCCACGCAACCCTTTTATTTCTGCCGGGTGTAATGGCGTAAATACAAATCGGTTTGGGGTTGGAAGGGGTGTTCGAGAGTTGCCAGTGTCATATGTCTAATTGGTCGTTACAGGGTTAGACGGCGTGTCAAATTGATGGGCTTGCGAACCGGGCTTTTAAAGAGGGGATATGAAAGCCTTTGCCTCTTTTAGACGGGAATCCGGTTCTTCAGAGCAGATTCCCTCCAGATTACAATTACAGAGTGATACTTGAAAAGACCATTGTGACGTCACACATTTTTCAATATAATGTAATCCTCTAGCTTTCTTTCCTATCTCGTCTGTTTTATGCATAATCATAGCTTGTTTTTCAATTCCAAGATTAACTTAACGTCGTGTGAAGAAATAATTCTTTCTGTTTTATGAATAGCAAGCATTTGTCAGACTTTATATTTCAGCAATCTCTAAATGTTTGAAAGCTCAAGCTGTCACTCTTTTTATGCTTGAAATAAATATCTCTAGGAAGTAGGGGCTCGAGATATCAATATTTGACTCTTACCCACCTACCCCTTCAACATATTTGGTGAATTTTTGGTCTAACAAACTATATCCACCTACTCCGCCATGGGTTACATTCTCCAACCCTCCCCCTTTTTTATTTCTCTCATTCTCATAGTTTTTTTTCCAACGCAGCAGGCGATAAAGACATTATCCTAACGCCTTAACAAGGCTTAGGACCGGTTACTCATTTAGCACTACCCGAGGAGCACTTGTAGCTTAAGGTATGCTACGGACGCGAGTAACATGATCCCCTCTGGATTTAGAGCAGGGACCAAGCAGTAGACTACCAGGCTTAACCTCCCACACCCAGAGGTATCTTTTGAGAACTCGGTTCATTCTCATAGTAAAAATGAGTGTTGGTTGGTAATGGCATCATCCGGATACTTCTGTAAATCATCATACAGCCAGAGGTACTCCCACACCCAGAGGTATCTTCTGAGAACTCGGTTCATTCTCATAGTAAAAATGAGTGTTGGTTGGTAATGGCATCATCCGGATACTTCTGTAAATCATCATACAGCCAGAGGTACTCCCACACCCAGAGGTATCTTCTGAGAACTCGGTTCATTCTCATAGTAAAAATGAGTGTTGGTTGGTAATGGCATCATCCGGATACTTCTGTAAATCATCATACAGCCAGAGGTACTCCCACACCCAGAGGTATCTTTTGAGAACTCGGTTCATTCTCATAGTAAAAAGGAGTGTTGGTTGGTAATGGCATCATCCGGATACTTTTGTAAATCCTCATAAATAACTAATGATATTTTAGGCGGTGTTTTAGACTACAAATCATAGTTAAGTATCTTCTTCCAAAACCGTACTTTGCTGTTTTGCTACCGTAAGCAAATCCCAAAATGCGGCCCCCAAACTTCACAATAAAACGTTGCATTTTTTCAAAAGAAGAACAGAATTATAAAAGTGTCGTGCTAACTAGAAAACTGACATATAATTGAGTTAAGACAATAATACTAATTCATTTTTAAAGAAAGTTTTATTCAAAAACAAGATTTTTGTCGCCTCTAAATTTTGCCGCTGAAGGTAGTTACCTAACTTGCCTGCCATCTTGAGATCTTGAGCTGGAATTGCCTCGTCCTCCAATTTCGAATTAAGTCAGTTACAATAAATTATTTTTTCTTCTATATCTAATACTCATACCGGGGTTGAATTGCTCTTAAGCTCATAGGCACTCCAAAAATAGACATGTATTTACCAATGCAGTCTCATAAATATGGATTGTTATTTTACCTATAGATCATTAAAATTATAGTCGCGAGCGTGAACAGTGTATCATCTTACGTTGTTTTTCATCGTCAAGAGTTACATAACGTCACAGAAATAATTTTAATTTTTCGTGGAAACAAGCATTATTGTACGCCACTTAAGAATTTTAACAATTTTCAACTATTTGAAAGCTCTGTTGTTACTTTGTTTTTAATATTGAAATAAAAATCTGCAGGAGCAATCGAGGAATCAATATGTCTATCTATTCAAAGCAGTGGAAAGTAGAATAAAGAGAGAACGCTATTTGTGTTGTTTATTAATTAAATTTTTCCAGCATGCACGTTCAAAAAGTAATTTGGTTTTTAATTTAAGTTTTATTCTTTGTCTACTTCTAAAGTTTTTATTAAGCGATTTGTTTCACTTATTAATTATTTTTTCCATCATGCCCGTTTAAAAGATAATTTGGTTTTCAGTTTAACTTATATTCTTCGTCTGTTTAAAAAATTTTTAGTTCCCATGTTTTGATATCTCAAATTAAAAGATTATTAAAAGTATTTAATTAAAAGAAATCGTTAAAATGCAATAAAAACATGTTTACTATACATGTAATTTATAATGCCAAATTTAGGGTAAGTCTAAAATGGGTAAACTGTAAACTAAATCCATGCCAACCCATTTATAATCTGAAAACTATTACATTTTTTGTTGTAATTTTGCTATGCGTAATAAAAAAATTATTATTACGTTATTTCTAAAAGTACTGTGATATAAAACAACGTTTAAACTGCAAAAGATCGACAGCACTAATAACACATACATAACACATCCTTTTAGATCGAATAATCAAACAGAAACAAAATTAAATCAATTAATTTGTACATTTTATATTTAAAAGAACTGTTAAAGGTCAAGGTAACTGGGTTAAACGGAGTACCTAGCGAAGTGGAAAGTCTTCCCTTTTACCTCCGAACTTTACACCGAACGTTTACTCTGAACAGATCTAAACATCAATTTAGGACTCAAGGCAAAAAGTAATCCAAACAAAAATTTAATACACTCAAGCTCCCAAGGAAGCGAGGAAGTGAGAACGTGATCATAAAAAAGTATGAGTAACCAACGGGTTGTCTAATTAATGGATAATTAGACTGGAACCTTGACTATGATCAGTAGGTATGGTAATCATCAATACACAGCAATCAATGCAACATGAAGCTCACAAAATAAATATATAATGAAAAAAGGTTTCAAAGACTATAAAAATTGCAACTTGGTACAAAAAATTAGCAAAAAGTTACAACAGTAACAAAAAGATAAATTTTTGTACTTTACAAAAATTTTCAATTTTTTTATTTAGCATTTTTTCAAATTTTTATAGCCTAGAACAAGACAAAGCATTACTAAAAGGGACAAAATTTGCGAGAACAAAGTAGAGGAATGATACTTTGTTCTAATATAATATAAACCAAAATATTGAAAAAAAAAATAAAAAATAAAAATAAAAAGCTAAAGCACAGAAAACGGTACTTCCCTTAAAACGACATGAAAATACAAAAATTTAGACGAAAATACCTAAACGCTGTTAAAAGAATTGTTATAGATACTTTGTACATGAAAAATGAACATTATACTTTTATAACTTCTTTTTACTTCATATTGTCCATGATTTTTTTATGATAGTAACCAAGTTTTGTTCTAAGTCCTAACAGGATAAAAATTCCAATTATGTAAGTAAAAGAGAAGCAAGATGGAGTATTTTTAATAAATTTAGACTACAAAAATTAAAAATTAATAGCCGAAAAATAACAATTTATTTTCCTTGTGAACAACTTTCCCATAGCTATAGTTCTAATGGCATATTATATTTTCAAGCAAGTTAGTTACGACCACTAAAATTTTGTTTTGAAAGGTTATACTTTCCTTAAAGATGGTTCCTTAAAAATATTTCTTCGCTTATTGGCACTCTCACTATCGTTTTAAAGGGGACAGATACCTTTCAACTTTCAAAAAACCAATTTTGAGATTTTTATATATCCGAATTTTTTAATTCTTTCTGAACTCTATTAAAAAAACCGCATTAAAAATTTCCAGTTATTTCTTGTGTTAGAGGCAGTGTAAATAAGACTACCTATTTGCGGACTGCATTGGCAGAAGAACTTTGAATTGCTTTTATTCAAAATGACAAATTTTGAGATTATGTGCAGTGTTATTAAAAAACTATACGTGATAATCTTCTAAAAATTTCACTTCTTAAGCGTTTCTGTATTAAATTCAACCTAAAACCAGAAAAAAGTAAGATTTAAAAATTTTATTTATTTTCACACTTAAAAATAAGTTTAAAATTAAATAGGTTTAAAAAGTTTAAAATAAGTTTAAAAATTAAAATTTTTTATTTATTATATTTTGCAGTTAAATTTTTTTTAACTTTATCAAAACTTTTCGCAATATTCAGGTTTTAAGTCAAATGATATACTAATATGTATATAATTTTATCACAGTTTTTTTTTTTTATATGCATATTTTCTGATTTTATCATGCGCGAAAGACATTCTTGTTTTTATTTTCTTTTACTATTATATGTATTTTTGAATTTAAAATTGTAACATTAATTTATAAATTTAAAGCTTCATTTTTTTTAAATAATGCAAACTACAATAATTATTTTATATCTTAAAGCAGTTTGATTTTAAATTTTTATATAACACATTTGTTTTGACACATGCAATACATTCCACTCTTTCACCTTTTCGACAAGTTCAAAGTTATCCCAACCCCTTAAGAGGATTTCAAACTTTAAACTGGGTAAATTTTGACTAAAAATTCAAAAAGGTTTAATCTTGTTGAATTTAATGTCGTTGAATTTTAAAATATAACTGCAAATGAGAAGCAGGAATAGCTATTTAGTACTATCAATTTATAATGAATATAATTGTTTCAAATATAATTATAAGTAAATAACTTGAGTTTTTTTTCTTAAAGTAACATTTTTTTAATTTATGAATATTTGAAACACTTCAAATGAATTTATAACTATCCTTTCGCTCTAAAACTATTAAATAAAATTATAATTAGCTAAAATTAGTGTCAACGCCTCGCACGTCCCCGGCTGCACTTTCTGAAGTCTGCAAGCCTCGTTCTATACCTGCCCGCCTATTTTTACTGGAGCAGGTATCTTGGGTTCGATTAAAGCCTATGTAGCCGACGGTGAAGCACAACAGCGACTAAACTCTTGACTAAACATTTATTATTATGAAGATTTGTTAAACATATGTACACTCCAAATCATACCTTAAACAGGGCTCAAATAAGACCGAGGACAAAAATAAACTGTGCCGAGCGGGAAAACACCTCCCTCGGTCTCAGCTCTGTTCACAAGAATGTGTCCCTTCGTTCCGACCGGGCATCTCTCCTTTCCTCTTCGCGAGGGGCCGGGGTGGCATCCCCCCCCTCAGTCAAGTTTTCGCCTCCACGGGAAAATGTCCTTCTCCGCAGCTGGCGCGGGCGGGGTCGCATCTCTCGCCCCCCTCCTGTAGAACTTGCAGGGAACAGGGCTTGCCCACCCCCTCTCGGGGTGTCCGTCTTCTGCCGACGAAAAAAAACCAGGGGCCCCTGTAACACCAACTTGAGTCTTGAGTCTAGTATTACAATTAGTATGCTTTAAATGAATATCTTTTAGGTATGTCATGAAAAAATAAATTAATAAAATATCAATTTTTTAAAAAATATATAGAAATTTTCTAATTTAAAAAATGGATATCTTTCCTATTATCATTGTTTCCTTTTAATATTTTTACTAATGCTTTTAATAGTTCCTACTAGTGTTCTAATTAAAAAGAAATGGATATCTTTCTTCTTATTATTGTTTTCTTTTAATATTTTCTACTACTGTTCTAATTTAATAAATGGATATATTTCCTATTATTATTTTCTTTTAATATTTTCTACTTATGCTTATGGTAACACCTAAGTTTTATTATAAAGACCTGGTATCCTGTAAATTAAATTCGTTGTATAATACACAAAATGAATGCATAAAGCTACTTTTTAAGTGATTAATAATTAATAGATTTAAATTTATTGTTTTCTAACGATATGTTAATCAAATTTACATACATATGTTACTCATAGCATGCTAAATATTCAAGCCTATTGATTAAAAATAAAATAAATTAGTTTTGAATGCCTATCATATTTTTAGACAATGGATAATAGTACAAAGTGTTCATGTGAATTAATGACTATGAAACGTTAAAAAATATAAATTTAATAAAAGTGAAACTAAATCAACAAAATTAAAAGAATTTTTAGAAATCAGATACTATTTTTTACAAGTTTCTTTTTCTTATTCCTTTTTATTTATTTTATTCTTTTAATACTTCTGTCTTTTCAATTTTCACTTTTTTTCGCATATTTTAATTTAATATCACTGAAATATACAGTTTAAATATATTTTGTTATTATTTTGTTGATTAAATAGTAAGTATATAGCCTAAATGCAGTTGAATTTTAAAATGGATGTACAGATTTATTATAGCTTGAGGCAATAAGCAAAGTGTCTGGAAACATTTAATAAAGTAATGTAAAATTCCAAATAAATTGAATATTTAAAACAGATTGTTTCATATTTACAATTTTTTTATATGATTAATTTAAATATTCTTCAATTATCTGTATACAAAAATTAATAACTTTATGTCAATAATTTACAAAACCTCTTTGTAACGTTTATTAACCTCTTTTACTATTAATATATGAAAGAATATGTTTCTGAGAATTTAGTCTAATCTATCAGTTTAGAATATCAGTTTTTTTTAAAGATAATGATTAATTATCATCAGCTTGCAATTTTTATTTTATTTGGATTTACAGATAAAAATTTCTGTAATAACTTACTCTGGAATTGACACATTTCTAAATTTGAAATATTTTTATAAGAAAAATAAAAAAAAAAATCTTTACTGAAATATAACGTATAAATTGAGAATTTTTTAATTTAACATACTATGAACCGACAGAAAAAAATCCTTATGCGATTCGAAACGAATTTTTGACTAAAAATCGATTGCTGGAAATGACGCATTAGTTAGTGTTTTAATTACTGAATTAAACAATTTATCTTAAAATTTTTGTTAAGATGAGATTTTAAAATTGTTCTTTTAATAGATATGAGTTTCGTTGAGACATCATAATTAAATCAAGGATACAGTAAATGTTTAATCTGGGTTACATTTCTCTGAAATTTAACCCAGAATTAAAATTTTCTCGACTGAATTATATTTCACTGAATTGTTAAATATAAGTAAGAATAAGAGCAAAAAAGGAGGATTGACTATTATATTATCACCTTATATAATTGTTATCACAAACGAAGTTATTGCTAAAAATTATTTTAAACAGAATTAAGACTAGAAAGTTTTGAATATTATAAGTGTTTGAAACTCCAGGTTCCTTTCTAACCGTCAGATGCCGCCGAAATTCATCGACAATTCACCTTGTAAAGTATAATAAAAAGTTACTAAATATTAATAACTTTGACCAGCAAAAATGTATGATTTTTTTTAAATTATAAAATATATATATTATACATACTTTGAACGAGAAAAATAGATATTTTTCTAATTAATATATTTCCTAACTACATTTCTAGCGAAAGGTTACGATAAAAGGCGAATTAATACTGGTTGAAATCCTGTAAGCGGAAAATAAGTATCAAAAATATTAAAAAATAAACAGACCTGAGTGTGAAAATATGCATTTTTATTTCCTTTTCATTTACATCATATTTATTTCATTGAAAAGATGCCAATTTTGGCGATATATCGCCAAATTTACCGATTTGATGGCATTCTTAATAAAAATTTCAGCTCCTACTCTAGTACATGTGACACTTTTGTTAGAAACTTCCGTTACATAGTTCCTTAGTAAAATTTTCCTAACGAAAGCGAGCCTAAAAATCTCATAGGTCAAAGGTTGTCAAAATTTTTCAATTGTATATATCTATATAAAGATATACAAATGGCCGTGTATAGTTCTCATAGAGTTTTTAGCAGAGAAAAAATTCTCCGAGTTACGATATCAATCAAAGGCGAATTAATACCGGTTGAAATCTTGGAAACGGAAAATAAGTATTAAAAATAATATAAAATAGACAGACCTGAGTATGAATATATGCATTTTTAATTATTTTTCATTTACATCACATTTATTTTATTGACAAGAAGCCAAATTCGGCGATAAATGACCATATTTGACGGCATTCTTAATAACATTTTCTGCTCTTACTCTAGGTCATGTGACACTTCTGTCAGAAACCTCTGTTACATAGTACCTTAGTACAATTTTCCTAACGGATGCAAGCGTAAAAATGTCATAGGTCAAAGGTTTTCACACTTTTTCAGTTGCATATATCTATACAAATATACAGGGCCGTAACCTAGGTCCTTTAGCGTCCTTGGCAAAAAACTAATCTGCGCCCCCGCCAGCAAATATATGAGAAAATACATAAACATGTTATACATACAGACACACACACACACACACACACACACACACATATATATATATATATATATATATATATTATATATATACATATATATGTATATATATATATATATATATATATATATGTATATATATATATATATATATATATATATATATATACATATATATATATATTATATATATATATATATATATATATATATATATATATATATATATATATATATATATATAGGCTGCTGTATCCCAGTGTACGGTACGCTGTTTTGGCGATTTTTTGGCGTATTTTTGGCGCCATTTCTCGGGCGATACTTATTTTCTCCTTGTCAACTTCGTAAACTAAACTTCGTAATTCTTAAACTAAACTAACTTCGTGTACTAAAGTAAGTGTTTATGCCTTTGTTGATTTTATGAAAGTGTTTTTTGTCTTTCTAAAATTTTTGAAATTTATTGTTGTTTTGTTGTATTTTCTTGTTTTTGGTGACTATTATATATATATATATATATATATATATATATATATATATATATATATATATATATATTCAAAATGAACTTACAAAATATTTTGTTAATATTTTGTTAATGTTTATATCACATTAATTTTAATTTTTTTCTATTTTTCCTTCTCTTTTTCACTTAAAAATAATTTTGAACACTTTGGGGGTGTTATTTTGCTGAGAAATTGAATAATTTATTTGAAATTATTTTTATTTAGGCGTTGAATTTTTATAAAAAAAATTAGCAAATTTCAGAATATGAATTTCGTTTTAATAAATTCAAATTTAAAACGAATATCTGAATTATATTAATGCATATTAGGAGTGTTTGGTAAACATTTTGTAAGAATATATAATAGGTTTAGTCTCCAGAAGCATTTTTAAAATTAAGAAAATTCATAAAAAATAATTTTTTAACATATTAGATTTTATAATAAGAAAAGTTTTTTTTTAAATTTTCCTTATTTCTACTTGGAGCGAATCATCCTCTTTCGGACCCCATTTTCCTCACTGTGAGGCGCCCCTAAGACTGATGCGGCTTAGCAAATGCCTCCTTTGCCATGCCCTAGTTACGGCCCTACATATATATATATATATATATATATATATATATATATATATATATATATATATATATATATATATATATATATATATATATATATATATATATATATATATACATATATATATATATATACATACATATATATATATATATATATATATACATATATATATATATATATATATATATATATATATATATATATATATATATACATATATATATATATATATATATATATATATATACATACATATATATATATATATATATATATATATACATATATATATATATATATATATATATATATATATATACATATATATATATATATATATATATATATATATATATATATATATATATATATATATATATATATATATATATATATAAATGGCCTTGTATATTTCACATAGAGTTTCCGCAAAGAAAAAATTCTCCGGCAATAACAAATCTTCTCCCAAATAGATATAGATATTCATAAGATCAATTGGAGTGTGAAAATCGGTTTTCAATTTTCAATTTTGTTTTTCCTCAATGAACGATGAAAATTTAAAGGGTAATCATAAAAGCTGGAAATTATTTAAGAAATTTGGTTGTGTTTATCACTCTATCTATAATCAGATTCTCAACTTTAATGTGTGTTTTTTTTTCTGTTCAAACAGATAAGTTTTTTTAATAGCTAAATTTTTTTTGTTATAAGATTTCACCTAAAAATGGAGAATACAAGGAGCTAGTATATGCATCTACATGAATATACATTATATATGTATGCTTGAATTATGCTGTATATGTTTGTTTTATTATAGAGTAAATTAGCTTTTTCAAGGTAAAAATATCCTAGTTTCAAAATCTTATTTTGAAAATATTTTTAAGAAGTTTGTATTCCTTTTCTAATAGGGCTTCATGAGAGTAATTTTTGTAGGTGACTGAGAGCGTAGTCCTAATAATGAAGTTATGCTGTATATGTTTGTTTTAATGCACAGTAAGTTAGCGTTTTCAAGGTAAAAATATCCTAACTTCAAAATCTTATTTTAAAAATATTTGTAAGAAGTTTGTATTCCTTTTCTAATAGGGATACATGAGAGTAATTTTTGTGTGTGACTGAATGCGTAGTCATAATAATAAGTGTAATTGGCGTAGAAGAAAATAGGAAGAACCAGCATACCACTTTAAGGTATTGAACTAATATAGAAAATAATTCATTACTATTCGATAATTCTTTCCACGGACAGCTGTAACTAGTAAAAATTACACTGATAAACACCTTTTAACAGAAAGTAAATATTGTAGCTATATTTAATAACAATGAATCTATCTTGTAGTGATTCAATGAAAATTTAATCGTCGATTAAACTATAACAAAAAAAATAGGAGCCTTAAGTAGGGTGGTAGTCGTGATTGCTTAATAACATATTGCAAGTCTTTTGATTCATTACGCTCAACTCTTAAGGATATCAAGTATAATTACCTGGGGTAAAATCAAGATATTTTCAAAATGTATTATCATCTACATAATTCACACGACACTAATACGTAATCCCTTTTTGAGTAAACTGATAAATTTCGAGATAAGCAAGTCAAAAAATGAAGTTATACATCCCATCATGTCCTGTTTAATTACATGTGTACGATACGCAAGTTCGAAATGTGCCAATTTAATTAATATAATAATTACAATAATTACACGTCTTGATAAATTGACTTTGCGAGCGTATAAAAACTTGAAGTACCATTAATTGAGAGTAACCTGCAATTAAAGCTGAAGGATTATGCCATTAATTTTGGCCACTTAAAGTCTTATTCCTGCGAAGGGGCAACGTAAATGCGCTTCTTAATGACAATAATAATTATAATAACCATACAATGATGGAGTGACTTCGCATCTAAAGTTGTTTTACCAGAGTGTGGTGTGGATTACTAAATACACAACATTTTATCGGCGTTGTTTTTAATTTTCTTTTCGTGGTAAACTAGGATGTTGAATGTACCAGAATGTAAATAATATCTCATCTGATGAATTGGTAACTAACATCAAAATGAGAACCATAGTACTATGAAAGCTCTTAAATATAACTAGATTAAAAATATGACCGATATGACTAATTTCCAAATATGCGTTCTACATTATTATCTTAGGTCAGCTGACTATACAGTTATATTTTTCAGCATGCTGTTTATCTATATTGTGATAAATCCATTTACGAGATTGACTGTAAGAAGGTAAAGTTTTTGAAAGAACGGATAAAACAAACAATCGCCATAAATCTCCACACAAGTTGCTGATTCAACGGGATAAGTAGCGTCACCCGAAGAGGAATGACGCATGAGCAGAAAGCAGAAGATGATAGAGTAGCAGTAGACCAGCGTACTCGAGGTTATGGAAGTACGAATCATGATGATACCCTCACTATCATCACTAATCATGACACTGGTCCATCGTTTGACGGAAATACCTGAGCTTGTGAAGGAAGTTGTCTTCCTCTTGAACGACAACATAAAACCAACATACATCAATTGTCAGAAAAGGTTAGATGAGTCACTTTGAAAGGCAAAGATGGAATCACTCGGCCTACAACCTCGATCTTGTCCCCATCGTACATTCACCTGGTCTCTGCATTGAAATTGCAGACTGTGCGAAGTTTCCTTGCATTGTAGGATACCGAGTTTATACCAGAGAGATTTCTTCAATCGGACTGCACGCTATGACAAAATTCTCGATGTTAATGGCGATTACTTCAAAGAATAGTGGAAGGCATATAATTCATGATGACATATTAATGTATTATATTTTTAGTAACAAAATTTCCATCTGAGCAAAAATGACGATATTTTCTTTATAAAAGAGTCTCATAAATTGTAGGACTTTATGGAAGAAACAAATGTGTCTCTATATTAATATATTTACCTACAAGCTATATACACTCTAAAAATATCTATATTTTCATAAGGCGTTGCCTTTAGTAGAACAACAAAGGATTTCAGGAAAGTCACAGAAAGTTACAAAGAAGTGGAGAAAATTAGATAACAGTAACAAACACCAAAAGTTGCTATTGTAGCGAACATCCTTTTGAGGCAATGTCGGTAACATGTTACTAAGGAACAAATCTAGGTATAGTGTTCCCTTCAAATCTAGGTACAGTGTTCCCTCGCCACTTCGCACATCATGTTTTGCGGCTTCAGTGCATCGCAGGTTTTTCCAAAATATTCATCAAAAAATAAGAATGAAAAAATACAACCATGTCAGCATATGGTCATGGCGGAAAGGAGAATTGTTTCATGATGATGCTCGAGAAAGAAGGATCCCTTCATGTCAAACAAAGAGATAAGTTGACTCAGAGCACATACTACGAGCTCTTGAAATGACAAAGTCTGCAACTGAGGAAGAAAATGAAGAGGAATACGAATAACAAACTGAAAAGCGTGGTCTTACCCTTTAAAATCTGCAGCAATTGAACAACATGGCAATCATTTGCACAACAAATTGACTACAATATGGTTCGAGCTGTTGAGTTCAGCAATCGCGTTGACGGGGTTATGTCCTTGTACAGGGAAATTTTGAAGGAAAAGAAAAACAAAGACAACAACTACCCATCACCATGTTTCTCTCCAAGGTAAAGCCCCCTGGCTCTACCGTCAGCGTCTCCAGCAGAAGAATCTCCGAGTGAGCCTAAAACTTCTACGAGTCAAGTGAGAACCTCTCCTCTGCCACCAACAAGACTCTTCGCCTCTCTCAGAAAGCAATGTTGATTAATGTTTATTACTCTATAAGGTTTTGTAATTAACCTTATTAATTAGCACTGACACGTTTAAGTAAATACGTATACTTTTGCAATTTTTGTCTTAAATGTGTAAAGTATAAAAACTATTTACATATTTAAAACATTCGTGTATCCGCATACAGGAAAATTCCTAGGGGCAAATCCTACATCGCGGTTTTTCAGCTTTTGCTGAAGGTTCTGGCCCCCATTAACCGCGTAAAACGAGGGATCCCTGTAATACTGGTTGACTATTCAACTGGAATATGCTATCCCAGGAGATTTCCAAGATACGGGATAAATTCAAAACTCTAAACACGTACATTTTTAATTGTCTGAACATATGTGAAAATTAAATCAAACTACCAATCAAAGCAAAATTTTAATCATGCAAAATTCCAATCGAAATGGTTAAAGAAATTTCTAAATACAAACCTCTACAAACAGAAAAAATTTCTCCATACATTAACATGGTGCTAAAGGAATCCAATATGGTGGGTTTGCACTGAATACATGAAATGATATCATAGAAACTAATATGGGAAATATCCAAGTTACTTAAGCAGTAGAATCTAACCTAATTATCTCTCATGTAGTAAATAACTAGACGTAGCTATCCAAACCAAACAGGTACCAGCATCTCTGCTATCAAAGGCACCGAGAGACATCCCCGGTCTGAAACACAGTAAAGCAAAAATTGATTTGTGATTTTTCCCTTTCAAATTATGTTCATCATGAATCAGTTATATATCGAAATACAACAAAGCGTAGAAAAGTACGACAGTATTGTCAATATAATAGTAAATTACTGACTTACGGAAAGCTACATATGTTTTTTACTCAGTTAGTTTTCATTTAAGTAATTAGATTAGATCCATAATAATTATCTTCCTGCTTCTCCCTTTCCTTACACAGAGAAAAAAAAATCGTGCGACTCATTATCAAACTGTGACTTTTTCTAGCAGTTTTATTTGCATATAATCGCTTCTTATGCTGTAAAAGAACCCTTTTTTTCCCGCCAATCTTAAGTGATCCCCTCCTTCCCGCTTTCAACCCCCTTAAAAAGATCGCGCAAATTCGACAAAAATCAATCATCTCCCATCAGAAAAATCAAACGCCGCTTTTAACTCCCCTGTTCACAATTATTTACTTTTTTTTTCGTCGTCCGTGGTACAATTATCATTGTATTTTCCCCTAATTATTTATATTTAGCAGACCGTGAATTTTCCGATTTTTCTGCATCCTTTTGTTGGGGGCTCGGTAAATTTCCGCTCGCCCAACAACAGCAGATATCTCTTCCCCTGATTAATTACACGTATAACAAAGTACAATTAATTTTTAGGGACACCTCCTCCCCCTCTCAGAAAAACTGGCCCGGGCATCAGACGCAAATGTTCCCCTCGCAATCAATAGACTAATTAAACGTGTATCACTAATTGCGTTCTTATGCAAAAATTAATCATCTGCTTAGTACTGCAAGGCGCATTGTTGTTGACTGCCTGGTTATTATTATTGATAACAATGAAAGAGGGACGCATTGTTTTTGGGATGAATCGGGACCCCAAAGCCTGCCTTGCTGCGGTCCGGAGAGGGGAGGTAGGGGAGGTGAAGGGGCGATATCTGATTTTGTTGGGAATGTTTTGCCGGGGCTGTATTTTATTATCTTCAAAAGTCATTTGTAACATCAGATAGAGCTGGATTCGTAATGCTCTCTCTCTCGATGTTTTAAAACCTTTTTGTTGGTACGAGACAAGCTCGTAAAGCACAAATAATAATAATTGCGATCAAAGGCATATTTTTAGTTAATTGCTCTCTGTAACAGAATAACACGTGACGGAATCGATTGCCGTGTCGTAAGGTTCGTGTTGTGAAAGATGTCGATATTGGCTTGACCGATTAATTTATCACTCTTCCGATTTATGACTGGAGAAATGGTAACGACAGAACCCAACTGAGATGAACACGATAAACATCAAGCTAAAAGAACACTGCTTCCATGCTGATAAAAATCGTCCAGTCAAAATTTACCGTACAACAGGCGAAATTCGTGTATATTTATTATATGTACTTAAAAATCCTTTTGTTTGGCTTTAATTGAGAACAAGTTAAAATGAATGCTGTTGATATTTTTTTTTCAATTTATATCGACCTTAAACTGTTAATAAATGACACACTCAGAAAATAAACGATGATAGCCTACTCAGTTCCATGTAATCCCAATAAATTCCGTAGCCTACCATGTTCAATGTAACAAAAAAAAAAAGAAAAAAAAACTTTACTAGAAAAATGATGGCTTGCTGCTTGCTACCTCACCACTGTTGTTTAGTACCATGAGAAAAACAATCATGTCGGATATTAGTTGATTCATTTCTGCCCCTAAAATATCTAGTATTTGCATTTTCTCCTGGTAATGGGCTATTAATATTTTAGCTCTAGTGTATCACATTTAGTATGGCTTCATTTCTACTACTTTTAACGAACTAAGCCCCAGGATGGTCTAATATTGAGTAATATATCGAGTAAAAAGGACTGCCAGCTTCCATAGTAATTTAAATATCGATTAAATGACTTCCTTGTTATGTAATAAATGGTTTTAACCCATACTCCATAAGTTCAAATTTGTCAGATCTTTGTGAGTACCTCTTTGCACTAGCTTGTCTTCAAGTAGTGTATGAAAACTAATTCCTGATTAAGTCTTCCAACGAACCCTTTCTCAAGGGAGATAATCAAACCTAAAGGGAGAGGGACTAATACATACTCACTCAGATGGACGATGCTCGACAACTGCAATATAAATGCCATTACCAAGTGCAAACACATTCATCCGCAACGTCTGCACGGCCATAAAGAGATTTCCACAGAGTGGCCGACTTCTGAAAATTGCCTGTAGTCTTTAAAAAAAAAAAAGAACAATTTAAACTCTCCCTTTCTACACAGTGGTTGGTTTTTATCATGAGAAGAAAAACCTCATCACAATTAAGGAATATATTTTAAAATGCATTTTTCCAGGACGCTAAATTTAAATTTCCCCATTAACATGCTTGATGATACACCCTGTATTGCTGACTTCTTTAATGAGCTGGATATGATCTAGATTAGTGATCAAACTGTATACCTCTGTCCCCTGGATCGTAACAGAATATAGGATTTGTTCTGCTTCAAAATCGAAGAAAAGTTGGCTAAAACTTGTGAAAGTAATTAAAAAAAAAGGCACTTAGATGATCCAAATGTAAATTGCCTTTCCTTTCCTCGACACTGCACCCTGAAACGATACGTCCTTAGGATGGTTCTTGCATTTACATCAAAGTATAAATGATTTACCATCTACGTCTCTCAAAATGGGTGTTGTGGTTTTCTGATATATCACAAACGTATACTAAAAGTGTTGAAATAAGAAAAAAGTTTAAGAATTGCTGCTCTAGATCGCAACAAAGTTTCAGCGACTGTGTTCAAGAGTCAGCACGTAAAAAAAGCCTTTTGTCATGCTGTAAAAGAGTTAATCAAATGTCATCAGTAGCAAGTGGTACGAAGGTGTCATCAGTAGCAAGTGGTAGCAAGTGGTACAGGCAGAAATGATTTTAATAATAAAGCTAGAGATTACTCCTAATGAATTGGTTTGGAGAGCTAGGTTCATTCATTTGATACTAAGCTATATAGGCTGAGACCTACTGCTTAAAACTAAACCGCCAGTTTTGAAGATTCATCCGAGCATACAGACTCTGGAACCCATATGCATTACCCTTAATGTAGAAATATAATTTAACAAATTTAGGACCAGATTCAAGTCAAATGCTTGTCTCTCGTATCTCACCTTCCGTCCTCAAACTTGCAAATGTAAGCAAGTTTCGGGTTTTGTTTGGAGTGCTAAGGTCTACTTTTGCAACACGAGGGCTAAAAAGGCCGGGACCTATTGCTTAAAACCAATTCCGAACTTCTATGAACATCCATGCCTCAGTGGGATTCGAACCTACCGCAGTTGGTGGGTTAGAGTGCTGGGAGTTAATCTTCAAGGCAATTTCAAATTGTAACTGTTATTGATTTTCTAAATAAAATTATATATTTTTATGTAACGTTGATTATACGGGACAACTATAATGCTTTTATATTATAATAATATTAATAAAAAATTAAATAAAACCATTTATTTGTTGTGGAACAGGCAATAACTAATACTTAAAGAATTCGGGCTAGGACATACTATGAGTGATTAATGAATTCGTGTGACATAGTATGAATAAATTACTCACTGGGAGTTAATTTTCAACGCAGTTTCAACATTCACTTCTGTAACTCTTAATATCCGAGTGCCGGTTGCTGTTATGGCTTAAACAAAACTTCATCTTTGTACTGAATCGACATTCTGTCATCTGGGCTTTTCAGCATCGGCGAGTGCGGAATTCAGTCAATACGGAGAATGATGGTAGAAAGCATATGTTATCGGAAAAAATATTGAAACAAATCTGGAATATGGCATGCCATCTGCAGTTGGCTTTACGTTTTCCCATAGCCTTCAATACACTGTCGAAAACTGCGGAAATATCTTTTGATGGTAAATTTTGAATAACGCCACAGGAAGAAAAAATAATACTCAGTCATTTTTGATATTTTTGATCTTCCCATGTTGGACGAATTTTATAAGTAGTAATTTATATGTGGTATATATAAATATATACATACTAGCATATAGCCCGTCATATGACGAGATCAGTAAAACTTTTAACTTTCCAGAATTCTAAAGTACCCTGTGAGCAGATAAAAGAATTGTTTGTTTTTCTGCTAAGAATTATCTGGTACTCCTTCAATAATTTGTTTATCTTCATACACCTCTGAATTCTCCCGATATTGTGAATACAGTTTAGAATCACGTTGAATCCGTTTAGAAAGATAATACAAGGTTTTCTTGGCTATGTCGAAATTTACGGCGTTTATTCATCTTTATGATTTCATCTTAAGTTTTATCTAGAATTCCTTCTGAATGCGCAATCTTTATATTTTTTCTCACTAGCATATAGCCGGTCATATTACGGGATCAGTAAAATTTTTAATTTTCCACAATTGTACCCTATGAGGCAGATAAAATAATGGTTTCTTTTTTGGATGAGAATTATCTGGTACACACTCAGTAATTTGTTTGCCTTTACTGACGGTATGTTAGTTGCCAACTTTAATTTATCTTGTCATATTACGTGATAGGATGGACACCAGAGGTTTTAATATTGACAGTGATTATTTGGTGGCATATATGAATGATGTCCAAAATTTAGTGAATCGATTGCAAACCGTGTGGTTATGTATAAAAAACAAACACACAAACGAACAAACTTCTTAATTTTGAAATATATATAACTAAAAGTAGTGAAATAGACTCCTAGACTTTTATGAAAAGAATTTGTTGTTAATACAGGTGATAAAATTTTCATTGCAACAAAAAATAATAGATGATTAAATTTAAAACTATCACATATGTACCTAATGTATTAATTAAGCCAAATATAAAACAGAATTGTTTAAGTAATATCTAATTTCAGTGATAAAACGTGTGAAAACAATGCAGACGATATTTAAATAATTTAAAATAAGAAATAATTAAAAGAGATGGTTAAAGGAATGACGTCACAATGCTAGAAAAAAATGTTATTTTTAACCTATTTATTCTGTGATAAATTAATAAATTTAATTGCCCGCTCTTAACCGGGGAAAATAGGGTTTGAAATAATCGTATTAAAAGCCCGAAAAGGGGAAAAGGGGTAGATTTCGAACGTTTTAAAGACGACAGTATTTTTGTTGTAACATGAAGCATATTTACACCAATTTATTTTAGAATTGGATCGATGGTTAACGAGGAGATAAACTTTACTCGCTTTGAGTTTTGCTAACCCTAACTCCTCAAAAATCCAATATGGATGCCTCTATCCTTTCCAGGTCCAATGGCTTCGTAAATTCGAGGACAGACAGACAGATAACTTGGGATATTATTATATAGGGGATACATATAAATCACTACTCAAAAAATCTTTACAATTAAAAAAAAACGTTACTTTCTATAATGTTTCATGGAGTTTTTAGATAAAAAACTTTTATGTTTGTGATTTAGAGATATATACATATCACAATCCAAACTGTTTATCAAAACTGAATAAAACCTGATATAAGCCTTTCAGAAGAAGCTATGTGCTTTTATACATCAAAGAAGTTTGAGCTAAAAATAAAAATCGTGTCCAAAAGGATTAAAATGTATGTTAAAAATGTATGATGAAATGTATGAAGAAAAAAACAAAATCTGTCTATTAGCAAACACCAGTATTTTTACAATAATAAATGTCACTGCTAGTCAAATTTTAACAAAGTATACAGTATTTATTAATTATTATACAAAGTACAAGTTTCTGTAACTATTTAAACTACACATTAGAATTTATTCAGCGGAAACATTTTTCTGGGTCATTTTATTTTTAACTTCTTCTTGTACAACGGGAAAACATTTCCAATAAATTTCTTCACATTTTTCAAACTCATACTTCTATCTGTCATAATATTTATATCACAAGTGACTTCCAAACATTCTTACACATGACATATTTTGCTCCATAAATTTATCATCTATTTTTAAAAGATGAGGAATTACTTCTACAACTGTATTTACACAACTTCTAATAACGATAGAAAAAAAAATCTTTTCTTCTCGAAAAACGAATAAGTTTTTAAAAATATTCCATTCTTTAGGAATATATTAGTCACTAGTAATGGATGATATATTAAAAATAACCAGGCGATCGTTCGAAGAGGGTTTTTTTTTATAATAATTTCTCCCCCCACTCTCTATCGTCAAAGTTCGGGCGTCCATTCCACATACTTCGACCATCCATCACTTTTTCCGCCGAAAAGATAGGATGGAAAAATGATGTGGAAGAGCAGGGATCGTGAGAGGCAGTCTCGTGATGGATGGATGATTGCTGGTGGTCCATGCGCGAGAAGGACTTCTGGGAGAAGAACAAAAAAAGGAACGAGGAGTAACTTTTCTGGGGGTATCCATTGTCTGAAATTGTTTAGTCTCTGTTCCCGTTTTTGATGGTCTTAATTAACTTTGCTGAATCGGGATTCTGATCGGTTTGGATGTGCTTGCATGCATATGTGAGTGTGGTTGAACAAGGAGGATTGAGCCAATAAGAGACTTGTTTTGAGTGAGAGGTCAAAAGGTTTACATATGTGAATATAAACCGGAGAGAATGAAACGATGGGGAAAGAATGAGAACAAGAATGAAACAGAGTTAAAGGAAAATATTGAATAAGTATGCATAAACATGGGTCGGGTGAGAGAAAGTTTTCTTGAGGTAGGATAAAAAATCTAATACTAATCCTTTTCTTAACAACGGAAATTTCTAAAGACGCTCGCGAGCCTCATGTAGCTTGTGAAGCCAATTTTGCGTCCCGCGAAAGGTTTGGTTTGGTTTCGTTTGGAGTGTTACTGTCTACTTTTTGCAACACGAGGGCTAATAAGACCGGGACCTACAGCTTAAAGCCAATTTCGAATGGCTACGAACATCCATGCCGTAGTGGAATTCGTCCAGCAAAAGATTTTTGAAAAAAATAATATTTTATAGCTAGGTAGATTTTTTTTCTTCGATGAAATTCATTAAAAAATCAGCTAAGAATTCGAGTTACAAATTTGTTCTTATTTTATCTTTTGAGATCAGCAGAGATGATGGTTGACATCCCTTCATTGGATAATGAACGTGATCCTTTATAACAATTTTTGCTTCATTATGTTTTTTAATTCCGAAATCGGTTTGAAATAACTTTTTGCTTACTTTTAATTTTACACTTGTTCTTGCATTTAAAATGTGCAAATAATAATGATCTCCATAAATGTATTTTATAACAAGGACCTTTTCAAATGCTTAATAAACAACTGACGTGACTAAACCTTTGTTTTAAATTACGCTATGTATATTACATATTTCATACTGGTATACCTATCCTAGTTGCAGAATTTAACGAAAATTGACCAATTATAAAAGCGTGACTCGAAATCATGCATAAGATTTTTAATGTGACCTTCGAGCCTTGCAAGTTTTAAATCAGTGGTTTAAAGCTGTGAAAGAAGGAAGAATTAACCCTTTGACAGTTTCATTTTTTTCCAGAATTCGGTCAAAAAATGTCACATTTTTTTATTGCATTTTTTTTGTTCATTTTACTTTTTTAAGTAAAGATAAGTTATTAAAATTAACATTTCTAATATTTTTAAGCATTTATTACAACTTTTTTTCTTTCTATGAAAGCATCATAGAACTGAAGTTTACCTTCAGCCTCATCGATATCCAAGTTAATTTTTGGAATTGCAGTGAAAGCAAATCTAGGAAGGGGATCCGAAGAATTATCACAATTAATTTTAAAAAATTGTCTTGTTTGACTGATTCCATCTGTACTACTATAGGAGTCACTACTATCCAGGTCATCTAGTAAATTTTCGCCACTATCATTTAGAAATAATTCAGTTTCTGACTCCGATTCACAGTTCGAATCACAAGAAATTAGCTCCATATGCTCTGAATTATCCATTATTTAAAAGTAAAAATATATTATTCAACTCTTACATTAATTGAATTTTCAGGCGGTTAGTAAAATATAACCAGAAAGCTATACACTGAAATATAACAATTCGTCCTCTGATACAAAACATGCGAAAAAAACCACGCTTTTGAACCAATCAGAGTAGAAAATACAATAAACTGCAAACTATCATTTACTGGCCATCTATACGAATAATTTGTTAATAAAATTGGAAAAAATACGGCCGTAACAGTGCAAGCGAAATAGAAATCAGATTGCCCGTACGGCTTACGGGCAAATCAGTAAAGGCCCGAAAGCTGTGCCCTTACGGCTTACGGGCAAAACAGGGAAGGGGTTAAAAATTGAAAAGTAAGAATAAAAATTTGAGAAAATGGTTAAATATGGAAAACTACAATAAGTAGAGATTCCAGTCTAATTACCCTTTAATTAGACAATGTGTTGGTGACTCATAATTTTTTATGAGAAGGTACTCATCTCCTCGCTTCTTTGGGAGCTGAAGTGTATTAAATTTTTGTTTGGATTACTTTTGCATTGATGCCCAAATTGATGTTTTGATCTGTTTCAAGTTAGGAGGTTAAAGTGAAGACTTTCCACTTCGCTAGGTACTTCGTACAACCTTGGCCTTCACCTTGATAAGTAGAGATGTAATGGTTGTTAAACAAAATAAAAAATAAAAATGAAAAAAAAATTAATTATTTTGTTTAGTATATATTTAATTGTCATAAATAATGTTATTTAATCTTAACTTTGAGCATTCGTTTGAATGTTTTTGTGCGCATGTGAGAGAGTAAATGATGGTAAGTTTTATAGAAGTTAACCAGCAAGAAACTAATTGAGAAATAGGTCAAAAAGTAATCCTGAATGTATAATAGGAAATGTAAATACCTATAACATCTAAATCCTAATAAATAAGTAAGGTTAGAATGTAAATTCTGAATGTAAAACAGAAAAGAATAAATATTGAGTGAACAAATAATTGGTGAAAAGAGGAGTAAGAATGAAAGATACTTGACCGAGGAACCACGAGGACTGAAGACTGATGTGGGTCCTCGTAACTTAGAAGCAGGTACCAAGTAGAACACCTCCAACTTTGCCCTGCTACTTCAAGGGGTATTGTTTGGGAACTTGGAGTACATTACAACAACTAACCTATTTTACGTACCCCAACCGCCATTGATAAACACGACGGAATTTTCCGGCTTGTGGTTCAATCTCTTAACTTTTCCGGTTACAAGATTCCTGCTTTTCCAACTATGCTACTTCAGCTCTCTGATTGGAATTATTCATTAACTATATGTACACAGAACTTGGGTGAGGAATAGGGTAAAGAAATTAACACATTCAGATTGTGAAAATAAGAAGGAATCAAAATCGAAAAGAAAAGGTAAAAATTACTAACATAGGAAACAAAAGCGGAGTAAAAAAGAGAGAATTTGTTTAGTCTATGTTCTTGTTGTTGGAACTTTTAATTAACTTTGCTGAATCTCAATTTTGAGCATTAGTTTGTATGCGTTTGTGTGCATTTGTGAGACTGAGCAAGGAGGAATGAGAGAATGTAAAATGTGAGAAGAGGAAAACGGAGTGTATAAATAATTGGTTAAAAAGGGTAGGAATGGAAACGGGAGTGATATATAATTCGAATGGAGTGATTGAAAACAAATAGAGATCGGGTGAGAGAAAAATGACATTAAAAAAAAGAAGATAAGTACTTAAAGTTTAGAATGACGAAATGAGGACGAATTTAAATTGAAAAGAAAGAAGGGGAAATTAGAAAAAAAGTGGTTATATAAAAGAAAAGGGAAAAAGGAAATCAGAGTTCATTTAGTTTCTGCCTATTTTTGGTGGTCTTATAATGACTTTGCTGAATCTGAATTTTCACAATCGGTTTAGATTGTTTAAGCGAGAGAGTGATAGGTAAGAAGAAAAGGAAGGAACAAATAAATAGCTTTACATATGTAAATGTAAATTTGGTGAGTATGGAAATTTAGCAACAAATGATGAAAATGATGATAAAATGAAAACCAGAGTGAATCATTGTTAAATTCTTAAGAAATAATTGCAAAGATCGGGTGAGAGAAGAATGAGATGGGATAGCATGAAAACACTAACGTTTTGAATAAAAATAAATAAAAATTAAAATTGAAAAAAAATAAACTAGGAGAAATGTTAAAATTTTGTACATGGTAGTGTAAATATAATAGATACGAGGAATAATAAAATTTAAAAATGAAAAGAGTGAATGAGTAAAGACAAAACTGCTATATGTCCAAGGTGTTATTGTGCTATCCCTTTACAAGTCATGTCAAATCTTATTATCACATATGAACAAGTACGTTTCACAGGGAAATTGATCTCCCCACTCTTCCAAATTTTCTCAAACATTTATCCATAAATTTTCACTCTAAAATTAGCACTGATCCTCTATTGGACTTAGCACAATATGACTATGCGGGCTCTGCAAATTCTAAGCGGCCATTTGCCGTTCTCAATAGGGATATGGACAAATTCTCATTGGTCCTCAGCACCCAATAGAATTATTCCTATCTTTTTGCCGGATTCTGTCATTTCATATTAGTGTTGGACTGGAGTTTTTCTCCAGTCCACCCCGAACTTCTGACGAGATCGTCTCACTCTGAGTCTAATTTGCCATTGGGTCCCAGAAACCAAGGAATTTTCTCCTAGATTTTTGCTGGACCCACAATAAATTCTTGACTTAGAATTTTCCCATTGACTCATTAAAAAAAAATTTTTTAGTTTATTTTAATTGTTAATAAATTGAATTACAACTTAAATTTTTCATTTAATTGTTCTTGCTTATGAATATTAAATACTCTTATTTTATTTTTTGTATCGTGTATTTCCCCTCACTGAACTCGTGGATCTTATTTAAATTATTTTATTCTCAGTTTAATTAGTTAATTACTAAGTCTGAGTCCTCATTATCGTTGCATAATTCCTGTTACTTTTCTTGCATTAACAGTACTTCTAATCTGGAGGGTTAAGCTCATGCAGATCAGATTCTACCCTCCTGTGCGAACATGTACGTGTTAAAAGAACAACAGATTCAGTTTAGGACTCCTTTTCTCATAGAAGAATTTACAGATTTTTTTTATATAAGAGTGAAAAATTTTCAACCGATTCAAGGACATATCACACATTAAGCTGAAACGAAATAAATCGGTTGAAAATTGTTTGCTGTAATACAAGAAATCTTCACGTTCAAGGAATCAGAACAAGAATGTGCAGATTTCATGTGTTACGGCAAAACACCTTCACCCTTCTGATACAGGCTGGCGTAGGATAATAAGGTCTATAATCGGTTAGGTTGAAAGTTTACGCTCTCATAGAGAAATCTGAGTCTTCATCAATGGGAAAAGAAATTCTAAACTGGATCTGTTGCTTTATCAACATGTACATGTTGACGTGTGATAAGGCATTATATGAGTTGTCAGCTTTAGAACTTTAATTATCTTGTACTAGCAGAAAAAAATTAGAGATCTACTGTAATCTTAAAAGAGATGTGTTGTTTATATTTGTAAAAAGAATCATTTAAATGTTTTTTTTAACTAAAATGATTAGCAAAAGTTAATGCTTCTTAATGTTAATTCTTATACATTTAATCTGTAGTATAATCAGTATTTCAGATGTTTCATTTTTTTAATTGTCTAAAACTTTGTGATAATCATGCATTCATAAAATGTATGATTATCACAAAGTTTTAATAACCTATGTAGAATATCTACGTTATTATATAGACATAGAGATAAAATTTACTATGCATATTAAGTTATCATTTTTTACGCAATTTTTTAATTAAAGTAATTAAAATGGACTTTTTGGCTAAAATAAACGTAGATTGAAGCGATCTGTAATATGGAGAATATAGCGTCTAGCAGTTTAATTAAGTACCTTCATTTGAAAGACTACAGCAGCCGGCATATCCATGATCAAATGATAGGTGCTTATGGAAAAGTTGGTCTTCACATCACATTATTGTCGAGTAGAAAGGCTGATCTTACCTCATGTCCCTCACAGATGATACAAGAAATGAAAGAACCCCTACTATCGGACTATACTGTCACAGTAAAGTAGAGACCTCTATTATACCAACCAGTAACCATACAAATGTTCATGAGTGACATTTACCTTAAATATGGCAGTAAGGAAAAAAGTTATTCACCAAGAACTGCACATATCGAAGATCACAATGAGTTCAATTATTACTATCTGCTTTTCAGAAAAAATACAACATGACCAGTCAATGAAAATGCTCAATCTTCCAGAGTAAGACGAAAATTATGTTTCTCTTGATCACCTAGTAACTCTGGGTAAATCTTGAATCTAGAGACTAAAGAGAAGGGCAAGCACTGGAAGAACAATGAATTACTTTTCCCTAAAGATGTTATAAGGTGCAAGAGTTTTCAAGGAAGGCCATCCTATCTGTTTATGGCCTGCCGTGAAGTCACCTTAAGAGTCTAAAAAACCAGCACTTGTATCTACAATGTACACTGATGGGCAAACTGCACGTTACTTTGTTTAAGAAAGGAACTGGTATAATTACCAAACGCATCCATTTTCTATCTGACAATGGACCTGATCACTCATCTCGAGATGAAATTGAGAAATCACAGCAGCGGGGCTTTGAATTTTTGTATCAGCCACCCTTTTATCCTGATCTCCTAAGAATGTTTATTCCCAGAACTCCAAAAGCCACTATAGTGTTGAAGATTTTCAAACATAAAAGACGTCATTTAAAAACTGCAACAATGGTTTTCATTGCAGTGTATTGAGTTCTACAGTGACTGTCCTCTCAAGACATTTTAAAAGAATTGTATAATTTTGGATGGTGACATTGTAGAGAAGTTTTCAGAGTAACGAATGAAAATTCACTTTTAGCTTGTTACTTTTAGTAACAGTGAAAACTGTACGATATTCCTCCTTTATTTGAATACACGTATAAATTTGGTTAATTCCAAATACTTTGACTGATGTGAAATACTTTAAAAAAATAGCCACATGATCTTATTAAATTAAAATATACACCGTAAATATTTTTTTATAAAAGTTAGTTTCTATATAAATCCGGTTCTGAATGTATCATTGAAAAATATACATTAAAACCATTTTAACCATATTTAGTTAACATTAAAATTATTGACGTAGCTCTCCATAAAGAAAATAAAATAAAAGTTTCTGAAATATTCCCTTCCTCCCACCATCTTCCCCTACACCTTCAAAAGTCATCAAAATTTTCCCTCACTTTGACCGCCAACCTCCATCCATCCATTACGCGTCGGCCACGGACGATTTTTGCACTTCCCATCATTTTCTCTCCGGCACACCCCCCACTCCTCAACTCTTCTCGAATGAGTGATGGATTGTCGAAGTCACCGATTCAGGCTCCCTTTACATCCCGCATTGAGAAAGGGATAAAGAGAAAAAATGTTTATTATGAGATAAGAAGACAAATTGAAATTTCTCTTAACAACTCGATTTTTAAGTTTCAACTCCTTTTCAAAATCTCGGCAGGTAAATTGCATTTAAACTCATAAATCTATATATGGGAAATAAAATCCAGCGGAGTATTGAAGAATCAATAAATTCGTTCTTTAATAGACACTCGAGATGTACAGAGATGACAGGAGATAGGGTTAATCGCTCTACCTTTATGAATTTTTAGTACATCATTTATATTCCTTGACATCATTGAGCATAAAATATCAAGTTATTTTTTATCATCTCGATAGCTCTTTGTCTTACAAATAGATTTTGTTTCAAAATTTCAGTATAAAGAGATTATATTGTTTAAACAAAATTTATTACAGAGAAAATATTTAATGCAGAAAAGTTAAATAGATTTATAATTTTTCTACCACTAAGAGACATTTAGGGGAGATTTCTTGTCACGCCATTTTCATACTTCTAAACGACATTTGTAAGTTATTGAAAATGTCTTCAGCTGTTTTTCGATTAATAGCTTTAATTTCAAAGGCTTTTTGAATAACTATTTTATTTTCAAATGTAAGTCATTTTTACACTTTAATCCAACCCCTCCCTCCTGTAAAAAAGTGTTATCCAAAGATTATTTAATAACATACAGTTTTAGGTATTATTTTACTTTAATACTTAAAATACCCCTCCCCTAACCAGAAAATTCCCAAGCATTTGCCAATGGCTTTCAGGAACATTGTTAAATGTCTGCTAAGCAATAACATCAAGATTATCTGCATCTGATAAATAGAGGATAACGAAACCATCTTCATTACTGAATAGTTACTTATCATCTTGATCTGCCCTGTAGTCCTCAAATCCATTCAATATGTATTAAAGGTTTTTTTTGAAAGGCAGGTGTTTATGCTACAAAGCGAATTACTCGTCGAATCTAAGCCATCCTTTGTTTGTTAACAGCTAAACGTGATGTCTTGAATGTTTGTGCGGTTGATTTGAAACGTTACATGTTTAGACATTCGAAAATCCTTCTTATCATGGACGAAAGTGTAACAGTTATCAGTGGATTTAAAAGTACTTATGTTCTTGGGCAACTATAAACTGATCATCAATCTAACATATGCATGCATTGTTCTGAAACCTACTATAACAGAAAATACAAAGTAACGTAGCAGCAAAGATTACTTCAAGCTTTTACAGAAACAATGCATTTCTAGATGCTACTTTAAATCGTCAAAACAAGAAAATAAAGTATTGGTTTAAGATAGTCACTTATCGTATCAGGTCTGCGTGAGATCTGTAAGAGATCAGAAAATACTCATATGAATTTGTTATCTCATATGGATAAACATGTAAGAATTTGTATCACTCAGCAGCAAACACATCTACTTCAAGCTTTTACAGAAACAATGCATTTCTAGATGCTACTTTAAATCGTCAAAACAAGAAAATAAAGTATTCGTTTAAGATAGTCACTTATCGTATCAGGTCTGAGGGAGATCTGTAAGAGATCAGAAAATACTCATATGAATTTGTTGTCTCATATGGAATGAAACGTGCATGAATTTGTCTCACTCAAGACAGATCAAACACATCTAGGATGTAACTCTTTATGATTAGTTATGCAGGCGTTTTATGTATTAAGAATAAACAGTAACTGGGTATATTTAATCTTATAAAAATAGTATGCGTGGTAAAACCTAATCATTTTCATTCTAAAATTTTAATTTTTTATAGTTGGTCGATATGACCCACTCCTTCAGATTTAGATAGCAAATGAGTTAAGGAAACTGATACTCCATATATGATCAAAATATTGAATTTCATTCCATTGCCTTTAAAATAATCAATTTAACCTTTCTATATGTGCATGCATTTGTATCTTTATTGTTGTAGTTAATATTTGCATATAGGATGTATACGTATTTTTTAATGAAAATTTTGCATGAACTTATCTCTTTGTTTGTTTATTTCTTGAAACCCGTTGATTAAAGTTCTAATACATTTTTTTTAAATTTAAGATGCAAGTGTTAAATGCTTTATACAGGTTTTCTTTAAGCCCTTAATGCAAAGTTTTTTTTTTATAAAGGTCGGCCAAAAAAATTAATTTTTTTAATGTAAAAAACACAATTTAGAACGTTTAATTTAGAATATATATATATATATATATATATATATATATATATATATATATATATATATATATATATATATATATTATACTTGAATAAGTAAGTGTTATAGACTACAATCCCATGTAAATGATAAATATCAATAAAACGATTTTTTTTCTTTCACCTTGTTATTTTCAATTCTCGATTGCATTCGAGTGTGAAAAATTATAGCAACATAAAGTGAACGCCGCTTGAATTATCTCAAGTGTGCACAGTTTGGCCAGCTTAGCGCGCTCGAGTTAACTGAGTGAGTACGTTAAGGGGTTAATAAGTAGAATAAAAATTTTCTTGAAATTAGCTATAAGTTGCTTATTTCTTTTTTATAATAAATATATACAAGAAACTTAAAATTGCCCTGTAATTGTTATCAAAAGTTTTTATAAAATATAGTTTTAGAGATATCTAAAATTTTATGCACGATCTTGGGTAAAAGGGTCTGAAACATCTAAAAATATTTTTGCATCTAAATTTTGTATGAATATTTTAAATAAGCAATTTAAGAAGTTTTGGTTTAAAAAAACTGATTTTAATAAGTGAACAAGTTCCATCAGATTTTAAGCTCCAAAATATGATTTAATTGAATAATAAAGTTTAGAACAATTATAATGTTTACTGTCATACTTAAAATTTAAAAAAAAGTTAAAATAGTACAATGTCCTCTTAAACAGTGTGAAGGCTTGATGTTTTCAAACATCTCTTATTCTTTATTTCTATTTTAATGAAAAACAATGCTGTTAAGTCTTGATTTATTTTTTAAAAATTTTCAGATATCGTAACATCTCTTTTAAAGACTTCTGAAAGTAAATCGTTCGATAAAGCAGGGCCGACCCTAGTCATAAGTGGAATGATAGGCGAGGGCTTATGGGGGAAAAGTTCAGGAGCAAAATTGTCTGAATTAGGAAGAAAAAATAAATAAAAGAATAAATATAAAACACAAAAATATATTTCGATTACTTAAATTTAGGATATAAATTATTAGTAATATGTTATAAAAGTTATAAATTATAAAAGTAGTTTTTAAACTAATAATTTTTTACTATATAGTATGAGGTTCTTAGTTTATATTTAAAAATTTTATAGCTTTTCTTGAGCTGGGGAATGGTATTTTCCAGGTTTGGCTACGGCGACAAAAAGTTAGAGCTGTGGTTTTGGGTTACGTGATTATACAGTGAACTCCGCTTAATGTGATCGCGGTTAATGTTATCAATCGCTTATCGTTATCGAAATCATTTGGTCCCTATTTTCTCTACTCATTTGTATGTTAAAATTATTGCTTTATGGGATCGTTACATCGCTTAATGTTATCAGTTTTCGAACCTCATTTTAACTGACAAAGGAATATTCATAACATATTCAGAAGGAACCCATTCTTTTCTTTCCTTTCTCTGATGTTTGAATTTCCGAGAATTCTCCCTCGTCCACTTAGGGAAATGGGGAATGAACAAAGGAGTCGAGTATTACACTTTCCTGGAATTTTTCAGAAATACACGCACCCTGCTGGTGGTCAATGTGATGAGGCGATTTAGATCTGATATATAATTGTTTCATTCATAAAAGAAGTAAAATGTTCGGGATCTAAATCTGACCTCATCACATCGTTAGAGATAGAGGACCATAATTTAACGGATTATTGTAGTCTTGTACGGGGGTCTGATTCCAGTCCCAGATAAGAATCCTGTCTCCATACTTGACATTAAATAAGAATGTACCTTTGTGGAGTATTTATGAGTCCCTAAGGGACAGGGCCCAATTAGAGGTGATAAGGTTACTCACGTTGGTGGTCTCAGGGCGGGGTTTGCTGAGACCAATGACTTTCTGGCAACTATCCCGATTGGGAGTCAAGAAGAAGGAGGGGACTAAGTTCGAGACAATAAAATATACAAAAATCTAAAAAAGGACGCCCCCGGAGAATTGCGGGAGAAGGCCCCAGAGAATTGCAGGAGAAGGCCCCAGAGAATTGGAGGAGGAGGCAGAAGAGAATTGGAGGAGAAGGCCCCACATAGTTGGATCGGAAGGCCCCACGGATTGGATGAGAAGGCCCCAGAGAGTTTGGATAGAAGGTCCCAGAACGAGAGTTGGATGAGAAGGACCCAGAGAGTTTGGTTAGAAGGCCCCAGGGAGTTGGATTAGAAGGACCCAGAGAGTTTGGTTCGGAGGTCCCAAAAGGAAGTTGCTATATACTCCAGCCAAGTCCGCCAGAAAGTTTCCTGCGCAAAATAGTACGGCCGCACCACAGAGACTCAGGAGAAAGCCCCAGATCAACGGTTGATGTAAAGTATCCCTCTCATACCCTTCAACCAGAAGTGTTCCGGGCCCAACAC
>CM063498.1:152013716-152018716 GCA_032207245.1 Pardosa pseudoannulata | reverse complement strand
AACATATGTTTACAAATCTATCAGACACAATCTATAAAACAGGTCTATCCCATCAGGGACATTTTTCACTGAGTGTGTTTATACATGAATGTTCTTGTGTACTCACCTTCACCATTAGAAATAGTAATTCGCATGTGTGACAACTGCAGTATGTGCATATTGGTTGGGTTCTGAATATATAGTAGTATATAGCATCTATCTCGAAAGGCACAGTCTTCTCATTTCTCTAAAACGTCATAACCAGGAAAAGAAGAGTAGAACAGAAACCAGATACATGGCCAATCTCAAGAGGTCTATGGTCTCTTTTAGTCCAGAATGAGCATACAAACACATCTACTTCCCACCGATTTTTTTAAGAACTCATTCAATACACATATGTACACTAAAGCTTGTTTGACGCTGAAGAAACAAAATTTTGCAAGAACTTGTGTCATAATAATATTATCAATTTATCTTGCAAGCTACCATATAAATTGAAAATAGTTATTTAAAACTGAATTAGACAATTTTTTACAACGTTAAGTGCAATTGTTTGAAAATCATACCATTCAGAAGTTTCTCTCCTTTATTATATCAGCATATAGTGCACGTACAACATATATCAAATACAAATTTTCAACGCAGGTTTAATTACTAAAAGATTTTAATCAATCTTAAATCAACTACAGATAATATAAAGCTGGATACAGACATTAAAAAACATTAACTAACTAATATTTTAAGAAAAAATTTGATATTGACGAAACACAGTAGCATTTTAAAAAACTACTTGTCTCACTCAATTTTAGCATATTAATACATTTCTATACAATTCAATATATATTAATTGCAACTAATAATTATTAAAACAATTAATAACATAATTGTTTTGATAGCAACTAACATAATTGTTTGATAATAACTAAATATAATTATCAGAGCATGCTAATTACATAATTATAAGTAAAATTACTTTTGTTTTAATATAAACATATGTTTACAAATCTATCAGACACAATCTATAAAACAGGTCTATCCCATCAGGGACATTTTTCACTGAGTGTGTTTATACATGAATGTTCTTGTGTACTCACCTTCACCACTAGAAATAGTACTTCGCATGTGTGACAACTGTAGTATATGCATATTGGTTGGGTGCTGAATATATAGTAGTATATAACATCTATCTCCGAAGGCTATGATTCTCTAATATTTTAGTATCTTAACACTTGACATTTTTTATCTTCCGCATCTAACCCTATAGTTACATATCCAACACATGCATTTATATATAAACGAACAAATCACTTAGAACTTCATAGAGTTTTCCCGTTTTCACCATCTGTAACAGATGTAAACTAGTTATCCATACAAAGAAACCACTGAAGCAAGCCTTCTCTATAACAGGCCCAATCTAGATGTTGACTCTATCGAAGCATCAAAAACTTTATTTCTTCACTGAGAAAAGGAAGTAAAAATTGCAACAGTATTATCATTAATAAAAAGGTTTCAGATATTATTATAATAAAATACAACAGGTAATTTTTTTAAAGTCTACAGTTACTAAAATAAACGAAAGTTTAAAGTGCTGTTAAATGAAAACAAATTTAAAAAAATAGTATATACCGGATTAATCAGATTTCGTAAGAGTATAAACTTTTTAAAAATCCCTTCATTTTCGAGTCTACAAGGGAAAGATAAGTTTAAATTGTATTAACTCGCTTTACCTTTAACTGAAATCTACATAAATGTCTTAATTCATGCGAAGATTTCGTAATCTGGCTCCTCAAAGACTTATATAGCATCTCAAAATTTTATTTAAAAGTCACGAATAAAGTTTGACTCTTACTAATTCTTAGAATTGTGGAAACACTACTTGCGATATTTGTTGCTTATAAAATGACAGACTAATTACTATGTTATAACAGCTCGTAATGTTGTGATTGTTAGTCTTTGCACCCTGCTTCTGTAGCAAGTTCAATTGGTTGTTTGGGAGAAAAAATAATATAAACTGGCATACATTTATTTAATTATTTAAAATATCATTGACTATTGAGACCGGTAGAAACAAATCTCAATGAAAGAGTACTATGCAATCCGTATATTATGAATTGACAAACAAAACGGCTTTGTAAATCAAATCATTTACAAAAAATATAAAAGTGAAGAATTAAATAAATTTTCCATTTAAATTGCTTTTTAACTGCATTACATTATTTTTAATAACATTGTTGCAATTCTACATAACAATAGAGAATCCCTCTGTACTCGTATTGCGTTGTGTACAGGAATAAAAAATTTAAAACAAACTAATTTTAATGAAGATATTTTAATTCAAGTAAATTAAGAATTATATTATAAGTAAGGAAAACACTTATACATTTAAAAAAAAAAGATGATCAGGAATTATTCTTTAAATTAACAGTATATTTAAAATATAATCTTTAGTAAACTAATTTTCAAAAATATTTTATAGAAGTGATCCAGTTTGCCAGTTTATTTTTTATGCACAATATATGTATGGTGTTGCAAATGATGACTCAACATTCTACCTTAATTTTAGAAATTGTAAGGATAGCGGCACTGTACCCAATTATTAGTGATCAATTTAATTGGAGCGAAATGCATCTGTTTCACGTTTTTCTGAAGGTCTGCTTTGGCTTTATCTCAAACCATCTAAATGTGCTCTGTCTATGTGCAATTCTTATCCAGGGATGATAGACGAAAAGAAGTTTGACGACATGAGCTCTTTTTGACTGGTCTTCTATCGCCTTGGAGACCTGGCTTCAAAATTTGCTAGTTGGTGGTCCTTTTCCATAGGCATTTGACCCGTCCTTGAATATATCTTCAGTCGGATCTTGGAGAAAAATACCAGCAAGTTGGACTCCCTGCGTTAAAAGTCTGTGCCTGTCACCATTCTGAATCATAGGATTCCTTCCAGCACTCCTGATCACCTTTTAAGATAGCTTGACAATTCTTTGCTGGACATCAAATCAAAGCGATCAAACCTCCTAGAAGGGATAGGGGAGAATGTCTAAAAATTTTATGTTTAAATACGTAAAAATCTGCATGGGAGAAAAAAAATAACAGAACTTGAAGCTTAATTTTACATACTGTTAGACCTTGTCAATACTATTCTACCACTCCGTTAAAGATAAAACGAATTTTGTTAATTAAAATCATTTATGGTAGGGTTTTACTCTCTTAAAGAGCATTTGTTTCACGATGCAGAACTATTTATATCTAAACAAAACTATATAAAAATATTTTCGTACATTACTCTATATCATGAGAAGATACACTAATGTCTTTATACGAGTTTCCCTACCTAAAAGAATAAAAGGTCTCACACTTCGAGGGACATATTTATTGACAACAAGTACAGCAATGTTTAAGCTATTTTTTAACATAACCACCAGCAGAATTGAGACACTTGTCGTATTTTGGGATCAACTTTTGTATCCTCTGTCGTAGAACTCTGCTGAGAATGGAACCAACCTTCCTGTCCCAGAACATCCTGCACATCTCTTTCTGTACCGACAGCGTCTGTTTTTGAATTTGGTCCTGGCGGAAGATCCACTATGACGCCAATGCATTGACAGTTGCTTGGTTTCCGGGGTAAAGTGTGAAATCCAAGTCTCATTGCCAGTATCGATCCTGTCGACCAACTCGTCTCTGTCATCGAGATACCGTAGGAGAAATGTCAGTGCTGCTCCTAAGTGTTGAATTTTGTGTTCGGGTGTCAGTTTCAGCTCATAGACCTGGCAGAGCTGACGATGAATTTCAATTGGCGCAATGATTTGTGAATTCAAGATCATCGACCGAACCTTGCAGGCGGCAGGAGAAGGAATCAAGAGTTTCCATTTCGGACCACTGTTACCACGCTACTATACTCGGTGTAAACTCAAAAGGCACTTCAAGGTCACTGATTTTTCCCCGATGACCAACTGTAACTATGGTAACGACAGTTGGGGAATGACTTTACTCTTTTTTCCCACTGTGTTAAGGGATGTCATGTATCGTGTGGGCTCTCCGTGCATGATGAAAGTATGTTTATTTAGACTACACTTTGAAAAATACTTAATACTTTACACAAAATTTTATGAGTAATTTCAGACCTGTTTCTAAGTTCATAAATTTAAGATATAATCATATTTCATAAAATTACAATTCAAAAATTGTATGTTATATTCTAATCCGTAAGATTTAAAAAATTCTACTGAAAAAGTAAATCTAATTTTTTTTTCACACACAGTTGCATTATTTACAGATATAATATGATTAAGATGATTAAATATTTAGCTAATTTTAATGAGTAATTAGTTACAATTTCTCACTATTTTTCTTTATATTTGTATGATTCTTTTAATCTAAATATCAAAAGTATTTCTTAATAATTAATTTATTTAATAGAATGTAGTTTTAAAATTCCTTAAATTTAAGTTGTATGTTAATAAGTATATTATGAAGTTATGTGGACCATAGTAAAGTTTCTATTCCAAAATTGTACTGTATTAATTATTTTATGATTTTACAAGAATTGAAAGAGGTCTTAATGCAATAACAATATTTTGTATAATTTTATTATGTATTTAAAGATTTATGGTCTGTTGACACATTTTTAGAAAGTGAAAATTCCTTTAGAAGGTAGATTCCTAATGTTTTAGTAAGAATTCTAAATTAAAATGAATTTTTGTATTTTTACAAAAATTTCTGTGATTTATTATAACCATTTTATACATATTGTTAAACTTTTCTTTATGTAAATAGTTAACTCATTCATACACAACTGAAAATTTTGACTTTGCTTATAATAATAAAACAAGTCGTCTGAACGTATTGGAATCAAATCCTCAACTGAAGTGCTGAAAATAAGTGTGAATGCACAGGCTTCTTGGTCGCTACCATAGTAACCGATGACTGGGGAAACGAGAAAGTGTGACCTTGAAGCGCCAATAGATTTTACATGGACTATAGCAGGAGTCGGGACCTGTCCATCTGACATATGATTGATACGTCAT
>CM063498.1:151973716-152008716 GCA_032207245.1 Pardosa pseudoannulata | reverse complement strand
ATATATTTGTTTTATTAAATTCGGTTGATGTAATGATTTCCTGTAACTGAAGATAAACGAAGACCTTAAACAGTAGGTTGTCATCTGTAAGGATCTTCTCATTTATTAAAGGGTCCTTCGTGTAGAAAAAAGAAAAGCTGTTATTGCTTGATACGTATTTTCAGTTTAGCTTAGTATCTTCTATGCATTTTTAACAAAATTATCATCTAAGTCAAAAGACAAACATTCATTTTTAAATGTATGCTATTTGCAGGTACCAGGGCCTAATTAAAGCACGGCCCAACTGGGACTAGGCTCTGTGCCCTCTAATTTTAGGAGCCCGTTAAAATTTAGTACTTAATTATTAAATTTTAAACAATTTAATTAAGAAATTTTGAAAATGCTTTCTTTTTTAATTCTTCAAGTAATATTTCATGAAACCTTACTCAGAAATTAAATAAAAACAGTTTACAATGTTGACAATTTTATCTAAAACACACTCCAGTTTACTTATTTATCTTATTTATCTTAAATATAGAATTTATCTTATATATTATATAATATAAAGTAGTAATAAATTCAAAATTCCAGCCAGTTATAAAGAAGTATTAGTATTTTGTATTATATTTCTGAAATTTAGATACAATTGTTATTTGCTTAAGAATTTTATTATTTTATTATTATTTTTCTATTATTAATATTTTCTCTTATTATTTTTTATCTATATTAATTATTTATTCTCTTATTTTGTTTTAAAATCTACAAATAGCTATTATTTGTTAATCTTACCTATGATATTTTATTTTTTTATATAAAAACTTAATTGCAAGTGTTACAGCTTACATCCTTGTGATATACAGATTTTTGGCATCTGACTGTATTAAAAAGGTATGTAAACATAAAAAAATAATATAAACTTTCCTCCAAAAATATTCGTTTGTATCTTTTTTTATAAACTATTTTTTTTAACCTTGAAAGGAGGGTAGGGGGGGGCCAAAGACTACTAGGGCCTGAGCCCAACTTTGCTTTGATCGGGCCCTGCTTGCATAACTGTAAAGATTCTTTTCTTAATAATCACTAGTATGAGGTATTTTGAAAAGCTATAAACTATTTCGGGCACAAGCCGGCAATTATATCTTGTAAGCAAAATTACATTTAAAATATTAAGCCTTGAGGAAGATACTTTTATTGAAATTATAAATAAGAAGTCTGAATCCTTTAGAGATGAACAAATTTTGGTAATCGTCTATAAACAATTATTATGAAGTGCTCTCGGGCTAAAGCTCATATAATTAGAGATTCATCGGGGAAAAAAAAGATTCGTAAGCAAACACGATCAGAAATAAAAATATTATATTTATCTGAAAGGAATCTTCTATATTAACACTCCTAGCATGTCAGTTATTTTGAGGTGACATCAACTTCTTAATGCACAGGGTGGCAGTTAAGTGTTCTCTTATTTCTAAAAACAAGAAAGAAAAATATTGCTTCTGGAAAAAGCAACTTTTATCTAAATTATAAATTAGATGTTTGAATACGTCAGAGATAGCCAAATTTTTCAATCGTCTATAAATAATTATTAAGAAGTACTCTCGCGCTAAAACCCATATGAATAGAGACTCACCGGGAAAAGAAGATTGATAAGCATGCTAGAATAGATATAAAAATGTCATGCTTATCGGGAAAATGCCGTGCACGTACGTCCAGGCAGGCGCTGGTTGCAGAGGAATTTACAATTTCCACGCACATAATTTACTTTTATTAGGATTAATGCGAACGAAACTCCTCACACACATTAGACATAAAATATCCCGCGAGCGAAATTTACTACACACCTCAAATACTTCGATACCCTTTAAATCCCCTTTTAGAAAAACCACGTCAACCCCTCGTTTGGAGTGGGGGGTGCCGGAAACCGCGGCTATCGTCTGCGCGTAGGCCGTCCATCACCGTGGAGGGTGCTAACGATACGGAGTCACGCTCACAAGACGTGATCTCATAAAGGCGGGATTTCCGGCGGCAATAAAGTTGGCACCATTGCGCTCTTCCCCCCCTTAAAAACCGTTCCTGGAAAGACTAATGAAGAGAAATGGCGGAAAGGGACGATATCTATCTATCGCAGGCACCCACGTTCCGGGAGAGAGAAAAGAGCATGGGCCAAGGGTGTATTGATGCTCGGGTTTGATTGATTTCGGGCATTTGCACTAAGTTATCCAAGTGGCTTGGATCACTCTTGGATGGGTCCCAACTATTCGGGGTATTCCGGGGGCTCGTGAAGTATGAGAGGTTTTCGTTTAATCGCATGCGAGTGAGAAATATGGACGAACATCGTCGCACAGATTTCGGCACAGATGCTGCTTATTGAGTGCTCATGAATGGGCGATGCTAGAGCACATAAATATGTCTAAGTCGGGTCGAATAGCGAGAGATTTAATGTCTTTCAGTCTGAATGGTTTCTAATTTGAAATCTCTGTTATCTAGACTGTGAATTATACTATTATTAAAGTGCAGATGAATAATACATTAGAGTGCCCTATGATTGCTGAGAAAAATATATTTAGAGTTAGGAAGTACACATTGAAAAATAATTTCAAACGTTACTAATTGAAAAGCATAATAACAAAAACACGTCAAACCTCATTAAGATGTTATAAGTAGACTGAAGCATTTTTGCAAAATGCTTGTGATAATCTTATTAGTTAAAATACCTAGTTGCGTATCATCAAGTTATCTGATTAATGGTTTAGCATAGGATTCTGCCAGCCTTCTCATATACAAAATTTATTACAGAGATAATTTCCTAAAGCAAAAGAAATATTAAGCTGCAAAAAGATTTTATTTTTATTTTATTCTTTTGCAAAATTTATAAATTTTACAAATTAGAAAACAAAAACTAATTGTGAGTACGTGTTTTGACATTTAATAATAACAAATACTAATTTAAAAACACTATTATTATTTGTTAAATTTTCGTGGATCGAAAATTATAATAATTAGTCCAAAAGTACTGACTGGCACAATATATTTTTTTTTCGGGGAAGAAAAATCCTTTCTAGCATTACTTACAAAATAACTTTCTGTTTTTTTATATAACTCTCCTTAATATTCACGCAATGATAGGAATTTTACTGCCCCTAGCAAATTGACTCATAGGGATGGAGCCCCTTTGCAATCCCTACGCTTCATTACTGGATATGATAGTGTTAATGGTATGGTTCATATAATAAGTACAGTACCAAAAAAGAATTAGTTCTCTCCAAAGAATAGTTTTAATGGAAAAAAATATAATTGCATCTGGGTATATTTTAAAAGAGTTCTTAATTAAATCCGGATCATCTGACACATGGACATGGAACAGATGATGCAATAACTCTATTGAATAAAAATTCTCTAGAGTTATTGCATTAATATACACTATATGGTACTTCATAAAAAAAGCGAATGTTGAAAATAACACTATTCGTCTGTTATGTAAGTATATTAAGCCTTCTTGGGGAAACATGAGGAAATGAGTGTCACATACTAATGAATTAAATTCCACCTACGTAACTGGTGATAAATTTACTGGTGGGGTATATATTTTTTTTTTTAATTTGTGGAGGTACAAAATTACGTATAAGGTAAAAACTATTGAACTGGTCATTGGACAACCAATATTTCACAATGGGTTACCTGTCAGGCACAACTTTGTTTTGTATTGCAGGGAAACCGCTTTTCAAACTAAAAGGTAACTCTCACCTTTCCATTTTTGCATAAAATATTTGAAGTAAAAATATTTAGGGCACAACGAATGTGTTGGTTTTTAGTGATATTTTTTGCATATTGACTTTACTGCCTAAATTTTCATTTATTTGGTACTGTATCTTCACTTGAAAACAATATTATAATCTTAATGAAGAACAATCCTAGCAGAATAAACTGCTTCAAATGGTCTTTTTCAATTCTTATTAATCATGATCATATCACCGGGTTAGCTTGATTTCAACATAAACCTCCCGCTATGATGCACTTAAATCAAAGACTTCGTTTTACTATATACAGCAGCGAAAATAATTTTTGCGTTAGCTATATGTAGCATATGAATAAATAATTCTACTTAAAATAGTTTAGGCAATTTAAATAGTGAATTATTTCTTCCTTTTTTGTTCATAGAAGAACTAGTTTTTAATTAAGTCTTGTGTTAATTAGTTTAAATAATGATCCGCGATAGATCAGTCGGCAAAGGCAACGATCTCGTTAGTGAAGGGTAGCGGGTTCGGAACCCGAGCCGGTGTAAGCTCAGCCGTGTTCATTAAAGGTGACTGGGGCACGTAAAATATGTTCGTGGTCACAATGTCCTCCAAGTTCTCAATCAATACCTCTGGGGGTGGCGGGCCAAATCTGTGGGTCTTCTGCTTGATCCCTGTTTCGAAATTACGAGGGCCTACTTGAACGAAGTCGTTCTTTCACCTTAATGGTGCTCGTTAAAACGAAAGGCGCTACCCTTGGCTTTAATACTAGAGCCTGCAGGCTCAATCGTGCTTGGTTTGTCCAAGTGGCATGAGAAACGACAACAATTTTAATAATAAGCCCAGTTATTAAATATTGGAGAGTAATAGCTGTTATTAAGAGAAATTCAGCTTATAAGCTTTTATCGAAATTTTAACCACTGCAATTTCTAAAAACATCAATGATATTTATTACTGGGTTACATTTCTATACAAAAAAAAATTTAATAAAAGTTATGAATTGTTTTAAAATTTGAACATAAATCAATCACAATGTCTTAAATTTTTCTATTTATATGAATTATCCAAAAGGAAACATACCAAGTAGAAATATTTAAATTGATTGTAAACAACAATCAAATGAGTTCAAAAGAATAGCTATTATTACAGTATGACATTCTAATAGTCAAAACAAATAGATAAGCCCCAGAAGAAAACCAAACATAATTTTTCATTTATATGACTTTAAAAAACAAATAAACAAGATATTATTCAATAGAAAGTTATTACGGGAAATATTCTACGACAAATTATTGTTTCGCATTCTCCCAGAGCCGTTGATGCAAATCAGATTTACTTCTACATCTATATACTACAAATTACACAGCATTTCTAATAGCATCTATAACATCTCTTGCTGAGTTATATTTCTATACAAAAGAATTAACAAAAGTTATGAATAGTTTTAAAATTTGAGCATAAAACAATCATGTCTTACATTTTTTTCTATTTATATAAATTGCCTAAACCGAAACATGACAAGTAGAAATATTTAAATTGATTGTAAACAACAATCAAATGAGTTCGAAAGAATAACTATTATTACAGTATGTGATTCTAATAGTCAAAACAAATAGATAAGCCTCAGAAGAAAACCAGACATAATTTTTCATTTAAATGACATTAAAAAACAAATAAACAAGATATTATTCAATAAGAAGTTATTATGGGAAATATTCTCTGACGGATTATTGTTTCGCATTCTCCCAGAGCCGTTGATGCAAATCAGATTTACTTCTAGATCTAAATACTACAAATTGCTTTGCCATTTCTAATAGCATCTATAACATCTCTTGCTGAGTTACATTTCTATACAAAAAAATTAATAAAATTTATGAATATTTTTAAAATTTGAGCATAAAACAATCATGTCTTACATTTTTTTCTATTTATATAAATTGTCTAAACTGAAACATGACAAGTATAAATATTTAAATTGATTGTAAACAACAATCAAATGAATTCTAAAGAATAACTATTATTACAGTATGTCATTCTAATAGTCAAAACAAATAGATAAGCCTCAGAAGAAAATCAGACATAATTTTTCATTTATATGACTTTAAAAACAAATAAACAAGATATTATTCAATAGAAAGTTATTACGGGAAATATTCTCCGACAAATTATTGTTTCGCTTTCGTCCAGAGCAGTTGATGCAAATCAGATTTACTTCAAGATCTAAATACTATAAATTAATCTTAGAATACAATCACTCTTGTAAAAACGCATGAAAGAAAACAAAATCATCAATTTTGCTATGAATCATCTTAGATTGTATAAAATCTCTGGAAGACGTCATCTATCACGAGTTGAATTTTCTCCTGTGTTTCTAAACAGTGTATTTGATTTATTGACAGAACAAAGAAATCTGTCTAACATCAACTGACTTGTTCTGACCGCTAAAGAAAAATTACTTCCGCAGCCATCTCTCTCTTTTGATTGGATTCGTTATTGTTGACTGAATTTTTGAAGCTTTGAAAGAATCGTGTTTCTCGCTTATGACTGCCTCCAATAAACAATTTTTTTTGTTTGTTCAATCGAGTAAGAGTACATTAAATATGATGCATTTACTGCCGTGAATGTTGCTCAGGAGTTGCGTGGGAATTGTACTTTGATGGACAATTTCATGCCCTATGGTGAAACAAGTAAGATTCTGTTAACAAGTCATTATCATTATTATTCAAAAGGGGAATCATTTCATCTTCTAGGAAAACATTTAACAAAATTTATGCTCTTGATTAAGAGCAATTTTTGTAAAAACATTTATTTTTTAAACTGTAAAAACCAATGAGAAAGAAATTTGTCATATTTTGTAACAGTTAAAGAGACATGGGACTTTCACAAAGACAAAATTTGACCAAAAGTATGAAAAAGTCAAACTAAAGATACACTTTCAATTCAAGTGAAATTTTTGTGAGTGATTATTTCATTTCCTTAAACTATTTTTTATTTGTCTTAAATCATTGTTGTAAAACTTTAAAATATTTTTATAGTTTGACTTTCACACTTTATTGGAAAATTCAAAAATTTTTAAATGCATTTCTTTAATATTTTAAGTGCAAGTTCTTTCTCAATGTGCATTAATTTGCCCAATCAATTCTGGAGTAAAAGCAGGACTTGGTCAAAACATGCTGAAGCAGAAATGATCAAACTTTTTCGGCCTTGGGCCAAAAATCGAAAGAAAATAAATTTGGCGGGCCAAGATAAATTTTTCTAAAATTTTAAAAACAATATACAAGTACCTAATGGTTTAAATACGTTAATGAGATGAATGAAATTGCTATTTCATTTTTAAAAGTTCCTTATACTGAGGTTCGAAGTGAGATGTACTGATTTTAAGGAACGATGCTAAATGTTCATCTGTCAGTCTACTTCTGAAATTATTCTTTCTAAGGTTCAAAGTTGAAAACACTTGTTCACATATACGAAGCAAATATACCGCTGATCTTCTGGGAGTGAGATAATAAATCTGGGATATAATATTTAAGCAACATAGAAAAAGAGATTAATATCTAATGTATAGATATATATTTCTTTTAATTTGCTTCGGACCGGCAACTTAAAATTCCATCCGCGGGCCGGATAAAACCTTCCGGCCAGCCGTAGTTTGGCCATCCATGTGCTAAAGTATTTTAACATAAAACAACTAATAAATAACAAAGGACAATTTAAAATTTGTAATAATGAATTAAATACTAAATTTTGTTGTAATGTTATTAAAATATATTGTATAAATATTACAGAAGTTTTTCAATCAAAAGTATTAAAAATACTATGTGACAGAGAAAAACAGTTATATGTATCACATACTAGCTGTTATTAATATTACCAGAATTAAAAAACAAGTATCAGCTGATGCAAGAGATGTTTTTCAGATTACGCCTACAGAAGCCGGTAAAAATTTTAAAAGCTTCTTAAATTGCATCGAACCTCTAATGAAACAGATCTGCTGAATTGCGATATAACTGTTCTATAATTAATAATAAAAAAACAAGTATCAGCTGATGCAAGAGATGTTTTTTAGAGTACACCTACAGAAGCCGGTAAAAATTTTAAAAGCTTCTTAAATTGCATCGAACCTCTAATGAAACAGATCTGCTGAATTGCGATATAACTGTTCTATAATTATAATAAAAAAACAAGTATCAGCTGCTGATGCAAGAGATGTTTTTCAGATTACACCTACAAAAGCCGATAAAAATTTTAAAAGCTTCTTAAATTGCATCGAACCTCTAATGAAACAGATCTGCTGAATTGCGATATAACTGTTCTATAATTAATAATAAAAAAACAAGTATCAGCTGATGCAAGAGATGCTTTTAGAGTACACCTACAGAAGCCGGTAAAAATTTTAAAAGCTTCTTAAATTGCATCGAAACTCTAATGAAACAGATCTGCTGAATTGCGATATAACTGTTCTATAATTAATAAAAAAAAACAAGTATCAGCTGATGCAAGAGATGTTTTTTAGACTACACCTACAGAAGCCGGTAAAAATTTTAAAAGCTTCTTAAATTGCATCGAACCTCTAATGAAACAGATCTGCTGAATTGCGATATAACTGTTCTATAATTATAATAAAAAAACAAGTATCAGCTGCTGATGCAAGAGATGTTTTTCAGATTACACCTACAAAAGCCGATAAAAATTTTAAAAGCTTCTTAAATTGCATCGAACCTCTAATGAAACAGATCTGCTGAATCGTGATACAACTGTTCTATATTTAATAATAAAAAAACAAGTATCAGCTGATGCAAGAGATGTTTTTTAGAGTACACCTACAGAAGCCGGTAAAAATTTTAAAAGCTTCTTAAATTGCATCGAAACTCTAATGAAAAAGATCTGCTGAATTGCGATATAACTGTTCTATAATTAATAATAAAAAACAAGTATCGGCTGATGCAAGAGATGTTTTTCAGATTACACCTACAAAAGCCGATAAAAATTTAAAAGCTTCTTAAATTGCATCGAACCTCTAATGAAACAGATCAGCTGAATTGTGATATAACTGTTCTATAATTTCTCAAAGCTGTAGCATCTTTATAAATTTAGATACCAGACGGGGAAACAATAAAAGAAATAGTATATACATATATGTATATATGTATAGAATATATCGATATACATTCCTTTACAATATTCTTCCCGTCATCTATCACTGTCAAACTTCTCTCTTTCATCTGACCTGCACTTCGTGCGATTTCTTATTGGAAACAAATCTGGCGAGTATCTTTTGACTGCTTCTGCCCATCAGTAGGATATACTCTTCGTCTCCAAGTCCTTCATCTTTGTAATATTTACTGATAGCTGAAAATTCGATGTTGTGGAAAAGAGGACCGTATTCAAATAAAACCAGAGAGAAAGAGGTGCTTTTGGAGGGATCCACACTTCGTGCTTTAGATAGGAACAATAGATCGTTGCATGAAAAGAAGTGCTTCGGTGAAAGACAAAAAAGACTATTGCTTTTCGATCAAAGAATCACATTAAAATGCTTTTTTTTTTGTTCAATTTGTTTTGTGCTCTTGTATTTCCCGTTGACGAGTGATTTTATCTAACTTTGGGAATTGTCAAAATTAATCTAGTGCTAAATAAATGAATGGTGAATGACAACTTTATGTACCATCTGCCGTTATTTCTGTTCGTTTAGCTATTAGTTGAGGTAAAACTTACTGACAAAAAAAGAGATAAAGAAATAAAGACTGGAAATCCATGGTAATTCAAAATAAAGCTTAGTGTTCTTTGATATTTTTTATTTGTACTTTAGTTGTATTATGAAACATTCCAATTTTCACCCTTGCCTTTGTGAAAATATATTTGCACACAATACATTTGCAATTGTTCCCTGATTTCAATTTCTTGTTTACAATTTGTACAAAGAGAAAGGATTGTAGTCGTCAAAATATTCTTTGATGAATATTGTATACTTAAATATACGTAGTTACAAACACAATAATTCAGAAATTGCATTAATGCGGTTGATGAACGTTGCAAAGCTACTAAAACGTGTCGACCTTCATTAGTAATATTTGGCATGCTGAATATGGTTGTTTTATTTAAACATATAGGCATTTTAAATAAACTTTTGTTTTTGCCTCAAATGACCACTTTATCGTATTTCTCTCAATTAGGGTACATATTCGGTGTTCGTTGTAAACTGTTTTAGAAAAAAGAAGCATATCTTTTTAATAAATAATATAACCTTATTTTACTATTTTACTGGTACTTGATACCTGTAAGAAAATTCTATTGTCATATAAAGTTCTTTGAATTAGTAACCAATAAAAATATTTTTGTTACCCTCTGTGTGTTTGGGCCCTACTGCATTAAGCATTCAATCGAATTTTCAGTAAAATGAGGCATTTGATTGGCAAAATTCAACTAATTTGAAATTGAAAAAAACATTACCTGCTTTAGATTAAGCAGTGCAAACCGTAATGTATAAGCGATATAGACTTTTATGTACCAATCCCGAAGTAAATGTTATAAAAGTTACTATGGCAACCGAACTGTAACGTAACATAACATATTGAAATGTAAATCTTTTCATTCTTATTTATTTCCATATTATTTATTATTTTAAAAACAAAATACTATCTTGAAAGAAAAAAATGCTTATTTTATTCCTATAAAAAGGAATTTAAAAAAATTAATAGATGGTTTTGATGAAGTTTCTCATTTTATTCACTGCTTGATTAACCTTTGCAATGCTCGATTTTTTAAAGAATATTTTGGATGAATAGTAAAACTGAAAAAAAATTACCAATAATTATAAACCAACTTTAAATTGTCTATTGATGTCTAGATGATCTTTAAATGTTTAAATGAACAGTAATTGTCTGTTTCAATATCTGTACTATTTAAAAAGCTTTCTTAAACGATTTTGATTGAAATCAAGATTTATATCTTACGTGTTAGATTTGTAAAAATTTTCGAACCTTTGAATTTTGTGAATTTATTTAAGTATTGCTAACACTGGACCCGTTATGGCCGAGACAAAATGACCTTGATTTAACATTTTTATTATTCATGCTTTACCTATGCGATGTGTATATATCTATGCCCCTTTAATAAGATATTATGATAAACCTAAAGTTTACTCAATTCTTAGTTTTTGTCATGAAATAAGTCAAACCTCTTTGTTTGCGAACAATAGGTTATTTCACGATTATTTCTGGTTTTTCTTCACTACATTCCTGAAAACGTGCAACACATATAATTGAAAATTCAGATTATACGCTGTTATATATATTTCTATTCTACTGATTAATGTTCACGTATTTTACCTTTTTTTTAAATAAATTATCTACCATGAATCGAAAAATACCTAAATGAGATTCATATCAATTATACAGAAGACAATCATCACGGAAGATGCTAATGTCATTGAAAGCAAAATAAATCCCAATAATAACTGCTTTGGGTTGTTCGATATTCAAAAATAATGCAAATAATGAAAAAAATTCCCAGGCAAAATAGGATTATTGCCTATGAGCTTCACTTTATCGCTCCGCTAATCTGGGAGGTATGATCGTTCCCTGACTTGATCTCTGGAGGCAGTAATCACTCTCACGACTTTTCAACAGGATGCGAAGTGCTATTTGAGTCCAGTGCCCCTCTCGATAATGACAGCGGAATTTATTCTCTTGTTATTATTATAAACATAAGCCATTAAAATAGAAATTTCATTCATTCTCCCACTTTTTCTTCCATGGTCTAACGTCCATAGCTCGATTAAATGGTAGATCAGATAATTCTATGCCATGGCTGATGTAGTATATCTTTTAAACCGTGGTATGAAGTTCGTAGTATCAAACTGTTAAAAGAAGGGAGATTTTAACTGTATAAAATGAAGTGATTATTTTAAGTCAATATGTTTAAGGTTAAGTATTCTGAGCCAAAAAACAATCTCGTTTAAGGCAACTAAATGAAACTAAACACAAAGGTTTTGTGTTTTCTTCATCTTTTGCCTACCTTTTCTATTCAATTCGATACAATTTTATCTTACTAGCATTTTTATAACCTTTTTACTAAACTGTATTTGGTATATTTTTTATTTAGAAATTAATATCTATAAAAAATAATGAAACATACTAAGGTCGTTACAATATAAAGTAGGGGATTTAATGTAGTTTTTGCTCAAATACGAAGATTTAATTGTGTCGTAATGGAAAGATATCACTTTCTTATTTCTAAATATGGTGTGCATGTGTTTGAAGCTAATCAGATAATCAGTTAATAGAACATATAATTCCTTATATGCATATACATATGTATATATATAAGTGCATAGAGAGATGGATTATTTATAGAGAGACAGATAAATACATAAAATTCGTAAGCATTTATTACAGATATTTGGCAATATAATAATTACCATACTTTTTACAGTTTCTGATGTTTGTTTGTCATAAATCCCCAAATGAGCAAATTGGTTAAAATTGGGGAAAAGGTACTTTATCAGAATAATCTACACATTTATACTATTAGCTTCGGTTTCATAACCAAAATTTTGACATTCTACCGATGTAACATCATCTTGTAGAATAAATAATACACCTTCCCCAGTTATATAATTAAGAGAGTTAGTTGTATACTATCTGCAAAAAAAGATTTTGTTGAAATTTGTTCCGAACGTCTTTCGTATATATCAGTAAACCTAAAAAGTTTATGACAGCATTCCCAAATCTATAACCAGTATTGAAAAGCCAGAAGATACCTAACCGATAATTTGATGCCTTTCGTAACTGGAATCCACGGGCTTGTAGTCGCATGGGGTTGTCTTTAACCAGCTGATTCCGGCTATTCGTCCATATATTGAAAAAACAAACAAAAAAAAGTATTACTCTAAAACAATCCATATACTAGTAGAAGTATACAAAGTGGTTTATTTCTAAAATCATTGTTGAATAGTTATTTAATGTTTATAACTTGATACTCAAACGACCATTTAGTTAATGGACCTGATAGTGACTCATTAGAAACAGCACCTATCTACTAATCAGTAAAATTTCGATGTTAAAAAGTTATTCTAAATGAAGATATTTCTGTTGTTGCCTTTTCCTTATAATAGAAACAGAGCCCATACAGACGTCATATGTATCAAAATCGACTAAGCTTTTTGTTTAGAAACATGTATGGAAGACTTGTTTCACATGGAGGATAAATTGCCGCAATACTGACTGTGAGTCATCTCACAGACATTTTTGTAGCTAGTTTTCATATTTGATATTAGTAGCAATCGGTTCGGAGCAATCTCTGTTCAACAGCAATGTCATTTAACCATCCCCGATATAATGGTATTAAAACTATTCCTGCAGAGATGCCGAAGGATGGCCGAATAGGTAGGGTCTGCTCTTCTGTAACAGAATTCAGAGTTTCTAATCCCACTGCTGGCATAGTGTATGTAGCCTTTTGTAATCGGCTTTAAGCAGCATATCCTGGTCCCATTAGCCCTAGTGTAAACAGTAGACCGTATCCTTTCTAACCAAACCAAACTAAACAGAAGAGTTTACAAATAATGTTTCTGCAAAATCTGCTACTCTCAGCTTTGTCCCCAGTAATGATTTCTTTCTGGAATTGATAAGTTGCTTCCATTAAAGCATTTATTCTCACAATTTTTATCATAAGGTGCCTTTTTATTACATTATACATATCATTGGAACCATTGAATAATATTACTTATACAGAAGCTAATGGACAAACACAAAATATAAACAATATAAAGTCATATAAAAATGCAAAATAATACTCAGAAAAAGATGAAATGGGAGCAAAAAAAAAGTTAATGTAATGATGCAAGCAAAATGATACTTTGTCAAAAAGTACTGATGGATTGACTGGTTTTGCTTTTGTTTTAGACTGTCACAAATTCTTTAAAGTTTGATTGTATTAAAGAAAATTTTATTCTTCTATCTTTCTCTGCAACCATTATATTCTGGAATTTAGTTTCGTTAAGGCAAATGCAGAAAAGCCAGTTTTAAAAAGATAGGTCGTTGCAAATGGTAATAGCACAGACAGAGGCTTTTCTGATAATAATGATGGATATTCTCCTTTCAATCGATACCTGAATTCTGACACTGACACTGTTTAATAAAGTGAGGATATTGAACAGTCCGATATCAGTTCCTAAAATTTTTCTTACTTCTCCAAAGAAAAACAAGGTGATTTTTCGTTTACGACAAATGGTGTTAAAATATTTTTTGGCGATCCTTGAAAGTCTTTGCGGAACTTCAGAGTTCCACAGAACACACTTTTAGAAACTCTATCTTAAAGCAAAATAGTTTTTGGGATTAATAAGCACACTAAAGAAGTTCATAAAACTGGTCGTATTTCATTTGATATTGTAACGGCTTGCCTTAACGGTGTGCCTGCATCAAAGACTCTGCTTTGAGAAATGTACTTCGCTTATGTGGAGACAAAGTTGTTGTCTCCCCCGGCACCACAATGTCTATACTATTGTTCTATAGTAGCGAATCAACAGACCAGACAACCGGGTGTACAGACTGACAGCCAGAAAGATTATCATCTTAACCACAAGGGAACACCTTACATTGGATCTTCGCCGACATGAAATTCCTGGGTTTGCAGCCGGTGATTGTCTAGCCCAGACCAATCCAGTTGGTTGAAGGTGCGATGATGAAATGGCCCCCTCTCTCAGAGGCCCTTCCCCTAAAAAAGAGACGAGATAAGATTTTCTTTTTTAAAAGAAGTAGTTAGTTAGCTAGCGACCAGCTAATTCGGAGATCGCCTTGACCAGTCTCTCTATCGGAGAGTTTCTCGTAGAGAAAATCCCACCTTGGGATCTTTTCTTTGGAGAGGTAGCTAGAGTCAGCTAACTCGGAGGTCGTCTTGATCAGTCTCGCCATCGGAGAGTTTCTCGTAGAGAAAATCCCACCTTGGGAAATATCTCTTGCTTAGATTGATAACGATACCCTGTGCCTTGGGTTTTCTTTTAATATAATTCTCTTTAGAATTGATTGCATATTCCTCTTAGGAACTCTAACTGTGTTTTGATATTCTTCGAAGAAATCATTTGTTATTTCAACTTATCTCGTCTAATTGAGTGTACTGTCTACTTAATTACTTCAGAGAACATTCGCGCGAGATACTGAATTGTTTCTTCCGTCGGATCGCCAACATTTCTGCAGAGGCATTTATTGTACGTGGTGATGAGGCGATTTAGATCTGTTATATAATTAATTCATTCATACAAAAAGTAAAATGTTCGGGATCTAAATCTGACCTCATCACATCTTTGTAAAGAGATGGAGGACCATAAATTTCTATTCAACGGATATTGTTGTCTTGTACGGTGGTCTCGGGAGGGGTTCTGATCCCAGTCCCAGATTAGAATCCCGTCTCCGTACTTGACATTAAATAAGAATGTACCTTTGTGGAGTATTTATGAGTCCCTAAGGGACAGTGCCCAATTAGAAGGGATAAGGTTTGGCACGTTGGCGGTCTCAAGGCGGGGTTGAAGCAGACCAATGAAATTCTTACAACTATCCCGATTGGACGACAAGAAGGAAGAGGGGACAAGGTTGAAATAATTAAATATGAAAAATCTAAAAGATGAGACGATGGTTCGGAGGTCCCAAAAGAAGGTGTTCGAAAGTCGGGAGTCCAGTCGGGTCCGACGGAAGTTGTTCGTGAGTCCAGAGGAGAAGGTGCTCGATAGACCAGACTAGGAGAGTCCAGCCAAATCCGACAGGAAGTGTTCCTGCACCAAATGGTACGTCCGCACCCCAAAGACTCAGGAGGAAGCCTCTGACAAGACCAACGGATGATATATAGATCCCCTCTCCTGATCAGCCATAGATACCCTTCAACCAGAAGTGTTCCGGGCCCAACTTTTTAGATTCACAAAGGTGCCCCAAATTTACATACATTTTTGAAATTGAGATTAGGTCCTCTATCTATTTACAAAATTACTTAAGTATATAAAAAAATTGTCAGAACTAATTTAGAAGATGTTGACAAAGCTTATTTTATGAAAATTAGCATCAGTTTTGTATGTAAATAAATGTATATATATTATAATAAATTTACTTTTTTTTTAATATTAAGCTAGTCTCAGTTGCTGTCAATTTAGCTGTTAGTTTATTTTCATTTTTATGTCTGTAGTTTCTCAGAACCTGTGGTTAAATTTAGTACAAAAATACTTAACAAAACGCAATTAAAAATAAATCACCAGTATACATTTGATCACAGGTTGATACTCAAATATAAACGAGGACTACACGACATACGTCTCTACTCAGGCCTACGTGTGTCGAATCACATACTTGTGAACTGAATTTTTTTTTCGTGTATATAGAAATGATGTATATAGCAGAGGTGTAAATAAATCAATTATTCAAGAAACTGATTCTTCATTGTGTCACCTAAAACAGGGGCCGGATACGTTACAATATACACTACTAGTTTTAAAAGCTTATGCTCGTAATATTATAACTCGAGCTTGTATACATACAAACTTGTCTTGAAGCGATATCATATACAAATAATTTGAAACAATAACTTGTTTCCGGGAGATTCAGAGACAAACTAAACATTTATTACTTTGTTTCATTTGAGAACCCGAAGCCTCTTTGTAATCATTTTCCTGACAATATACATCCTCCGAATGTAACATTTATCATTCATGTAAGAATTACAAAGTATTTTAGTTCACTCAAAGCTGTAGAGTTAAAAAAACAATCAGTCGAACTTAATAATAAATTTTCAAAATGCCTATTGTCCTGTATATCAAATAACAAGATTTTTGAATAATGCTTTGACATTCGTTTTCTACCAAATTAGTACGAAATAAAAAAGTTAAAAAAAGTTCTATATCTTCTTTGCAGACAACATATCCTTAAAATGCCTTCATAGACTGTGAAATTGTATTGTGAAAGCGATTCCCAAAAGAGGAAGGGATATAATGGATTGCCCGAGATAAATATTAAAATACCATCAAGTGATTTATCTGTTGGGTATTTCATTTCTATACAATTTTACAACTGAAGAAATCCCACTTCCTCTAATGACAAATTTTGCTTCATTTTAACCCATTCTTTGCTTCAGAGGCACATTATTTATGAAGTTTCGAGCATTGTTGATGTAATGCTGGATCTGATTTTTCATAAAACGGAGAAGAAACAGCTTAATCAAGTTTATGCGATATGAACAGCGATTTATGCAGTTTAATAAATAATTTGCCATTGTTGGCGGGTTTATTTTTTTCTATTCTTTCATCTAATTGTAGTTTATGATTATTTATTGTCAATCATATGTAAGCGTTAATATAGTTTAGTTTTGTAATACTAGACTTCTGGATAACTGTTCAATTGGAACTGAAAGCTTGTTCAGTTTGAAATTTGAGAAATTTTCAAGAATCAAAGATTAATAGATAAGAAATAAATATTTTATTTGCAATTAGAAACACCGCTTTTAAGAATTGCCATTAATATAATTACAGCTTTTATTGTATTTTCCTTAGGAATTCTGTCGTTTTAATTATATTAAAGAAGAAATTTTTATAATTTAACTTTCTAACCACATGTGTAGATTATACACTAAATATTACATTCTTATTAATCGTTTTTTAGTCTGATACGACAGTTATGCTTCAGTTTGAGGTACTATTAGCTCGTTTATTTTTTTGCTAATTTTATAAAATACAAAAATGATTTTGCAAAAATGTGAAGAGGCTAAAGAAGAATTGCCTTCAGGACTAAACAAAATGTCCTTTGTCTTCATTTAATGCCTGTTTAATATTTTTGCAATAGTAACATTCATGCAGCCTTTAAGATCGATTTCTGCTGGTGAAAGGTAATTCACATGTTGTTAGATCACTCCAAGGGGCAGATTTCCTTCGAAGTGCCTCAGCGAAAGAGCATCATGCCACATACGTCGGGGATAAGTGCGAACGACAGCTGGAAAATTGTATCTAGTACGGATTTTGGAAGAAAACTGTAAGGCTGTTGTAGACCCCGTGCATATGAAGGCGAAATAAATGTTGAAGGCCTAAAAGTCGTGGACCTAATTAGTGTTTAGAAGAGATGAAATATTGCATTCTTATTACTCGTTTTATAGGTCTGATGGGGAAGTTATGCTTCAGTTTGAGGTATTATCAGCTCGTTTAGTTTCTTTACTAATGTTATACAAAAATGATTTTCAAAAATGTAAAGAATCTAAAGAAGAATTGTCGTCAGTTCTACACAAAACGTCCTTTGTCTTCATTTAATGTCTCTTTAACATTTTTGAATTAGTAACATTCATGCAACACTTAAGATCGATTTCTGGTAGTGAAAGGTAATTCACAAGTTCTTCGATCACTCCAAGCGGCATATTTCCTTCGAAGTGCCTCAGCAAGCGAGCATCATGCCTCATACGTAAGAGATAAGTGCGGACGACAGCTGGAAAATTGTACCTGGAACGGATTTTGAAAGAAGACTGTGAAGCTCTTATAAGCCTCGTGCATATGACGACGAAATAAATGTTGAAGACGTGAAACTCATGGACCTTATTAGTGTTCAGAAGAGTTGCACTGAAAGATAAGGGTAAATTGAGATATTTTACAAGTGATATTTTGAGATTTAGTTATAAAAATATATTAAATAAGGACTTTTAATTATAACAAAAAATATTACTATTGTAAATATTACTATTCTGTTGTAAAGTTTATATTACTTTTTATTTTTTATTTTTTCCCTTTTATAAGTATTATGTCTCTACACAGATCAAGCGTTATTTTATACTTATAAAAGTTATCAAGCAAATTTTAAACATGATTTTCTTTTTTGAGCTCAATTTTGCTACACTGAGACTCCAATCCTGTAATAAGTGTTATTTCTAACATAAAAGTGGAAGTAATGGTGTGCATGGAAAAACATTAAGATGCCATCATTTGTGATTTATGGATTTGTTTCCGCGAATTATAACTTGAAAAATACTACAGCGAGTTTCAATGATAGATTAGTTTCGTTCCATTTATATCTTCTCTAAATAGTCATATTATTTTTCGATCGTTTTCTTTTATATAAAATTTCCAGTGCATCATTTATAACGAAATTTATATATGGTTTTATATAAAATAAAAGAAAAAAAGGGAAAAAGTATTCAGTAAATTACAGCAATAGAAAACTGACGTTTCTTTTAATCTTTAATTTATTCGTTATAATAAAACATAATATTAATATATTTTTTTAAATGTTAAGTAGAAACTATATACCCTACAAGGATTTATTTGAGTTTAAAAAAAAAGTGCTCTGTAAATTTTTACAGAAACTATTTTTTTAACATTTCGGCTTATATTTTTATTCAATTCAAATTATTTTTGCCAGACATGGAGTCCCCCAAAATAAAGAAATGCCTTGTCTGTTCAATAACGTAGATCTTATTGATAACCTTCAAACAACTAAATTATTTCATTTAGTCCTATTATTTGCTATTATATCATATTTACTAGTGAGCAGCTAATCCTTTTAGAACATCTATATACTTAGCTGTAATATATTTTTTATAACTTTGAATAACAATGTTATTCATTTGTAGTTGCTTCTTAAACAACAAATCAATGAAATTGTAGCAATAATTGTTAGAGTAAACAGGGTTTTTACTAGCTATCGTTAAATGGTACTTGTAGATATTTTATTTTTTAAATGTTATAATGAGACTTTTTGTTATTCATTTAAAAATAACTTGCTGTTAGTTCTTCAAGAGTAGAACAACCACTTACAGGCCTTGGTTTCTTCAAGCATGCACTCTTACCAGCATATTCTATTAGTAGCAACTTCACCCCAATCCTTAATTTTCACAGTTAATCTTTTTCGATGTCATCTAACCATTTAGTAGGGGCCTTCCTTTAGTTTGAGATCCCTTAGAATTTTTTAACATCAAGATCTTAGTGGAATTATCTTCAGAGCTTCTCCAAACATGCACAACCCTCTTAATCTATTACTTTAGCCGCTATTAGTTGCTTATCAGAAATAATGAACAAAAATGTATTAAACTTTCTTGCAAATATGAGAGAATTTCTTCAAGGGATCTTGAATTATTCCCCCTGTCTTGACATCCATATACCAATCTAGACCCATTTAGCCGCAAGACCCTCCAGACACATCCAGGCGGTGATTGGAAGATCGTGAGTACTGGAAAGCCCTATGCAGCCGACTCCCTTTCAGGCTCCCTTCGTGCCGGAGGCGCCATGAGCAAACGTCCGAATTAGAGGTGCGACTAGAAAAGAAGAATTTGGTATAGAACTAATTGCTCGAGCAAACCTTGTGCCGTTAATGACGATAGGGCAGCGAGAGTTCAGATGATCAAAAAGCTGGGCTACAAACTTAGCAGAGAGAGACTTTCTAATCATTGCACCCTCTAAACCGTCAACTGCATAGCAAATGAGAAGACAGAAAGTTTGGAGAGGAGGCAGACTCAAACCTGGCAGTTGCCGTTGTCCCGTCACTCACGAGTCATTGTGAATGGTCACCACTCACTGTCTCTAGCTGCAGAATCCCCGTTACTCGGCCTCTTAAAAAAATACTTTCTAGAATATCGCATAAGTTCTGTGGAGTGCGGTTGAAAAAAAGAACCTGACCACTTAAAATTAATCAAGTGTTAAATAAGAATAATAAAAAAGGTGTAGATCGAGCTGTTGTCCATTGGCAGAGGATGCAGGGGTCAAGCCTGTACGGTTTTTTGGCTCCTGATTTGAATAGACAACATTGCCGAGTTATCATAGAAGGCACTGTCTTGACATTGAACCCCTGCAATACACATATCTCCTTGTTTGATGGCAATACTTATGTGAAACTAGCACTTTTATAAGACAAAAATGACAATTAGATATGATTTATTATATTATTTTCAGAGAGAATGTTATTTATTTTCCCTTGTTTCCGATACATATGTCAATGATTTTGTGACTATATTTATTCAGTGATTAGCTAGATACATCTTGTTATTCACATTTTCAACAGTTATTAATAAATTTAATTCTAAATGTGATAATGAGAAGTCTGTCTTTCACATACTAAAAGCTAGATCTTAGCTGGCAAACAGAAATAATTTAGTTGTATTAACAAAGCCGTACTACCCCCAGCCTCTCACACTTCTCCCGTGAACCTGCCTGAATAATTCTTCATTCGTTACTTCTCTACAGCATCTTTAATAATATCCTTTGTCTTGACATCGAAGTAATAACATATACGGTACACATTTCTATGATTTTTCGACATTTCTAGAGTAAGAATAATCATATTGGAGCATATGCTGAATTACATATTTTTTAAAAATATTTTTAGGAACAAAGTTCTTTATTCTCATTAGGATCATATTCACAAGTCAAAGAAAATTAGACTTATGTGTAACTATACACAATGCTTCATACTATTCACGATAAATACGATAGTTGTTGATGATAATTTAATCTTAAATATTATGTATGAGAAATTCAAAGTTCTTGTCATTGATTTACCGAGAGTCTAGGGTTAGTTGCCATTCAGAAATAATTTAGTCCCATTAACAAAGCCGTATTACCACTTCTGGCGAGTCTGTGAGAATCTTTCGCTGCTTCAAAACAACATCTTGAATTATTTCCTCTGTCTTGACATCGAAGAAATAACTCCTGCGATACACATTTCCACAATTTGTCGACATTCCCCTGCTGTCTGCCGTCATCATGCCACGGGAGCCGAGGGAGGTGGAAGAGAGGGTCGGGGGGACTGCAGCGACGAGCAAGGCAAAGGAATGACAAATGACCCATCGGTAAGTGGTCAATAACATGTGATAGGTCATTAGTTTCCCGGAGCGAGGGGCCTCAACGCCGCTTGACGGATGGACCCGAGGTGCTCCGGCCCAGCTGACGTGCACACACACATACAGCGAGCACTAGTCACTGATGGAATGAATGGGTGGGCGATAATCTGAACTCGATCCATTTATTTTGCTCGGATTAAAAGCCTTTCCTGGTTTTTTATTTTTTTTAAATGGGGAAAAAGGGAATGTGTCATTGGATCTGTACGCGTTCGGCAGGGGGTGCTCAGTGGTATTTGCCGTCCTAGGAAATAACACAGGCAATGTTGGATTAAATGGTCCAAGGAAATGAGTCGGGAAGTATTTTGTGTTTAAAGCGATATAAGATAAGTTTTTTTTTAATTGAGGGAAATACCTTATTTAACAATAAAAAAATATCCGTGACTCATTTAGTTCGTTTATCTTTTTGGCCATCACCATTTTGATCGTTATTATCTGAATGAAATTATTGAAATACGAAAGCTGGTATCCCATATTAAATTTAGCACAAAATCTAGGAGAGTTTTAGAATAGTGATGCACATTAAAATATTGTGAACAGGGTATACTCAAGTGGAACAACAGACAAGTTATATTTTGAGTTAAATACTTGATTCGACTAAAAGACTGTCCATGGATGTTTATATTTTCAATCATCCTTAGTTTAAAATAAAATAAGTACAATACTATAGAAAGCATATACCGTATTAGATGAATAAGAGAATCTAATACAAAGTTCTAAAGCAGTCTCACGTTTGAAAAATATCAGAATCAATGCAAACTCGGATGAACAACAAATGAGGTATATCTTTATTGAACTAAACATCTAAATAAAAGAATATATATATATATATATATATATATATATAATATATATATACATATACATATTTATAATATATATATATATATATATATATATATATATATATATATATATATATATATATATACATATATATATATACATATATATATATACATATATATATATATATATATATATATATATATATACATATATATATATATATATATATATACATATATATATATATACATATATATATATACACATATATATACATATATATATATATATGTATATATATATATATATATATACACATATATATATATACATAAATATATATACATATATAATATATATATATAAATATATATACATATATATAATATATATATATATATATATATATATATATACATATATATATATATATATATATATACATATATATAATATATATATATATATATATATATATATATATATATATATATATATATATATATATATATATATACATATATTTATATATATATAAATATATATATATTATATATATACATATATATACATATATATACATATATATATATATATATATATTATATATATATATATATATATATATATATATATATATATATATATATATATATATATATATATATACATATATATATATATATATATATATATATATATATATATATATATTTATATTTTATATCTATTTTTATATATATATATATATAAATATATATTTATATATTATATATTTTTTTTTTTTTTTTTTTTTTTTTTTTTTTTTTTTTTTGTGTGAAGAAAAAAAAACAGATTATTTTTCTTGAAAATTTGAAAAGAATTTTCTGAAAATTAAAAGTAAAGATTTTAAAAACATCTGCTTCAAATAAAAATATATATATAAATATAAATGAATTTTGAAGATAATCAGAGAGTTATATCTTTTTCTCATCCTTTTATTTTTCTGCCGCATCCACAAATCTTTATTATGTGAATTTGTTGAATCTCTATTATGTGAATTTGTTATGTGAATATTATGTGATTTTCCTTTTTAAAGCAATATCTTAAAAATTTAAATTTATGTATTCAGATTAAGAAATTGAATGTTTGTTTTCTAGATAACAAACACACACATTGATATATGTATGTTTGTATTATTTTATACAGAACATACTTATATTTCTGGTAATAAGATTTTATTTTTTTTTTATTCTTTAAAATTCAGATGTATCATATACTAAACTAAATTCAAAATCTAGGTCATAATTTTAAGAGAGTAATAAAACTTCAAATAACTAACAGTTAAAATGCTAGCTTGTAAATTTATTTTACATCAATACTGGCGCAACAACTATTATATTTTATTTTCTTATTTGGCTGATAGGGCCACAAGAGAGAAAGACATTTGCATTGGTCATCCTCGAGGGCATTTCTTTTGCATGTTTTCCTCTTCGGGTAGCAATTCACGAAGGGCATAAATTTTAGGCGTAATGGCCTGAGAGTTATCAGAAGAAATTCAGAAATGTTTCCTATTTTTTTTCCTACAGCGATTCTCGTAGATTAACGTATAACAATGGAAAAACATGTAAGGCCGTAATATGCTAGGATGAAATATGTGGCATTGTAAAACTATATTTTTTTTGTATCACCTTTTCCTTTAGTAGATATTAAGTGATTATTTTGGTTTGGTAAACAGTAATTTAAACTTATTCTCCCTCTGACTTTCATTATAGTCATTTAGGAAAACGCTGTCACGTCCCATTTTCGATTCATGATAATACATAACATTCTATTTTTCACATGGTAATTATGATCGTATATCAGTATACCCATGAGTGAACGTTTGTATGTAGAAACCCTAATATTCTTTTACATCCTTATGTTGAAGAGAGGATATTTTCGGAACGTAGTTATTTATATAAAACATTAATTAAATCTAACTTTAAATTTATTTATAGAACATATAGTAAAAATTAAATACAATTAATATTTAGGACAAACACCATTTTCAGTTAAAATACATTTAATTTGGATAAAATCTTTCCTATGGCACCTATTTTGTTTAGTTTAATTTATAAGAGGCATTATAAAACTATGTTTTTTTTTAATCACTTTTTCCTTTAGTAGATATTAAGTGATTATTTTGGTTTTGTAAACAGTAATTTAAACTTATTTCTTAAGATTATCTTCCTCCGACTTTCATTATAGTCTGTGATGTCCCATTTTCTATTCATGATAATACATAACATTCTATTTTTCACATAGTAATTATGATCATATATCAGTATACCCACGAGAGAGCGTTGGTATGTAGACATACTCATATTCTGATACAACATATGTTGAGGAGAGGATATTTTCGAAACGTAATTATTTCTATAAAATATTAATTAAACTTAACTTTAAATTTATTTATAGAACATACAGTAAAAATCCAATACAATTAATATTTAGAATAAAACCATTTTTAGTTAAAATACATTTAATTGGGGATATAATCTTTCCTATGGCACCTATTTTGTTTAGTTTAATTTATAAGAGGCATTGTGAAACTATATTTTTTTGTATCACCTTTTTTTTAGTAGATATTAAGTGATTATTTTGGTTTGGTAAACAGTAATTTAAACTTATTACTTAAGATTATCTTCCTCTGGCTTTCATTATAGTTTTCGACGTCCCATTTTCAGTTCATGATGATACATAACATTCTATTTTTCATATAGTAATTATAATTGTATATCAATATACCCACGAGAGAGCGTTTGTATGTAGAAATACTGACTCATATTCAGTTACATCCTTATGTTAAGGAGGGTATGCTTTCGGAATGTAATTATTTATATAAAATATTAATTAAACCTAACTTTAAACTTATTTATAGAACATATAGTAAAAATTAAATACAATTAATATTTAGAATAAAACCATTTTTAGTTAAAATACATTTAATTGGGGATATAATCTTTCCTATGGCACCTATTTTGTTTAGTTTAATTTATAAGAGGCATTGTGAAACTATATTTTTTTGTATCACCTTTTTTTTAGTAGATATTAAGTGATTATTTTGGTTTGGTAAACAGTAATTTAAACTTATTACTTAAGATTATCTTCCTCTGGCTTTCATTATAGTCATTTAAGAAAACACTGTCACGTCCCATTTTTGAATCATGATAATACATAACATTCTATTTTTAACATGGTAATTATGATCGTAAAAATTAGTTGCTATTTTTGTGCTGGTTTCTTTTAGTAGATTAAAGTAGGATTTACAAAGAACAAGGTTGGTCAGAAGCTTCAGAAGTTTGGTAACCACTGGTCATATTTTTTGTAGCGTTATAAATTTCTCGTAGAGTTGACCTGTTCCATCTCTTAAGATCTATAGCGGGGGTGACCAAACTTCCACGTGCTCATGATTAGGTTTTGTAGGAATTTGAAAGTTTGGAATATTTTTATTATTTTATTCTCAGCGGGTTCTTTTTATAGTAGATTCAGTGGCTATCTTGATGGCACGTTTATGGGATTTAGCTATTAGAGCCTTAGAATTAACTTTTTACTGCACGAAATTTAATTACCTGTAATCTACTACTGGAAATCACTTTTGAAAATCTCCATACTATTTTAGGAATCAGGGGCAACCTGAACTACACTTTCACCTTGCTCTGGTTCATCGAATGATTTTTTTAAAAACTTTAGTATGAATGTTTTGTAAACAAATACTTGTTTTGTCCTACAAACTTGGGGGCAGTATGACTGTTTTATGCATTCTAGCAACATTAAAGGAACACATATTACCTACTCCAGTTAAATAGGTGGACAGGTATTTCAAAAAATAACATATTTTTACATTCCATTTTCTATTCATGATAATACATAACATTCTATTTTTCACATTATAATTATGATCGTATATCAGTATACCCATTAGAGAACGTTCGTATGTAAAAACACTGACTAATATTATTTTACATCCTTATATTGAGGAGAGGATATTTTTGGAACGTAATTATTTGTATAAAATATTAATTAAACCTAACTTTAAATTTATTTATAGAACATATAGTAAAAATTAAATACAATTAATATTAATACTAATACTAATTGTTAATACTAATCATCTTCATTATTATTTTCATTTCACGCCTCATTTGTTTAGATGGCTTTTTATAACTGTAACAATTTAATACTTAAAATTTTTCAAACATCTGTTAATCTACGATAAGAAGGACAAAAAAAAAGTGAATAAGCTTTCGTAATCAAAATTAATAAGGTTGAATCAGTCCACAGACTAACACTTGTCTAAACTAGACTCTGAACAACGTACCAATTAATTTCGGAAATTAAAAGGGTTATGGCTAATCACACGCATGTCTAACAACACACAAATTCCTCATCAAAACCAGAAGAAAAAGAACCCCCCCCCGTAGAAAAACGATGCATTTCGAAGCGTAATTGCCTGCTTCTCGAACAGCCGCACTTTTACCATTAACATCGACAGCTAACACGATAGACACTGGAAATAAAGCCTCCTCTCTCCGAAGCAGTGATTGAAATTCAACTAGCCTCATTAAAACGAGGGGTGCGCGATTACAAAACATCCATTCGAATGTTCAATGGGAACGTAAATACTGAAGAGAGAGAGAGAGAGAGGGAAAAAAAAGAAAAAAGAGGAATGAAATGAAATAAAAGCGAAAAACTACGGAAAACACCCCAAACTAGACCTTATTTTTTAAATCGTTGTCTGGCCTCTCTCCTAAAATAATATAGAAAAAAAAGGGAAGAAATTGAAGAGGGAAAAAAAAATGGAGAAAAAAAAGCCTCCTTTTAAAGAGGCTTTATCAGCTGTTTTAGAGTACAAACATAAGAGTTTGGGGGGTTTCTCTTCTGTCCGAGTCCTTAACAAAAACTTAATTAGCCTGCATGTAAAAAAAGGGGGAAAGAACATACAGACGTAGGGGAGAGAGGTGTGGAATAAATTCTCCTTTTTAACATGCTCCACGAAAGGGGAAAAAAATAGAGGGAAAATAGTAATTGGCAAATGCCTCGCCAAAGCAATAAATGCAAATGATTTAATTTAGAGTCTGTTCGGAGGAGTCTTTGCGATCCCCATGAGGAAGGATCGTGTAAATGAGCTCGCCTGTTCAAAGAAAATGGAGAGTTGCTTTGCAAAATGTGAGCTGATGCTGGGTTGAGTCCTGTATACGCGCAGCAGTAGTTGTCTCAGAATCGTCGTCGTAAGTGAATTGCAAGGATTGGGTTCGGAGTCTAATTTGCTTTCATTTACAGGGGTCTGTAATACCAGTTAACAAAAGAATTCTCGAATTTGTCCACGATAAATTTTATAAATTTTTTTTCTTATAATTTTTACAGAATTGTTAAAAGTTTTTTTACGTTATAAATATGCGAGGTTGTTAGTCGATTTGTGTCGAACTTGAGTTGAGTGAATTTGTTTCAATTTACTGGGTCAGTTAGTTTCCTTTGCTAGTTTTTTACGATATTTTTTTAATTTGTTTGGTGTTTGATTTTCCACTATGCAGAATTTGCGAATTTGTGTTATCTTTTTTTTTTTTTGTAATTCAATTTGTTTTTTTTGTTCTAAACCGTTGATTTTGTTATGTTCTATAATTTTAATTTTAAAAAGTTATGAATAAATTTCTAAGTTATCATTTGTTATTTAAGTATTTAAAAATATTGATAAAAAAAAAGTTTCATTTAATTCTAAACAAAAATGATTAAAATGTTTTTATACAATTATACAATATACAATATATGTATACGCAGTCGTTATCTCAGAAGACGTTATGAATTGCGAGGGTTGAATTCGGAGTCTAATTTGCTTCAACTTACTGGACTTTGTAATATCAGTTAACTAATGAATTTCCAAATAGATCCTCGAAATGTTTATTGGTGCATTGAAAATATTCGCCGGAAAATCATATGCAGAAAATTTCATCTTTGAATTTGTTATATACAATATTTGTAACCAATTGTCTATCCCAGACATCGCCATACCGCCGAGCTACTAATAACTGGATATATTTTCGGTAAATCGCTGTGTCACACTAGCTATTTTATTAAAATTAGCGATTGAAAAATTGCTATTTTAATTTCAGTTTCTCTTTTTTATAAATAGTTTAATTAAAATGGATATCATATTTATTATAAATGTATATTTAACAATGAGTAAACAAGTGAAAGTTTCGAAAAAATTAGTTGTTATTTTTGTCCTGGTTTCTTTTAATATCTAAAAGTAGGATTTATAAAGGGCAATGTTGGTCAAACACTTCAGAAGTTTGGTAACCACTGGTCATATTCTTTGTAGCGTTATGAATTTCTCGTAGCGTTGACCTGCTCCACCTCATAAGATCTATAACAGGGGTGACCAAACTTTCATATGATCATGGTTAGCTTTTCTAGGAATTTGAAAGTATAAATATTTTTATCATTTTATTCTCAGTGGATTCTTTTTATTTAAATACAGTGTCTATTTTGATAGTATCTTTTATTGGATTTTAGCTATTGAGCCTTACTGAAATATCCATGCTATTTGAGGAATTACATCTTTCTAAACTCGGTGCTTACCTATCAGTCGAAATATATGTTGTAAACTTTTGACCCACGATCAGTGTTTATAACATCTGCGCCTTCGAGATATCAGAGAATCGAACCCCTCCATCCTATGTTCTTCGGAAATTGAACTATAGAGCTACTGGGCTTATAAAGTCTCTGGACTTGACATTTTTCAGTGACCTTTGTGAAAGAGAATCAGGTGCAGGTCTTTTCGACGAAATTCTAAGACATGGGGGTGAGAAGATTTTTCTGAAGATGACGATTTTTCTGGATCTTATTACGAAGATTGGAGTACTGTGGAATCGACAGAGTGGAGAAGAGAAGAGGAGATGAGAGACTGCCTTGGAGGGAGAAACATGTCTCTTCTGGTAGTTGACTCTCTTTTACGATGGACACTGGTTTGGTTTGGTTTGAATCGTTACTGTCTACGGTTTTGAATACAAGGGTGAATTGTGACCTGCCGCTTAAAGCCGATTCGAAACGTCTTCGAAACGAACATTCTTGCCCTCACTGGAATTTGAACTCACGAACTCCGGTTCCGAAGAGCAGTGTCCTACCATTTGGCAATCGTTCAACCTGATTGACCAAACAAATGCAACCTAGATTTTTGATTATGCCATTTACTTTTTGAGACCGCTCTTCCATGAATTTTTTGCTGTTGTTGTCTGACCTTCACTGCAGTTTGGTGTGCTCTCGGAATTTGATTTTTTTTTCTATATTTATCATCTCAAAATATGCTAATTTTCTCTCACACGACAACCTGAGGATTTTTCTGTAACTGCATATAAGATTGTTGCAAATATTTTTAAATATTTTAGTTTATGTTTTTATTGCATTTTTATTACTTTTATAATGTATCCATATTTTATGTCAAATTTCAGTATGATTTAGAAAAGTTTTTAAAATTTTTTCTCCATACGTGTGTAAATTTAAAAATTTAGTACGATCCGTGTATAAATTTTATCTTTACTGTGATTCTACTATTTTATTACGTATAGTTTATATTTTTTACTGCATTGTTATGGCTATTATGGATGTTCATTATCACTATCTTAAATGGCATATTGGCACTTTTGGCAATAAAAAAAATCATCATCAGATGAACTACATTTTCATCCTGCTCTGTCACTAAGGTTCATCGGATTTTTTTTTCTTTTTTTTCTTTTTTTTTATGAATGTTTTGTAAATAAATACTTGCTTTGTCCTATTAACAGTGGGGGCAGTATGACTGCTTTGTGCATTATAACAACATAAAACAAACCCATCTTACCTGCTCCAGTTAAATAGGTGGGCCGGTTCACTACATACGTAATTTTGAGAATTTTAAAAAAATAACAGATTTTTAAGTTTTTATTGTGCGCAATAGAAAAATTATCCTGAAATAGGGAGGCACGTGTTAGACATCGTAGTGTAAGTTCAAAATGAAATAGACTGTTATTTGTAATTTTATGTATAAAAATAGAAGAAAAATTTATGTTCGATATTCATTCATCTTAGTTTCCTTGGTTTATTCATCTAAAAAATAGCTAAGACTATAATTTTAAATATAATTTTTATTCTTGCAATCGTTTATCAACTGTTTCTGACCAACACGTATATCAGTAAAACGCTTTTGTGAGACTACATACTCAGCACTCATTTCAAATGAATTCCCTCCTACGTGCCAGCAATGCTCAAGGGGAAATCTTGTAAAAAAATCGAGCTGTTTCTGATTTCGAAATATAGCATCAATGTGATTTGTATCGAGATTCAAATAATATTACTATCACAGAATGAAATCAATTTTGCGTTAGTGCTTTTAATCATTAAGCTTCTATTTAATTTCTCCGCAAAATGCGTCTTGTAATAATTTCTCACGTAGTGTAAGCATGATAAATAAGTTTGATTTCACAACTTAAAAATATTTGTTATTTTTTTAAATGTAGACGACATCCTAAAGTTACAATTAAATCAAATTGCAGCATAATTGTAAAAATTATATACTATATAAAATAAATGTCGATCCGTCTCTCCTGGTTTACTAAAGTTTTTACTTCTCAACATGACTTTTTATTTGGCTTGGTAATAAGTTAATAAACAAGCTGATCTGCATAAGATCATCTTGATTTTTCAGACAGCCCAGACAGTTCTGTAGTATCTGCATCCTGTGATTCTGTGAGCTGCTACTGAGACATAACAAAGAAAATAAACGTTTCATCTCACAGCTTGGTTTGGATAATTTAGGACTAGAGGGCTAGGCCCAAGAAGTTCTGTGAATTTGTATTCTGCGAGCTACTGCTGTAAAGACGTACGCCGGGAGACCAAGAGCATATCTTCTTCTATTAGCTTTTAATCAATCTGTATAAATACTTCTAGGACTACTTAACTCCATTCTTTAAGTTCGTTGAGGGTGCTGACTCAACATATATACTAACATTTCCAATTGCTGTATAGGGATATTCCAATACAATAATTTTAGCTCTTTCGACTAACGTAACATTTACTTATTCTGTACAACGAAATTAATTAAGTAATTATTTTCACCGAAAATATTTAAGTTCTCGTATTGAAGGGGAGAGGGCTAAATAACCCTATAAACCGAAAGACTGAAAGAAAAATTGCTTAATTTTTTTTTATTTTAAACAGGTTACCCCAACGTAAACATTTGTATTGTATTTTTGTCAAATAATTATATAATAAACTCTTATATATCTTATTATATCATAATTTGACAAAATGACGTGGGCTTCAAATACAAAGATTTAAGTTAAAAAAAAAAAACATGACAGACGTCTGTGAACGCTACGTCGCTCCTCTGCTTTCTAAACGCACAAAACCCACTACAACGATTCTAATAAACAAATTAATATGAATCTAACATGCAATTAAAAACGCCCATTTTATAAGATTTATATATGTTAAAGAAATTCGCAATTGCTCAATTTATTTCTCAATCATTATAGGTTTCTATTCGAGTAGAAAAAAAAAAAAAACAATTATGATCCCACAATGCTTTTTTACATTGTCCCTTAAACTCCGTGTAGGAAGAAAAAATAACTGTGATTAGGATGCCAGTCGCTGAGGTTAAAGTTTAACGAAAGCATAAGACTTCTGAACATGAGCCATCATTCAACGTCATACATTAAGTTATTGAATAACAATAGATAAAAGAAAACAAGTTACGTGACACTAAGAAAATTATTTCCAATTTACCAGTCAGGATTGAAAATGGCTGAGACTTCTTTTTGCTGCGTGCCGACTGCCTTTAACAAATTTCACATGAAGATTTCTAAGTAATTTTGTTAAAGAAAGAAACATTCTATAATTTTCATGAACATATATGGAAGAGTAGTAAATAAACAATACAGAAAAGATACTCTATTAAAATAAGTATATTTTATTTCCTCTTTTTTCTCATGTGTTATGAAATATTTTTTAAGGAATTAAAATATTAAAATTGGTTTTGAGAATATGAATCATGATGTGTCAGTTACTTTTAAAATCCATTTTGTATCGAAAATTTATTGTAGAATCTGGAAATATTTTCTATTTTGGTATTAATAAATTTTTATCACTTAACTGCTAATAATAGCTGTACTTTCTGTACAAAGTAGTAATAATATAACTGTCTCATTAGAAAATATCCATAAACTGTAAACCATGTGTTTCAATGGAGATATCTTTACCTCTAACCAAATTAGTTATAAAATTATACAAAAAACATTTGATTCTCTTTTTGAAAACATAATTTAATAATTTAGTGCCACTCCTTTTTTTAATCATTTTAGATAGTTAATATTTGAATTACTGTATAACACTGAAGTTCTCAGTGCACTATATTACTTTTACGAAGGATTTAATCATTTGCTCATCAATTTTTTAACTGTTGATTTTTAAAGTTAAATGGGCAAAATTTAAAACGAAATTAAAAAATTTCAAGAGTGGAAAATGTCATTATATGAAGTTCTTAACATTGGAAGTAGTTTGAAAAATTAATGTAAAGTATTCCGAATAAAATAATTTCCCTCCATTTCATTCTTCTTAAACATAACCTTTACTCTACCTTTTATTGTTAAAGTGAGCTGCCTGTACAGTTCTGCAAATTCTCTTGATGCTAGATTATGGACTGGCATGTAGTGCAACTTTCTTTCTAAATAACACTAGATTTTTTTTTCTCTTAGAACTTTCCTTGCACCAAATGTACTGATTTACAATAATATATTAGGATTCGACACGTACATCGTTGCGTTTGTTTTTGTATCTTTATATAAGTTTAATACCTATTAATTAATAATCAATATTTATACTTAATTTAAAATTTAAAAAATTTAATCACATTTTTTTTTATAATATGCCTATGTATTATAAGGGATAATTTCCACTGTTATAAAATTTATCTTGCAGTTGTACCCCATTTTAAAGGTATACATGATGAAATCTTTTTTCTCACTTTCATAAATACATCAAAAATGGGTTATTTTAACTCATAATCGGTTACCTACTCTGACAGGTGTAAAGCGTATAAGATTAAACATAAACTTGGTTTGGATAGCTAAAGTCTACTTTTTTGCTAAACGAGTGCTATTGAGACTGATACACTGAGACATACTCATTAAAGCTGATTATGAATGATCATGAACATACATGCCAGCAATGGGGTCGAAACCCATGAACTCGTGTACTGAAGTGCAGTGCCCTACCCATTCGGCCCCCATTCCTGTAACTCAGACGAATCACTTAAACATGTGGTTCTTAAACTGCGTACGACGGTACTCTGATACGAGCAACAATCAAGAAAAACTGTAAGACCATTAAAAAGAGAAAAAACGTAATTTAAAAAAATTTAACCGTGTCCTCCTTCACAACTGCTCCACTATCAAAGCGAACTAATAATTGTCCTTGTATATATTCTGATTTGCGACCAATTACTACCACGGTTCTCAGACTTGGTACCGAGCCACCCTAAAGCGTTATAAGTGTTTGCCGTCAGTGCTGCAGCTAAAAAAGTTTAATACCTCTGTCCTAAATTTCTTAGGCGATTACCTTTAGAAGAGAGCATTTTTGTTCCTGATTTTGCCTTTTCTTCCACTTACCAGAAAGACATTGAGGCCTGCCGATTTATTCTGTATGCCATCTACGTATACAGAAGATGTTTTGAGAACAAATGTTCAAACGTAGTACATCAGTGGAGTACCCTAAATTGAAAAGGTTGAAAAAGGTCAAGGAACCTTATGCATATTTTCTTACTTCTGTGGAAAGAAATATAGGTAACTGCTATGCTTTCATATGTTACTTTAACATTAATAGTTATTCATTTGTAATGCAACATGATGTGTCGTTTTAACAGACCTGTCAACTGCTACGAAAAAAATTGTAGTTTCAACGAATTTAGCAAATAATTATGATCCTACGAAAATCGGTTTAAAAAATACGGTTTTTCGTCAAAAAATATATAACAATAAAAAATTACATCGCATTCAGAAAATCAAAATAAATTAATATATTTTCGCAAGCGATATAAGGAAATAATTAAAAAAAATTTCCGATCAATTTTCGTGTAACTACGGTACCATGCCATACTCTCTCAAAGCTAGAAATTTTTGAATTAAAAATTAGATTTTTTGCCTAATAATATTGATTACAATGTAATAGTATATTTCTGTGTTCTTCCCTCAGTATATTTCTGAGATTTAAAAAAAAATTATTTCTTTCTATAAAAATATTAAGATGGGAAATCACATTTAAATACAACTGAAATAAATTAAAATAAAATAATTCATCTAACATTTTATGAGGGGGGATTTCAGTTCAGGAATGTATATAAATGTGTATATCTTGAAAATGAAATATTTTCTATTTGAAATTTTATATGGGAATTTTGATACTTTAGCAGAATTGATTGTTTTGTTTGAGCAGTAAATATACACATAATCATTTAGTATATGCATTGTGCTATGGCACGCATGCTATTGCTCAGGATTTACGGTGTAAAAATTTGCCATCCAACCTACCTCGCAAATTAGTGTGCTACTATTTTTGATTTCAAAAGTTGTCAAGCGCTACTATTTTCAATATTCAAAAGTTGGCAGGCCTGCGTAT
>CM063498.1:151898716-151968716 GCA_032207245.1 Pardosa pseudoannulata | reverse complement strand
CTGTGATCACTTCTTGACATTCGTTGAAGACATCGATCATTTATGCTTTCCTTCCCTCTCCTTCTGCAGGTCTGAGCAGCAAATTTTATCTGTCCTGGCTCCTCCGCCCAATACAAAAGATTAATGGCCATGTACCAAGATGGAAAAGTTGATTAATTACACACTAATGCAATCACAGCATACTTTCGTCTGTTTTGCAATCATCATAAATGACACAGAAATTCATCTTAATCTTCAAGAGACGTTGGAGATAAAGTAGGGATAATATATTGCGAAGAGACACCAAGAATGCAACAATGCATGAAGCACTAAAACCTGTTACAAATCTGTAAAATATCCTAAAGGGTTATAGATATTCTATCTAATTAACTCTTTCTTTGTTTCCAAATAATTAATCTCATTTATTTAGCAGCTTTAAGTCGGGAAAGTTTGATAATTACATTTTTAAAATTCCATTGTGCCTCTTAAAGGGTCATAGAAAACTTTGAGTACTATATTTCAGTTAGATTATATTGCCTTTCCATTTCTTTTATTTCTTTAGATTCCTGGATGAAACGTGATTGAACAAGGTCGATTTGACTAATGGGGGAATCTTAACGGTAGTCATTAGAGATAGATAGAGTTACATGAATGAGAGAAACGATTAATTTTTCATTTTATATCATGTATATTCAAAATGCAATTTGATAATAAGCTTGAATATTTTATTCCTTGTTGTCTAAAATTGCAAAGTGAATAAATTTATCATTCATGTACTATTGATGGTATACGCAGTCATTTATCGCAGGTTAGTTAAGATTTCAATACAATCAGCAGTAATAAAATACGAATTAAGATTATTCACAAACAGCATATTTTCAATATTTCACTGAATGTTGCCGAAAAATGGCCGTTGGTGAGGGTGCTGGTCTTTGGTACCGGAGTTCGTGGCTTCGAATCCCACTGTGGTATGGATGTTCGTAGCCGTTCGCAATCGATTTTAAGTTGTAGCTCCCGGTCTCATTAGCCCTCTTGTTGCAAAAAGTAGACCGTAGTACTCCAAACCAAACAAAATGACTGCATACTATATATATATATATATATATATATATATATATATATACATATCAGTGGCGTGCGGTAGGTTTTCATGCAGGGTGTGCAGAGAACATGGATTTTCCAATAAATCTTTAATTATTGAGACATCTGAGTTCTCCATTCTGAAACGGGTTATTTATTATGAATATAAATTTAAAGATTACAATAAATAAAATATTTACCTACGAGTAGTCGAGTTATAACTATAAAAACAGCTAAGCATATGAGACTTCTACTAGCACTGAAGCGAAAATAATGTCTTTTGTTGCATGGTGTCATATCGGTGTAAATAAAGCAATGCTTGGGGCTTCCACGAAAAACTTAAATGTTCAGCAAACGTAGCACCACATGGCGCCCGCTTCTGCGGTGCTTCATCCGGATGCTCATTGGTGCCGATAAACCGAACGTCTATTCCACTTGCAGAGGATTTCACTGCACGCTGGCACAATAGAGCGAACTGTTTCTTGTTCGGTCAGTGGATTAAATTATATTTATTAATTGTTTTTAACATTTGGAAATCATATATTCTGCGAAAAACATCTTGACAATTTAAAACAAACAAAACCAGGGATATGGTGTTACATAATATAACTTATGTACTGTCTGTAAAACACAATGAATGGTAAAATTTGGACTGTTCTGTTAAAATTCGTTTCTTTAAAACAAAACAACATTCTTTTTCAGCTAATTATTTCAATAAATATAATACGTCACCGAAATTACTTTACCACACTAAGACATTTCACTTTATATTGATGAACTAATTCTGTTATATTTCCGTGGAAACAAACTCTTACAATATATAAATTTAAACATTACCCGTCTGCAAAATCGTATGGCCAGTTAATCAGTAAAAAAAAAAAAAAGTCCCCGCTCTAATACAACGTTTAATAAACCGTACCTTCGGGAGATTCTGAATGCCAAGTGCAGGAAAAATAGCTGCACTTGCCTCAGGGCCATAGTATGCTGTTCTTCTCCAGTAACCCATACATATAAAGCGGGATTTTCAATTTAGTACGCAGTGCGGACACATCAGAACTTCCTATGTTCGTTTGAGCGCTTCTTGGTGCAGCACCCAGTACCGCACGCACTGCGGGAATACAAGCAAGCGAATCAACATAATATTTGAATACATTATAAATAATATTTCTTATATACCATATAAAGATAGGTAGACATAGGTGCAGAAAATTATTGTCCCTCATAATTTTGCCAGGGTGTGCAGTGCACACCATGCACATATGGACCGCACGCCACTGATATATATATATATATATATATATATATATATATATATATATATATATATATATATATATATATTATTGTATATATGTATGTATGTATGTATGTATATATATATATATGTATATATATATATGTATGTATGTATATATGTATGTATATATGTATGTATGTATATATATATATGTATGTATATATATATACATATATATATACATATATATATATATATATATATATATATATATATATATATGTGTGTGTGTGTGTGTGTGTGTGTGTAATAAGACGGACTTCACGATAGGTGGTTGCAGTAATGGCCCATAAAAATGACACCGTTTTAGCTAAAGACCTTTACTAAGATAACGCTGGAGGACGGATTCCCACTTCATTAAAGGAAGAGAACAAACTGAAGGATCAGCTAGCATGAAGTTATATGTAAAAGTCCCTTAACACCTGGGTCAACATCTCAGTCAAAATCTCTAAGAAAATCTGCCTCCGACAGTGTGCATCTCCTTTTTGTTTGAAAATTTCCTAAATTGTCTGCTAGGGCAATGTAGAGTTATAATTGGTTAGACCTCTTCTCTGAGGGCTTAAACTGTTGCCCCAGTGGTCAATTTAGGTTAGGGGTTAAAAAGGGGAATGCAAAAGAACGCGGGAATTTTTAGCCCTTGACTTAAGTTTTGAAAACCCCTGAGAATTTTCTCGAGGTGTCTTAATGGTTTTATATAAAATGCCTACATTAGTTTCCCGATCCAGTTTACTTTTCCTTACATATATATATATATATATATATATATATATATATATATATATATATATATATATATATATATATATATATATATATATATATATATATATATATTCATAATGTCTCACAGGTATATTTAAAAAATATTTGAGAAAAAAAAATATAAATGCATCAGATTGCAAAAGCTTGTTAGCGAAAAAACACTAAAATATCAAACAGAAAAAGGTTGACTCTCTTAAAAACGATATTGCAAAAAAGACATTGTCAATATATGTTCGTAACTACCCTGTGCAATATGAAAAAATGTAAATGATTATTTATGAATAAACGTTCTAAGTAATGCAAAAAAAGGTAATAATGCACACAAGCGTTTTCTATCGATCAACCTCAACATTTAGGCACGAAATATACCTTTTAGCCAAAATTACAAGCAACTTTATTTTGTAAATAATCGATTCTTTTTGAGTGAGAATAACATTGCATAATTAACGATTTATAGATTTGTGAGAAATTTTAAACAGTATTTGATTAGAAAGAGGTATTTTCGGCAACGTAATATCATGCAATGCCAAACGTATGATGGACTTATTTGAATGGAATAATTCTTTTTAAAATTCATCAGAATATTTTGCAAAGAGTGGAAATAAGATTTTTCTGAACACCTCTTAAGAGGGTATATCTGTTATTTTAAATTAAAAATTGCGTCGTATCAATAGATTTACCAAGATAAATATTTTGAACTCCAACTTTGTTATGTAATTGGAAGTTTTGTATTGCAATATCAACTTTTTACTGTAAAGAGTGGATTGGAATTCAAGTGTGGTAGTTAAATTTTATTACTGCAATTTTTTTCGTCCATAATTTACAGATAACAAACAAAAGATTAACTTTTACAACAAAGGTGGAGCACATTTAATGATTGCTGACCAAATTATATAATGGAGATGTAAACAGGAATTTGCGTCTGAAGAATAATTAAGCAACCAACTGAAAGGCTTCTTTATCATTTATGCAATTAAGATATTTCCCTACAGATTATTACTCAGGATATCACTACTGAGTTTTGTGACGCTGGTGTTAGAAATATAAATCCTGCAATGTAGGAAGAATACTTCTATATTGAATAACGAAGGAAGATTGATAAAGGTGCGTATATACATGTATATATCTGTATATATATATATATGTAATAAATCAAAATTATTGTACTTAAACTATCTCTTTAAAAATTTCCTCTTTCCCATTCTAATTCCTTAAAATCTATTTTTCTAGCCACAAAATGTCTTAATTAAAGGCGTGTATTCGACTTAAAATTCTTCCAACACATTTCCCAAAGCTTTCTCTGCGATAGAAGTAAATTTTTTGTCCACTCACCGAATTTTCTAGCTGTCGCTGGCAAATCGCTCAGTTTTCCTCATCCGATCTAAGTTCCATTTTCCTATTCTAATGCCAACTAAGCTACTTTCTCTGGGAAATATTTCGTCTCTGTCTCGCTCTGAAGTTTACCCCTGTTCCAGCACGTGTTTTGATGTACATTCTCTTTTGTCTCTTTGACTGTTGAAGATGTCTTTTTAGCAGCTCCTTAATAAAGATTTAGGTTTTTCTCAGAATTGCGTGTTCTCTTTCAAATGAGCCACTAACTAATTTCTTAGGTTTCTCGTTGCCCAATAGTCCGGGCAAGTAAAAAGAATAGGGGCTATAATTTGATGTGACCGGCCGCTTAAATCGCCGTGTTACATATATATATATATATATATATATATATATATATATATATATATATATATATATATATATATATATATATATATATATATATATATATATACATACATATATATATATATGTTTGTGTGTGTATATATACACACACACACACATAATATACACACACGTATATATATGTGTGTGCGTCAAGTGCAGAAACTGACAAGAAAATAAGAATGACATCAATTACAGGTGTTAAAGTTTTATTTGAATATCATAGGCCAGATAAACCATTTTGTTTTCAAACAAGAGACTCAGTGCGTAGCAGATTACCAATCCACAAAATTTCACTGATCTCACTTAAAACTTGGTGTGCTCTACCCTTAAATAGTGTATCTTTACCTCCATATTGTTAAGTTTCATAAGAGTTCGCATTTTTTCGTACTTATTAATGGTTTATTTTCTAAATTTATTAATTAATGCTATTAATAATGCTTTATAAATTATTAATTAAAATTAATAGCAATCTCTGATTACTACTTTTTACCCCCCTTCCTCACTATATCTCCAAATTTCTTCCAAATTGGTGAGACCGGCGCTATCTCTAGACGTTGCGAGTCGCTTTGCGTGATCGCTGTGACGCCACATTGACTTCAGCTTGCAGACATTATGCAAGCAAATCAACAAATAACGTCAAAGTGACGTCACAAAGGACGAGCAAATCGACTCCCAACGTCCAGAGTAAGCGTTATAGCTATTTTGTTTAAAGTAAATTATGATAAATTCATCAGTTGTTTTTGAAGAAATGTTCGGAATATTCAAATGCTCGAATGAATGTATCGAAAAATGTTCGAAATAAAAAGAAATCTATTAAAAATTGCTTAAAAATAAATAATAAATTACTTCCAATTTAAAAAAATGTGACTGCGAGAAGTTTTGTAGGGTGTTATGAAGAACTCTTGTACCAAATTTCCTCCATATACCTCTCTCCAATTAAGCGCAATCGTGTTTATAGACAAGCACACATATACTCATTTTTATTTATGTAGATAAAAGGTAGATTTATATAGATAGAAAATTGCTGTATAATTTTGATATATGTGTTATAGTAGGAGGAATTCACCTTCATTGAAAATTTTTATGCTACGTCCTGCATGCACACTTGTGTGTCCATATCCCTATATTACACCGTAACAAATTTCTACAAGTATTTGTCAAGAAAATGTCTTCTTAAAGATCTTAGAGAGGTAATCCCCGTTAACGCAATACTGCAAAATTCAGTACGAGTTACCGTTAATTTGAAAACTTAATGTGCATCCACAATCTCAGTATCAAAATTAAATCACGCTCATACAAATTATTTAGAAATTTTTCGGAAGCCACTAAGCATTGCTAAAACGTATTCTCTTTTCATTTCCCCACCCCAAGTTTCTCATTCTTGTTATCTCCTGCCAAGCACTTCAGATGATAACCGTTACGCTAAAAATATTACTTTCCCCCGTGATCGCAATAAAATTCCACAATCTCTGATTACTACTTTTTACTCCCCCTCACTATATCTCCAGATTCTTTCCCCTTCCCCGTTTCCCCCCGAGACCCCTTTATCAGTGGCATCCGTGTAAAACAGTCCCCTGCTATGTCCGGAGATATTTCAGTAACTGCCAGCCGCATGCCTCCGGCCAATCTTTATGCGCCCCTCACATCCTATAAGCCGCAACTACGACAAGAAGTGCCGCGTAAATAGGGCGCCCAATTATACGAACGAACGCCCCGGCAACAAAAGACTTGTCGCAAATTCAACTAAAGGAGCGATATAAAAGTCTTCTATAGGACAGTATTTTATACACTCGTGATGTGTTGCTGTTGTTTTCAGATCGCGGAGTGTATTTATTTACCCCAGTTAAATTCCGTAGCAGCCTTTGATGCTTGAGGATGTGTTTTCGGCAGCTGCCGTGGGTTAGATCACCCCGATTAAGCTTGTGATTGTACATACTCATACCCTTGCCGTTGTTTGGAAATATGACGAAGTAACGGTACCGTAAGCAAAATTTAATTTTTACAATACATAAAAATGAAAAATTGAACTGCATATCACTTGTCTTATCACTCGTCAACATGTGCGAGTAGAAAAAGTAACAGATTCGGTTTAAAATTCCATTTCCCTTTGAAAAACGTGTTGATTTTTACACGTTATTCAAAAAATTCTCAATCTATTTTTTTATTCATTTATTTTTTCCGGATGATGGGTAAAATAGCCATATAACTGGTAAAAGCATTTTCACTCTCTTGGGAGAAATCTGTGCATTTTTTCATTGCGAAGGGAATTGTAAGTCAATTCTTACATTAATCCATCTGAAGATATACAGCAGCAAGAAACTGAAGACCAGTAAGTCACGACAGCAACTACCACAGCTATAAATCTGCTGCTGACCTACGAGAGACTAATAAACTAACTAAAGCCTAACTAAAGCTACATAAACTGTTAAATTAAAGAGAGTAATACTAGTTGTTACCGTAAATTATTAAGAATGCACTCAGCATCGGAGCACAGTTGTAAGTCATTCTTACGCTGGCCTATCCGAAGACATACAGCATGAACAAACTGAAGATCAGTACGCCACGACAGTAACAACAGCTATAAAGCTGCTGCTGACCTATGACAGTTCCGTCAGGGTTCGGTTTTAATTTAGTCTAACCCGGTAAGGAGCAAATTCAACTAAGGTAAGCTCGAGACTACAGAGAATAATTGAAGACCCAGATAACTAGGGCACCTCGGGCTCGTGACACCCGTATATATCTAAAGGAGGTATACCTATATAAAAAGGAGGTATACCTATATATAAAGGAGGTGACTCTCATTTAGCACTATCCATAGAACAAGTAAGGCTTGAGCTCGTGACCTCTTAAGCAAGAGATGTTGAGAGGTATTGTAAACTGAGCTTGTTTCTTTTACAACGCGTACTGGTGACTTGTTGGCCTTTAGGACGGCTATTAGACCTTTAGGATGGTCTTTTATCGATTAAAATATTTTCAATATCAAAAAAGAAATCTGCACTTTTTTATAGGGAAAAAGAATCTTAAACTAAATCTGTTGCTTTTTTGACGTGTACATGTTGACGTGTGATAAGGCCTTAAAGGATTCTGTGCGCTTATTCCCAAAGAATTCAAGAAATTATAAAGCAATGTACAAGTGATGAAAAGACTAATCTGTTTAGGAGGTAAAATTTGATGCAAATACCTCAGATTTTGTTGATAGAGATCATTCATTTAGTTGTAGCTGAGTTTGAGGAATTGGTCTTATAAAAATGTTCCTAAAACTGTTTTATACTTATTTAAAGTGTCCGTGTACTCACTCATTATCTTAAAACTATCTATACTGTTGATCTTCTTCAAACTACCTTAAAGAGATGTGAAGTCATAAATGATAGTCATGTATTCATGAGCATTGATGTATACTTATACAGTTATTGATTTCTAATGGTTCACGCAATACCAATATGTATTCAAAGCGTTCTTAAATTTGAGAAAACACTTAAATCTTTGCTTTAATAACCTTATATTGCTATCCTTCCTTTCAAGAGATATGAAAAATAGTAAATTACTGTTTTCGGAGCCTTCTAAATCTTTATTTCGGCTTACGCATTTCCAAATTTTTATATTTTGACTGCATTTTCCAATTGCTTACTGTAAGGTTCATTCTGTGACTGCGAATGCATGAAAAGCGAGCTTGCGTCCACTCTCGAAATGAAAGGAAATTCATAAAGTGGCTTATAACAGCCAGTCTGAGGCAAAAACACGAAATAGAAAAGGCGAGAAAAAATTAGGTTTATCAGAAATAGCGTACAAATGAATAAAGTGTTTTATTCTTTTAACAATTTCAGTTTTGTCTAAACACTTTAGAGCTTTGTTCATGCGAAACAGCAGTTTTTTTAAATATAAACGCAATACGGACTGTTGAAGAATCAACAGTGTGTTGTAATAAAAAGTAAATCTCCGTACTAAAATAGAAGATAGCCAAGTTATTTTGTAATCATTTCAACCAGTGAGCATTTTGCTTTATCTTACTAAAAATAAACATTTTAATCTATATACTTTCATTTTCATATTACTAGTGCTGGTTCTGTAATGATATTTTTAAACTTGTAATTTTTATTTAATTCTAAAGTCTATTTTGTTTCATGTTTTTATAAAGGAATTTAAAATACAAATAATATATATATATATATATATATATATATATATATATATATATATATATATATATATATATATATATATATATATATATATATATATATATATGATATTTTTATTACTTTCGGTTTAAGATTCTATTTTCCTGGTAATTATTTTCAAGAAACCCAAGAGAATATTCTTGAATGTTCGCTAGTAGAAATCCTTTCGGATCCATACCTAAAGATAGAGTTTTAACGCGTGGGTTACATCACCCACGTGACTTCAAGTAATACCTGATTGGTCGGCACAAATGACTATTTAAGCAAATGTCTTGAGTTCCATCACAGTTTTCTACAAAGTTTCGATAGCGTTTTTTCAGTTTTTATATAGAGGTTCATATAATGTTTCATGTTGATGCTTTGGTATATCATTGAATAAATGAAGCTAGGTTGAATTTTCAAGTGTCTTGATTGCGTTCTCATCGTGAGGTTCCACGACTGCGTGGGGATAACCACCTGGGACTCCACTTCGTAATGAGGCAAAAAGCCTTTTTATAATTATATATAGTATATATATATATATATATATATATATATATATATATATATATATATATATATATATATATATACATATATATATATATATATATATATATATACATATATATACATATATATACATATATATACACACACACACACACACACACACATATATATATATACATACATATACATATATATATATACATATATATATACATATATATATACATATATATACATATATATACATATATATATATATATATATATATATATATATATATAAATATATATATATATATATATATATATATATATATATATATATATAATACATACATATATATATACATATATACATATATATATATATATATATATATATATATATACATATACATATATATATATATATATATATATATATATATATATATATATACATGTTTATATATATACATATACATATACATATACATATTTATATATATATATATATATATATACATATATATATACATATATATATATATATATATACTAGACGGCCTGATAACCATTGTCCTGTTTTAAGGCTGTAAATCCAAAAATCATAAAATATTTTGTAATAAATTATAAATTGGACCTTTTTGATGGAAAAGTAATTTTAAAAATTCTTGACGCCAAAAAGCGTGCAGTCATCCCAAACGTAATTAGGTTAAATTAAAATTCCCACATCGCCTTTACGGGGATTCGAGCCTGGACTTCTCGTACTGAAGCCAGTTGCGCCGACCACTCCGCCACATACGTTGCCAGTGAAGGGTTTCAAATGGCATTATAATAATCTCAATTACCTCAATACTATATTTTTAATAAAAAAAATATTTTCTATCGGATCAAATGGAGAATCTAAATCATTTTCGAAACAACTTAGTTGCATACACAAAATTTCATCAAAATCAGTCCAGCCGTTTAGAAAGATTTCTATTACAAACACAAGGACAGAAGAATTTTATATTTTAAGATATGTATATATATATATATATATATATATATATATATATATATATATATATATATATATATATATATATATATATATATATATATAATATATATATATATATATATATATATATATATATATATATATATATATATATATATGCGTGTGTGTGTATGTGTGTGTGTGTTTATCTTTAATACATAATCAAAATTTTAGCATTTTCTTCTCATTTTCGAAAAATATCACCGTAAATATGATCCTGTACTTACAATTTTTGTGGAAGTGATTACTGGGTGATATTTTTAAAAGTAAATATTCACTTCGGAGTTATTAATTTAAAATATCATTCAATGGAGTAAATATGTAATTTTTCAAATAGTGTATGTAAATCACATATTTACTGCATTGTAATATGTAATTTATCAGAAAAATTCAAACTTGAATACAAGCATTGTAATAACAAATACTTCTTATTTTTGGAAACAAGCCAATATGCATTCCAATAAAAGGAACAAGAAATTATCTTTGAAAATATGGTTGCAATTTATATTTGTATGAAATTATAGTGATTGAATTCTGATTTTGTCAGACTCGCTTTACTTTGATGTGTTCAATTTCAGTATACTGTGATTTGCATGTTAAAGAACAAAATTGAGTTGAATGGATCCACAAAGAAAAGTCTTTATTTTAAAAAGACTGATTCATTTCCATGGCCTCAACCAACCCACTAAAGGAGGTTTATGGTTGCAAATGCCATGGTGGTCTGGTATACTCACATCCACCGCAAAAAATTATTTAGAGCATTATTGCTACTGTTTGAATATACTACTTCAATATTGAAGGATTTAAGATTTCTTACATGAATAGATACAATTTCAAATCAACTAAAATAGTTTTTACTATTTAATACATTTTTCAAGCACATATTGCCCTAGTTCTCAATTTTTATACATTTTCCATAGTTATTATAGTACTATTTTTTCATCATTACGACATATTTACAAAAGGTATGTACAAATTGTATTTTAATAATTATTTATCATCTTATCCTTATATTAAAAAAATAAAAAGTAAATAATATATACTTCAAATATTTATATATAAATTATCAAAGTTTTAGAAAATAAATTAAAAACTCTAAAAAAGATTTTATGTATCGTAAATTTTCTTTAGTTTACACATGTTAAATTTATTATTCTTGTACCGATGTACTCACCCACGATGGTCAGCACGTGCACACACAGCTGTGGAATAAATTTCTAAGAAGAATATAAACGCAGCTGTTGACTTCGAGTTTTAATGGGGACCCCTGAGGAGGAATTATAGCTGATGGAGTGGCACAAGTGTAACGGTCAAGCGCAGACAGGGATGCAGCCGTGAGATATGGGGCCAGGGGCTAGGTAATAATATCAATTTTCACCAAAAGGGCATTTTAATGAGCTCACCTGTAGATGTGGGAAAGTTTCACTAACAAGTCACTGGAAAAGAGAAAAAAGGAGTGTTTAACCGAGGCGTAAAGTTGTGAAAAAAAAAGTTGGAAGAGGAGTCGGTGTCGGAAGCCAGAGTTAACGGGTGCATCCAGATCCCGTGAGAAAGCCAGAGAGCCCGGGTCAGCAATATTTGCCCGATCCCGCATCCGACAAAGTGACGACTTTTAAGCCAGCCCCGACGTTCGGCAAAGTGACAACCTTTACGGCAGTTCCGACGTGCAGCCTGCCTAGTGCCCCACCCTGCTTCCCTGTGAATGCCTGGATAACCTTAATTTATGAAATGAGAATTCAACATGGTATTGCGAAAAGGTCTAAAACCAATACGGTATAACATGGTATTACAACAAGGTATAAAAGCAATACCTTATAACACGCTATTACAACAAGGTATGGAAGCAATACGGTATAACAGCCGCCACATGAACTCAAAACGGTATAACATTCACTTCTTTATGTTGTCATATGCGCAAATACTGTGAAAACAATTATTAGCATATTAACTTTTGCTTTTTTTTTTTAAATATAGCTTTCAAACTCAATCCTATACCTTAAACACTTATTGAATAAATTAACCATAATTTATTAAATGAGAATTCAATATGGTATTGCAAAAAGGTCTAAAAGCAATACGGTATAACATAGTATTACATCAAGGTATAAAAGCAATACCGTATAACACGCTATTACAACAAGGTATAAAAGCAATACGGTATAACAGCCGCCATATGAACTCAAAACGGTATAACATTCACTTTTATACGTCTTCATATGAGCAAATACTGTGAAAACAATTATTAACATATTAACTTTAGCTTTTTTCCAAAATATGACTTTCAAACTCAATCCGATACCTTAAACACTTATTGAAAAAATTAACCGTAATTTATTAAATGAGAATTCAATACGGTACTGCAAAAAGGTCTAAAAGCAATAATGTATAACATGTTATTACAACAAAGTATAAAAGGCAGTACGATATAACACGCTATTACAACATGTATAAAAGCAATACGGTATAACACGGTATTACAACAAGGTATAAAAGCAATACGGTATAACACGGTATAACCATATGAACCCAAAACGATATAACATTCACTTTTATAAGTCTTCATATGAGCAAATACTGTAAAAACAATTATTAATATATTAATTTTTGCTCTTTTTTAAAATATAGGTCTCGAACCCAGTCGAATACCTTAAGCTCTTATTAAGTTAATTCTAATCGCTATTTATTCAATAAGGATTCCACACGGTATAACCGCCGCCCAACGCAAAATAACAACGCACTGGCGACATTTCCATTCCTCGAAATTTAGAGCGCGGTCACGACTGGGGCGGGAGTCAAAAATCGAGTCTCGCAGCGGCGACAATATGCTTATAAAACACGGCGACTCTTTCACAGAGAGTGCCGCTTTTGCCTTTTACTTTAATTCGTTGCAAGGGGGTTTTGTCCCAGGGCGTTCATTCGGATAATTGCCCGCCCTATTTACGCCGCACTTCTTGTCATCCGGAGCCCTTATGAATGGTGAGGATCGTAAACTCCGGGCCCCGGCCGTGACGTTTATGTCCCCTCTCGCCGACAGTTCGGGCGAAATATTCGCAGAAACATGGGGACTGTGTTTTACACGAGCACCAGAGATAAGCACAACTCCCGCAGGAATTAGAACCGCTGGAGTGGAGAGAGAAAGCGGGGAGGGAGGGAGAAAAAGGAAGACCCCACTCTTACAATTTTTGACATTAAAAGAAAGAACTGTATCGAAGTCTTGGAGGGTGTTTAAAGAACCTGTGGGAATTTTTTTTCTCTTCTCTAGGCTACATGAATCAGAGATAATAAAATTTCTTCTCCAAAGAACTGCTTAAATGACCTCAGAGTTGTCAAGATATATTAGAGAAGGAAGCAGAATAGATTTTACTTAAAGAAAATTATAAATAAGGGAAAGTTATATAAAAAACATAAAATGATTTTTGTTCCTAGTGTCTATCAAAATATAAAGCAAAAAATCAATTTGCTAGTCATTATAATTTAAAGGAGAAAATACTTTTTTTATGTCTGTATATTTTTTAAGTATAAAAGAGATGTGTAATGTATATCTCATTGATTTCAGTCTTTTTAATGAATTCTTTGCATTTTTTCATAGTCATGTATGTTGTCAAATGAAACACCTTGGTTTGTTCACTCATACACAAAATACTAGTCAAAAGTACGTGTCTTAATCTAACCTTTGGCCAGGCCGACTTCTCAACTCCATAAAATAATCAGCTTCTAATTGGGTAAGGGAAATTTATCCCAATGAATTTAATAATACAAGTTCTTACTTAAGCGGCTCATTTTAACTTGTTTGTTGCTTGAGAAGTCGATCTGCATAATGAGGGGTGCAAAACAACTTCGCTTTATGAGGTTCTGCTCGTGCCTGGTTCTGGGTTAGCCTAAGTTTTAGTAAGGTCAAATGTATTCATTTTTGTAGTCGTTTTCAATGTTTTTTCTTTTACTAGTAGTAATATTGTTTAACAGTTTAAGTTACCAGTTTAAAGGATTCTGTACCATGTTTATTTGCCTTAAACCTTTTCTTTGTATGTTTTAAGTAAATTAAACGTTAGTTTTATTTTTAAAAGTTTATGTTCATTTGCATTTAAAACACATTGCTGATACTGTGCAACAATAACTTTTACAATTCCATTTTTTTACAATTTAAGACTGTTTAAGAAGTCTGTTTAATTTTTAGTTTGACTAAATTAGATTGACTATCAATGTAAACTTTATTGAATTTTAATAATTTTTATTTTCATTTTACAATTTATTTTATTTATTCCAGAGGAAGGAATATAAATAGAGTTACCCTGGATAATAATTAGTGGAAGGAGTCTTATAGTGGGTCAGTACCTGCCATATTGGATTCTTCTTGCTCGATGTAAACCTATAGAAAAAATAAAATTCTGGCTGGTTCACTTTAACAATTCTTAAATTGTAAAATGGTTTCACTGTATATATATATTTATTCAAAATTCAACCACTTTTTTCACTGATGGGTCGCTAAAATGTATTTGGAAATCATTCTTATAACATTCAACATAGCATTTCACTAAACTGAGAAACACGAGAGGAATTCCCGTAGAATAGAAACATGTATATATTATACTCGTAGATATTAGCTCACAGCAATCTTCAGAACCAGGCGGCAACACACATATGCGTCCCATGCTAGCAGCATAATATGGCTGACAGATAACATGTAACACGTTCGTTTAACAGGTAAGTGTGGTTGAAAATGATGGGGAGAAATAGGAGTAAGAAATCAAAAAATAATTAAGTAAGACAAGCAGATATAAAGTTTAAAATTTGTTGATTGCTGAGAAAGCGGCACTTCCATTGCTTCCAATTACTCTTCGCATCTGGTATAATGTATATACGACGCCCCGTGCGTCTCCATTAAATGGAGGACATTACCTGTGTGCTTTTGATGCGAAGACGGAGGGGTAGTGAAATGCTGACGGAGTTTGAAAGGCTGGTTCAACACGATTCGTTTTCCAGACTTATTGTTGCATAAATGTTCATAAAGCGGAGGTTCAAAGGTTTTTGTGTCCCTCTGCTATTGCCAATTTTACGAAAGATGGACCTAGCCAGAAATATACCAATTATTTGGTCATTTAGAGGAAATGCGTTCAACCTTTTCAATAACTGTGGTGAATCATCTGTGAAGGGGGCTTTAAGATCCACCCTTCTAAAGAATTTTAAAGATATTCGGGGACATAAGAGAGAGGGAATTTTTTGGAGAGACTGGAGGTTAGAGGTTGATTTTGTGGACCACAATGAAAATCGGACAGCAGCTGGTTGTTCCGGACCTTTGCGATTTTTTATGTTCCTGATCAACGGGTTTCTCTATTTAGGTGATAGCACCAGTTTTTCTAGTTGAAAGTATGTGGGATGAAAGACTGTATTTGTACATGTATTTGTAAATGCCTTTGTTCATATTTTCATTAAACATTCTTTTGCAAGAAACTATGTTTTTGTTTCTTTGCTGTAATTTTTATTCACAAGTCGTATTACCTATATAACTGAATGGATGTGTGCATTATCAAGAATAATTGACATCCCAGAACTATATAAGAACTATCTGAATGTACGTAATATCAAACGAAAAAAATGAACATCTTATTATTGCTTCTATCTACAACAGTTATTACAAAATAAACAACTGAATGAAATATGCAAATCAAGAAAGGCGAAAACAAAACTTTTTTTATTCTTTTTTCGTATATTAGCTGACAATCAATGAAAATGGAGGAGGTATAAAACTCGGAAACGGTATCGCATGCTATTCATCTTTTTTAAGTATCGTTACTGAAGGCGGTAGCTGCATAAAAATCATTCGATACACAACGAAAGGAGAGGTTTCGGTGGCTGGAAGAATGATGGATGCCGGGCGGAATATGTTATGACACGAGAATCGCCACATATATTTAAGGTTTCACCGACGTTCGCGAAAAAGCATTAAGTTCTTAAGAGAAACTCCCTCGTCTGAAAAGAAAAACAAAAAACTCTTCTTCAGGATGGAAAAAAGAAATGACGTGCTCCATGATAAATTTTACGATAATGCGAAGGAGCAAATTCATTCATGGACAAGTATATTAAACAGATACATCCCTGACATGAAATTTTTATATGGATGATGTATTGGAATGAGAAGATTTATTGGAAATAAATTTTTTATAATAAATAGCTTATTGAAATTAGATTTGTTTTTATAATTGCTTAAAGGGTATTCAGCCTAGATGTATAAACAGTATCATTAAGGAAAAAACAGCTAAAATTTGTTTTTTATTTACTAGATTATTAAGCACTCCAGAAAAAAAAGAGAGACAAACAGACTTATGTTAAAGATAATTAATTTTGTTTTGGCCAATCTCCTTGAACATTTAATATATCATTAGTAATATATTTATATAAAAATATTTGTTTCAGGGTAAAATCCTATTATTTATTGGTTATTAATTATTTAAAAAGCATCATTGTTAACCCCTTCCAGGTTCATTTTATTTCGGGATTATGGATAAAAAAATGTCAATTTTTTATGCTTATATTCATACATACATATTTTTTTTAAATATAATAGCATCATTCGCATACAAAATTTCCTAAAAATTAATGTAAAAAAATCAATTTAAATAAATGAGTAATTTACCTGTATAGTAGACTTTCTGTACGGCAGAAATCCTTAGAATTTGGAGTCAATTCACACTAACTATTAATATAAAGCATAGAATACCTAGCTTTTTTCTTGAATTAAATTTTATTTATATCCTTTGCATTTACATAAATGATTAAGGGATTATTAATCAAAATTTGTTCGTGTATGATACAATCGAAAACACAGTACTGGAAACAGAGTACAACATCGCAATATGGACAGTAGAACCTTGTTTCTCTCCTTACCTTTTTATCTCTGCTGTCTCTCTTTGAGCAGTAAATAAACAAGTAACCAGAAAAGTGAACAAAAGCATTCGAAACCATAAAAAACGCATGTGAAATAATTCGGGAGAGACTGACTGCACAGTGTAAAATTTTACAGTGCCCGAGCTACACTCGGGATGAGCCAGGATGGTATATTTCACCTGCCCGAGTTCAGCTCAGCAAAAACCGGGAAGGGGTTAAAAATCCTCCTTTCGTAACCATTTTACTTATGATACGGCCATTTTGATTCAAAGAATACCTTTTGCACCTTAGAATAAATATTAACATTTATCGTAAAATTCATTGCTAATATAGTTAGAAAAAATTATAACAATTAAGATAGCCCTTTTTCCATACAATATAAGTAATATATCTTTTTTATTTATATGTGATTTTTAAAGGATGAATTGTTTAAAATTTAAAATATAATAATTTCAACTAACTTTCATTTTATGCTCTACAAGGTAAATTGTCAGTAAATTTCAAACATACATAACTGTTAGAAATACAGCTGGAACGTTTCAAATACTTATAGAATTGGAACATTTTTGTTTTAAAAACTATTTACAGTGTTTAAAAACAATAACTAACTTCTCTGTTCTGGTAATAATTGTACTAATTACAAGTATATGGGTAATAAAATATCCTTTTTTATTCTTATTCTGAGTTATATTCTAGAGTTCAATTAGATGAAATATCTAATTTTCAGTCTAATTTTGTCCTTGTGAACCTTCTCTGACGCTTGAAGATCAGTTGACTAACGAGGAAAGACTTAAAGATATTAAGGGTTGCAAATGAAAAATCCTTAGAAAAATCAAAGATAGCTTGGGATGGTTAAGGCTTATCCTGGGCCGCCATGGCAGTAGAACACTTAACATGGTTATTACTTCTAGTAAATGTTGAATATTCAAGGTGAACTAGTTTATAGACATCTCCGGACATCAGGTCATCTTAATCCAGACCTGGATCAAGGTCTTTGATCCCAGGCCTAGATCAGTAACACAAGTACCCAGATTTTACTGGTTAAATATGGATACTTGGTTTCAAGAATCCAAATATATACTGGCACAAAATATTGAAGCACATGTGTACAAAATTATCGAAAAGAATATTAATATTTTTGGCTACCTGCAAAGTGCATATTGCAAGCTTGAAAAGAAAGTTTTGATAGTAGAAAGTTCTAAACCTTAGAAACTCACAGGAAACAAAAAAAGGGGAGATTTCAAATCAAGAAATGTAAAAACAAACTTATATTTCTTTTATATTCACTAACAATCAATCAGAATCGGAAAGGTATAAAATTCGAAGAAGGTATCGCATGCTATCCATCTTTTTTAAGCATCGCTACTGAAGGCGGTAGCTGCATAAGAATCATTCGATACACAACAAAAGGAGAGGCTTCGGTGGCTGGAAGAATGATGGATGCAGGGCGAAATATGTTATGACACGGGAATCACCACATATATTTAAGGTTTCGCCAAAGTTCGCTAAAAAGCATTAAGTTCTCAAGAGAAACTCACAGGTCTGAAAAACAACTAAAGCTCTGCTTCGGGATTCATAAATATAAAAGACGTGCTCCATTATAAATTTTATGATAATGTTGAGGAGTGTTTTTCGATTCATTTAAAGTTAAGTATATTAAGCAGATGCATTACCAACTTGTAACTTATATGATAGATGATGCATTGGAATTAGAAGATTTATTGGGAAATAAATGTGTCTTACACCTAACAAATAGCTTATTCAAATTGGATTTATTTATTTATTTATATGAAAAATTCATTAACAGCTTTACGCTTCTAGTGAATGTTGCATGTTCAAGAAGTCCATTTATACGTTCATCCTTATAATATACAGGTATGTACTGGCATAAAATACAATGAAACCTATGTGTAATGATACTGTCTATAAAATTTTTCTCTTATTTTTGCTTCTTTCTACACTGATAACCACTTTTTTTGGTGTTTCCTCTATAATATTAATTTAACCATTTCAAAACACTAGTAATATAACTGAAAATATTTCACTGTCAATTATCATTACATGGTCATGAAAGTCAGCTAAACAGAAGAAATTGACAGATTTTTTTTTCCTATTACTTTATTATGAAATGAAATTATTCTTACAACTTCCTTTTATCAATGTTATTAAAGATTTCAATTAAAATTAACACTTTGTTGAATCGTGAAAGAAAGTGCATTATCTCCATCAAATGATGACAAGATAAGTAGTGTATATTAGTATTGTAATAAGTATTTTGTTTCAGCTAAACAAAATAACTTCATCAGCTATTCTGATTCGGTATGGAAGAAGTGCCCAAAGATGACGGTAGTGTTGCCCAATGTGATTTAAAAGTTAGGACAAACGCTAAAATTGAAGAATAGGGACAAAATTAAAATAACGATAATTTAATAATAACGAATAAAATAAAAAAAGGTGAAGTTTGCACTAAACGGATGGAAACAAAACCGAATATTTTGTGACATAAGCAAAAGAAGTTTTGAATAGATTTTTACCTGTAGGTGGCGTTGCCAGTTTTCTGCCATCAGATCATTCTAAGCAGTATACTTAAAAGAGCATTTATATTATAATCAGAGCCTGATTAAAGCACGGGCCAACTGGGTCTAGGCATTGAGACCCATAATTTTACGAGCCCCCTAAAATTTGGTACTTAATTATTAAATTTTAAATAATTTAATGAACAAAATTTGAAAATGTTTTTTGTTAATTCTTCAAGTAATATTTCATGAAACCTTATTCAGAAGTTAAATAAAAACCGTTTATAATGTTGACAATTTTATCTAAAACACACAGCAGTTTACTTATTTATCTTATATATATATGTATTTATCTTATATATTATATAATATAAATTAGGAATTAATTAAAAACTTCAGCCAGTTATCCCCTATATAATAATAGCCTAAGTTGTCTGTCCGCGAATTTATGAAGCGGTTGTACTTGGAATGGATACAGACATCCATATTGGATTTTTCATGAGTTAGGGTTAGCAAAATTGAAAGCGAGTTCGAAATCCCCTTTTCGAGCGTTTAATGCTATTATTGCAAGCCTTATCCTTCCTTTCATTCTAAACAAAATTCATTCTTGATAGGATGACAAAGGCAGAGAATAATATCTAAATTTCTGGACTGTTTCTACTTAAACCTTCATATACTCTAATTAGTTCGCTCTGAACGTGCAGGTGTTGTACGTTTGGTAGAATGTCCGTCGTACTTTTCGGGTTGACGGTTCTATCCCCGACGCAGCCAATTTTTTTAATGTCTAATAAATTTAATATTTTCTGTCTTTTCTTTTAAATTCTTATTCCAAAAGTCGTTTTATTATTTTTAAAATAAATTTTACTATTTTTTTCAACTTTTTATAATTTTTATTATTTTTATTTTATTAAATTCACGTATTGCTTTACGGAGTCCCTGACCACATGAACATTTTATGTTGTGTATCCTTAAATTATGTAATAATAGCCTAAGTTATCTGTCCGTCTGTCCTCGAAGTTACCTGGAATGGATACACACATCCATATTGGATTTTTGATGCGTTAGGGTTTGCAAAATTCAAAGCGAGTAAAGTTTATCTTTTCCTAAAATATAGATAAAATTCTGAAGTAAATTGATATGAATAGGTTTCGTATCACAGCGAAAAATACTGTTCTCTTTAAAACGTTCGAAATCCACCGTCCCCTTTTCGAGCGTTTAATGCCATTACATCAAGCCCCATTTTAAGAGCAAGCGATTAAATTTATCAATTTATCACATAATAAATAGGTAAAAATAACAATTTTTTTCTAGCCTTATGATGTCATTCCTTTAACCATTTCATTTAATCATTTCTTATTTTAAATTATTTAAATATTTTCTGCAATATTTCCATACGTTTTATCATTAAACTTATATATTACATAAATAATTTTCTTTTTTATTTGACTTAAATAATAGATTGAGTACATATGTCATAATTTTAATCGATTATTTTTGTTGAAAGGTAATTCTCAGCGAAAAAAAAAAACCCACTTTTTTACCTGCCTCATAGGGTTCTTTACAATTCTGAAAAACTAAAAATTTTACCGATCCCGTCATATGACGGGCTATATGCTAGTAAAGAGATATTAGTACTTTGTATTATATTTCTGAAATTTAGATACAATTGTTATTTGCGTAAGAATTTTATTATTTTTTTCTCTTATTAATTTTGTCTTAATATCTACAAATAGCTATTATTTGTTAATCTTACCTATGATATTTTATTTTTTTATATAAAAACTTAATTGCAAGTGTTACAGTTTACTTCCTTGAGGATATACAGATTTTTGGCATTCGAATGTACTACAAAGGTATGTAAACATAAAAAAATTAATATAAACTTTCCTCCAAAATATTCGTTTGTATCCTCTTTTATAACTTTTTTTTTTGCCTTGAAAGGACCCTTCTTTCAAGGCAAAAAAATAGGTACAGTAATAAAATAAAAGTAGGTGGGGACCCGAAAGACTACCAGGCCCTCGGCCCAACTTCTTGATCGGGCCCTGGTTATAATAGAAGTCAAAGCTGTGGCTAACGCTGAGAAATGCTAATAATAATAAAGAAAAACATTCTTGTTTAGCTTGTAACGTCACAGCTCTAAAATAGGTAATTTTGATAGCGTTATGGTCGAGCAGGGTTCTTCATAGGCCTCATGAGGATGACACATCGAACACAAGCGAGGTGGAGATGAAAGAAGAATTTATTCTGGTATATACAAATATTTACATCATTTACATTCTCGGCAAGGCTCATTCATCCTCTCCCGCCGGACAACAACCCTCAGCATCTTCTCCCACACCAAACGACGCTTGGCCCTCTTGACGTCACTCAAAAAACCCTACACCCCTCTCTGTCTTTTCTCGGGGAGAGGTTAGGGAGAAGAGAAAGGAGGCATGTGGACCCCCAGATAGCAAAGAACACGTTCGACTGACGTCAGAGCTAGCCGTAACACACAAACAAATACAAATAAAAATAGTTTTCCAGTAGCGTGATGCTACAAGCTGTACTTCAAGAATGAAAGGCAGTATGGTATTGCAGGCATATTGCTAAGTGTATTGAGGCGTACTACCGCATTGTGTAAAACTACTGAGAAATTTAAAATTACACATTCTTTAATATCACAGGAAAGAAATGGACATTCACTAGCGACGTGTGAGTGCTATTCCTAAAGTAAAGATATTTCCTGCTTTGAAAAGTGCGATGCCTTGTCCCTCAGCTGTGTTGATGGACAGAAAAGTAGGAAAGCACATTGAAAACTTGTAAACGTGTAAATCATCTGACGGTTGCCAGACAGATCCACTAAACTAAATATATTTTTTTCTCTTTTACATAAGCAAAATACTTTTAATTTTTTTTTCACTAGATAGAGTTAGCGTTTTTCTGCCATGAGATCATGCAAATCAGTAGACTGGCTGTTTAAAAGAGCATTTGTAAGAGATAATGGAGTTTAAAGATGTAACTAATGCTTAAAAATGCTGTTCTTACTAAAGAAAACCCTTTTAAGTGTATTTCAAGAATGAGGAAAGTGACAGTGCGGTATTTGGGATATATCGCTACGTGTGCAAGATGCTAAAAAAACTTTGCATTCACCAAAATAATTTATAATTACATATTCTTTAGTACCACATTCAATAAATGAAAGTTCCCCATCAACATGCACCTGTCATGCCGAAAGTAAAGTTGCTTATGGCTGTGAATGAACAATATAGTGCCTTGTATCACAGCTCTGCTACTGGATGATGAAAAAACATAGAACATTTGTAAGGTAAGTAATTTTCAACTTGTAATTTATATGAACGCCAAATTTCTGAATGTGAAGAATTATAACGACATCTTTAGGTCGGCAGTAGAACTACTTTAGTATTTATTTGCTTTTGTGTGTTCTCTTCTTCATTCAAAACCGTATCTTTTAAACCTCTATTTTGTACCAAATAATTTAAATTTAAATATCGAATTTTAAGTTCCGAATAATTTAATTTTCCTGACTTTTGGATCACCCGATATATTTTAGGTTTATTCTGCTATTCATTAGAAAAAAAGCCGAACACTGGCCAAATGGTTAGGGCGCTGATCGTCAGTACCGGAGTTCGCGGGTTCGAATCCCAGTTTGGCATGGTTGTTCGTAGCCTTTCGGAATCGTATTTAAGCAGTAGGTCCCGTTCTCATTAGCCTTCGTGTGCAAAACAATAGACCGTAGCGCTCCAAACCAAATCATTAGAAAAAAACTTAAATTCATTAAAATAACCCCTTTTTTATTAGTTCATAATTTTGTTATTATTGCTTTCTTAAAGTTAAATATTTAAATATAACCTAACGAATTACATACTCACTACGTCCATAAACTTTATATGCCCTAATGCTCAAATTGTCTATAATGATATAGTCTGTCAACAACAATATATTCTAGGTCCCTTCTCTAGAGTATCATAAGATGTAGGTGCATCTTTATTTAAATATATGTCTGTAAAATTTTGAAAAAATGGATAAATATATTCGGTTATCAGAATATTATTACTTGATACTTGAAAAAATTATTTCTGGTTGTAAAAAGTTTTGAAACACTCTGAATGACTCTCTAGATTTGCTGTGGATACCTACCCATTGCTATATTGAAGAAAATGAAAAGGCTGTTTAACCTTTAAAAGAAGGAGACTCTCCTATAAATCCCAAACAAACCGATGAAATCCATTACTGCAAATCGGGTGTTCTTCACTAATTTTACTTATTTGTCATATCAAGACAAAGAAAAGGCTTTGGAAAGTTTTTCTTTATTTTGATTCGAATTACATATTCGTCGCTTTATTTCGTGCTCTGAACTGATGGACTGACGTCCATTAATTATATTGTAGTAAAATAACTCGCCTATCTGTATGCGTTGAAATTTAGGATATTATAAGAACAGTATGCATAGTGACGTATGATTTATCTATGTGTCTTTAACTGTAGTGTAATAAAACATTGAGAACCAAAAAATGGCCTAATGTCTTTGCAACCTTATGCCAAGCATTTGTACAAATGAAGATTGTAACCAAACGCTCAGTTAGATGAGAGAGTATGTTTACTAATATAGTATTAATTCGTTCTACGCTCCACAAGCATTATCGTTTTGGTTTAATGTATATTTATGAAAAGTCTACGATAATAACTAAGAATACACCATATGGAAACTGTTTCTGTTTGCCTTTCATAATAACATATATGTGTGTATATTATAATCTTACACGTGTATGAGTTTATGTACATTCGAACTCGACTATCTATCTTTATTCATCCTAGTTGAGCATTAGAAGTGTCAGAATTAAAAACCTTAACCCAGATGATTAGAATTTGCAGTCGTGTCGTGTAGTTAAGACGTGAAAAACCTTTCAGGCTCATGCTTTCTGAGAGGCATTATTACCAGATTCTACACCTGGAGTGATTTATGACAAGCTCCTATTTTTATGCCCTTTCAACAAAAGGCGAAGCTTGATATTTATTTATGCATTCCACTTACGCTTAAACCCCGGAGCAACCTATTCTAGAATGCTGTAGTCGCATTCGCGAAAATGCAAATCACATACAAACAAGCTGTCGTTGCATTAGCACACAATTGATCAAAAATTATCCTTCCCAATAGTTAAAGCATTCATCTTCTTTTATTACGGCAGGAGGGGAGCTTCCAGCATTAACCTCGCTTAGCATGTGCCCGAAGAACAGGGTAAATGAAACATGCAAAAGATCGGCATTAAATGTCGGCGTTCACGCTTCCTAGTTCTGAGAATCAAATACTTTGGAGAAGAAATTGTTGCTGGTGGGATCATTAATTATAAGAAAAATAATAGATTATTCTTTAATTATAGACGGCGTAAATTTAACGTTGATAAGGTGTTGGACGAATGCCTATTATTAAGATAATTGATGCCTGTGATAAGTAGAGGTCTCTCTGTAATTAATGTCGGAAATAGACAGCGCCCAGTATGGGTTGCAAATTGTATAAGAGGCAATGCGTTTTTGTTCTTAACTGAAAATAAAGTAAGGAGAAAAAAAATGTAATCGAATGACCGATGGAAATGGCAAGCAGACCTTCGTAATTAGGGTCCATGTCGACAAAAAGGCGTGTATAGAGGCTGCGTTTAGTCGCCAAATAATAACACGAGAGAAATGTATGATACATGAGCGTGTTTATAAGCTTTCATTAGAAAGAAGAAAGAGGACCTATTTTTATTACCATCCTTGTATTGCGAGATTGATGATTCAAATCTATCCTCTAAGTAGACACAGAAGACTAGGATGGTGTGATTAGATTTTGATGTCATCGCTGGAATACCGTTTTCAATCTATTACAATCTATTTACCATTCGTTCTTTATTCATAGAAAATCACTCACTCATAAAGATTAATATGGAGGCTCAATGTTATTCGGTATATGTCAGATTCCCCACTGAGTCTTGGATACCTTTTTACTATGTTTTGTTAGTTTACCTATCTAATTTGGAGTAAAAGTCGTAGAAATATAGCTACATATAAAATCTGCACAAATTAACGTTTGAATCAGATGACGTCAGTGGTGCAAATACGGGGAGAGCTAAGGGCCTCAGTACTCTACTAGAATTAATATTTTTATTTATATAAAAAATAAATGTGCAATTACCATAATACAAAATATTATAAGCTATATGTGTGTTTTAAATTTGTATGTTTTTTTTTTTTTGTAATTTTCAAAAATGGGAATAACTGATTAATTTGTTGGCAATACAATATTAATATTGGGCTTCTAGTTATATTAGTTTTGTTCTCATAAAACTAAAGTGAAAAACTATTCAATGTGTAACCTATGGTGTTAGCATTAAGGCTTGCTATCCAGTGTTTAACCCTGAACATATTTTAGCAAAGAAGAATTTAAAGTATAGATTTTAGAGTAAAAAAATAATTACTACATTAATACGTGTTTCGATTTAAGAGGTTATTTTTATCGACGAGATTGTGTAAATTTTCAAAGAATTCCCTATAAACTAATAAGTGAACTTAAATTTTTGTTGGGATCAACTTACAGACTGACGGTGATTTAGTGAAGTGTTAATATCTAATTTCTAGCTTTGGATATAAAAATCTATAAATCATGTGATCTTGAAGTTATAGAATGCTTAGCTAAAAGAAAGTTTGGTTACGAGTTCCCTCTATACAGAAATTCTGACTGTCTTACTGGATGCTGTAATCATTAAGAAACCAGCCACATATAGAGATTGCCAATTTCTCTACTAATCGAGGGCTTGGCATTACAAGAAAATAAATGTGATCTTGAAGTTGTAAAATGCTTAACTAAAAGAGAGTTTGGTTACAAATTCCCTCTATACAGAAATTCTGACTGTCTTACTGGATGTTGTAATCATTAAGAAACCAGCCACTTATAGAGATTGCCAATTTTTCTACTAATCGATGGCTTAGAATCACAAGAAAATAAAAGTAATCTTGAAGTTGTAGCATGCTTAACTAAAAGAAAGTTTGGTTGCGAGTTCCATCTATACAGAAATTCTGACTCCGTTACTGGATGTTGTAATAATTAAGAAAGCCGCCACCTATAGATATTGCCAATTTTTCTACTAATCGAGTGCTTGGAATCACAAGAAAATAAATGTTATCTTACAGTTGTATCATGCTTAACTAAATAAAAGTTTGGTTACGAGTTCCCTCTATACAGAAATTCTGACTGCGTTGCTGGATGTTGTAATCATTAAGAAACCCGCCACCTATAGAGATTGCCAATTTTTCTACTAATCGAGTGCTTGGAATCACAAGAAAATAAATGTTATCTTACAGTTGTATCATGCTTAACTAAATAAAAGTTTGGTTACGAGTCCCCTTTATACAGAAATTCTGACTGCGTTCTGGATGTTGTAATCATTAAGAACCCGCCACCTATAGAGATTGCCAATTTTTCTACTAATCAAGGGCTTGTAATCACAAATAAATGTGATCTTGAAGTTGTAGAATGCTTAATTAAAAGAAAGTTTGGTTGCGAATTCCCTCTATACAGAAATTCTGACTGCGTTACTGGATGTTGTAATCATTAAGAGACCCGCCACCGATAGGGATTGCCAATTTTTCTACTAATCAGGGGCTTGAAATCACAAGAAAATAAAAAAAAGGAAATAGTCCCTTCCGAAAAGGAAACTGGTGCTTTCGCGACGTCCTTTACCTCGCAATGAGTTAAAATATATGGGAGTCGCACAAAAATGGAGGGCCGTTGACAGCCCTGGCATCCTTTGCCAAGAAGGACTCATCTCTAACCCAATTCCGGATGCTGCAAATAGTCGGGCCATATCACATTCATCTCTCATCCTCAGCATACGCCAAGCAGCAAGCAAATTTCTCCCGCGATGCTTTTCACCAAAATGCAAATAGAATGGAAACAAACTGTCGCTGCATTAGCACGCAATTAATCAAATCGGATTGAAACGCTGAACTCGGTAGGCCTTCATTTATCTTTTTGGAGTATCGGACGGGGGCGGCCGACGGATAAAAATCGTTTGGCACGTTGACACAAAGGAAAGAGGGATAGGGGAGGAGGTGAACGGGGGGTGTACGCGAAGATGATAAATGCGGATCAAAAAATGTAGTGACACGATTGTCGGGGTGGATATTTCGGGGGCTTCCCGTGCGATCGCAGTTTGATGCGGTTCACGGGAGCGTCACGTTCTCCTGCGGACATGTCAATCTACGTTGATCGTTTGTTACAGTTTTTAAAAAAGCCATCTTCTCTAATAGCCACTTAATATGTACGCCAGCTTATGATAAGGTGTTAAAAGAGACGACAGGATTTAAAAGTGGAAGATATATATGCGAAGTTTAAGTGACTAAGATTGATTTTCTGTTCTAAAGAAAATGAATGGCTTTAAGATGTATTCCTGAATTATTTTGAATATTTCATGCTTTACAGTGCAAAAAGTGGGTTGTTTATATTTTCTGGGGGTCTCATTTGAATCTGGTCCTTTAGAAGTTATCAGGACTATTAAATCTTCCAAATTTTCTATTTTAAAAATTTTGTATCTATTAATCAGTAAACATTTCTATATATTTTAATACCGCTATACGTTTTTTATATTCAAATAAAATGACAATTAAAGCTAATAAAATTTGTTGTATTATTTGTCACGTTTTTACATAGCTGAGTTGTTAATTGTCTTAGTCATATTTTATATTTTAACTCATAACTAAAAACTCTTCATGAATTGCTGCGTACTGATGTAAGTATATTTATTTGTCATTATTGTATCATTATTTTTCACGTTTTTACATAGCTTGAGTTCTTAATTTTTTGTCATATTTTATAATGTAACTAATATCCTACACACTCTTCATGAACTGTTGCATACTTATGAAAGTATATTTTACATTAAATAATTTAATTATTATCATTATATTTCTTAAAATTTGACTTTTTTAACATTATATATTTATTTTACTTTCATTTTTTTAATATAGATAATGTAAATATATACACAGGTCTGAGGTTCGGGGCAAGGTTGATTCAGACTTTCATCCCTTTAGTGGTTAGATAAAATGAGGATCAAGCATGTTGGAGAACTAAACACTGGGGGTTCCGCGTAAGGTTGACCACCTAACCGGAACATATGCTTTGCCCCCCAGGGCCTTTGGTCTCGGAAACGGAGATTGGCACCGTAAGCCCTGACCCCCTAGGAGCTGTTGCAACTAGGAGTTTAGTTTTAGTTAATGCAAATATATAGTATTATCAATTTTACTTCTGAAAGAAATGGTATTGTGGATTTAAAATATTTTCTGATATATCTTGCACTCATAACTATCTTTAGTTTTTGAATTTTAACACAGACTGTAATATAAACTCATTATGAAATTAAAAAAAATAATAAATGTATACTTTTATGTAATGTAATGTAAAATGTATATTTTTATTGAAAATTAGATACCTCAATATACGCAAGTAACAAAAATATCAGTTGAAAAAGGTTTAAAAGATTTCATTTCTTTTAATTGCTGAAAAAACGGTTTTTCTTCATTTTATGTTTCAAAAATAGTAATTGAAACCTCCGAAATGTCATATAGAAGTATGAATATTTAACAGCCACACTGAAATTACTCTCCGTAAAAGTGACCCAACATTCGTCAAACGTACTCTTTTGAAAGGAATTTTACAAATATTCATTTTACCTATAAATTATGTTTAAAACTCCTACTATATTTTAAAAAAATTATTTTTAGTTTTGTGAAATAATTTATTAATTGAGGTCAAACAGTCTTTTCAAAGGATAAGTTGTATTTAAAATAAAGATTGGATTTTACAAAATAGAAAAAGAGAATTAAAAAGCTTGTTAAAGTAAAAAATTACGCTTAAAGCTATTGGATTAGTACTAATTAGTGGTAGTAATGGGTTTCCTCAATTACCGAAAGTGGAAATAAAAAATATCTTTAAATAGTTTAATTCATTATTTAATTCTCCAGACTAGCACAAACTAAATAAAACTTATAATATGATGTGGCTTTAAGAAGTTATTCCAGTGTTAAGTACACCAGATTGTATACTAACTAGCACGCTTTTTCAAAACACCTAGAATTCTGAGTATAAATTCAGAATAAAGCTTAAATGTTGGATAAAAATCAGTAAAAATAAATACAATATTGTTAGAAATCGCAGCAAATTCCCTATTTTCGTCTGTTAATTTATCGCCTATCACGAATTTTCCTTGTGCTCTTTGCTTGCTTTCTTTACTTTTTTAAACAATTTTTGTGGCACTCTAGAATCGGCTTCAAACAGCTTGGTCCCTGTCTTTGAAAAGCAGCCGGTCTCAAGTCTAGACCCATTTAAAATTATACAAATAACTGTACTCGTACTATACACGAATTCAGAAATGTGTTACAATACAGTCAAATACTACAAAAAAAAATAGGCAATGAAAAAATAATGGGAAACAGGGATTTATTTATAATTTTTATTCTCATATTAAGCACAGAGACAAAAGATAATGTTCAATACAAATGATAGGTAAGTTAGAAAAATATTTCTTATATTTACGAAAAGTCCAAGATTTTGCTTTCTTACTTGCTCTTAACTTTTGCTGACATCCAAAATCGGACTGTTTAGTATCATTTTTCATTTTGAGAAAATTTACCATTTTTTTTTTTGGGGGGGGGGCATGTATCTAATAATAAAAGAAGACAAAAGATAATCTTCAATCCAAGTGATAGCTAAGTTAGAAAAATATTTCTTATATTTACGAGAAGTCCAAGATTTTGCTTTCTTACTTGCTCTTAACTTTTGCTGACATCCAAAATCGGACTGTTTAGTATCATTTTTCATTTTGAGAAAATTTACCATTTTTTTTTGGGGGGGGGCATGTATCTAATAATAAAAGAAGACAAAAGATAATGTTCAATCCAAATGATAGCTAAGTTAGAAAAATATTTCTTATATTAACGAGAAGGCCAAGATTTTGCTTTCTTTCTTGCTCTTAACTTTTGCTGACATCCAAAATCGGACTGTTTAGTATCATTTTTCATTTTGAGAAAATTTACCATTTTTTTTTGGGGGGGGGCATGTATCTAATAATAAAAGAAGACAAAAGATAATGTTCAATCCAAATGATAGCTAAGTTAGAAAAATATTTCTTATATTTACGAGAGAAGGCCAAGTTTTGCTTTCTTTCTTGGCTCTTAACTTTTGCTGACATCCAAAATCGGACTGTTTAGTATCATTTTTCATTTTGAGAAAATTTACCATTTTTTTTTGGGGGGGGGCATGTATCTAATAATAAAAGAAGACAAAAGATAAATTTTCCAATCCAAATGATAGTAAGCTTAGAAAAATAATTTCTTATATTAACGAGAAGGCCAAGATTTTGCTTTCTTTCTTGCTCTTAACTTTGCTGACATCCAAAATCGGTCTGTTTAGTATCATTTTTCATTTTGAGAAAATTTACCATTTTTTTTTTGGGGGGGGGGCATGTATCTAATAATAAAAGAAGACAAAAGATAATGTTCAATACAAATGATAGCTAAGTTAGAAAAATATTTCTTATATTTAGAAGGCCAATATTTTGCTTTCTTTCTTGCTCTTAACTTTTGCTGACGTCCAAAATCGGTCTGTTTAGTATCATTTTTCATTTTGAGAAAATTTACCATTTTTTTTTTGGGGGGGGGGCATGTATCTAATAATAAAAGAAGACAAAAGATAATCTTCAATCCAAGTGATAGCTAAGTTAGAAAAATATTTCTTTGAAAACGAGAAGGCCAAGATTTTGCTTTCTTTTTCTTGCTCTTAACTTTTGCTGACATCCAAAAAACCGGACTGTTTAGTATCATTTTTCATTTTGAGAAAATTTACTCATGTTTTTTGGGGGGGGGGGGGCATGTATCTAATAATAAAAGAAGACAAAAGATAATGTTCAATCCAAATGATAGCTAAGTTAGAAAAATATTTCTTATATTAACGAGAAGGCCAAGATTTTGCTTTCTTTCTTGCTCTTAACTTTTGCTGACATCCAAAATCGGACTGTTTAGTATCATTTTTCATTTTGAGAAAATTTACCATTTTTTTTTGGGGGGGGGCATGTATCTAATAATAAAAGAAGACAAAAGATAATCTTCAATCCAAGTGATAGCTAAGTTAGAAAAATATTTCTTATATTTACGAGAAGTCCAAGATTTTGCTTTCTTTCTTGCTCTTAACTTTTGCTGACGTCCAAAATCGGTCTGTTTAGTATCATTTTTCATTTTGAGAAAATTTACCATTTTTTTAGGGGGGGGGGATGTATCTAATAATAAGTGATATGTACATAACGTCGACTTCTAATATTTCAAAAATAAATAAACTTTGCACCAATAATATTACATCAGATACCGATAACTAGCATACACGGATTTCCAAATCAATGCTATTTACACAGTAAAGAGCCGAACGCTGGCTGATTGGTTAGGGCGCTGATCGTCGGTACTGGAGTTCGTGGGTTCGAATCCCACTATGGCATGGATGTTCGTAGCCGGCTTTAAGCAGTGGGTCTCGGTCTCATTAGCCATGGTGTGCAAAACAGTAGACCGTAGCGCTCCAAACCAAACCAATACACAGTAAAGAACGCCTATCGGTGCAGTGCGCGCATACTCAACAAAATCACTGTTCCAACAAAACCGATAGCCATACAAACTGCGGTTGCTACACGTTTTTGACAAAGTTATCTGCAGCCAGGATGACAAACTCTCGGCTCTTGGGCTGTATTTCATCCACAGCTGATATTTTAGCTGCCCCCCATATAACAATGTATAGAAAAATTATTAACAAAAATCTAATAACTGAACTTTAAATTTCTTTCAACGGTCTATATCATCTTCGATTTTATACTTCTATTCTTGATACTTCTCCCACATATATTTGCAGAGTGTACATATATGCTTTCATATACTATACGGAAAATTAACAAACGAAGCAATAATCGGGAATATTACTATCCGTATAACATGATAATATATCGTTCTCTAATGTAGTTACGTTAAATATCTGTAGACAAAATTTCTTGTGAAGGTGGTAGGAGGGTGACAAAGAAGAAATGGTAAATTCCAGGAAAAACATCGATTAATTGTATTATTTGTATCTGCATAACTTACTTTTATTTATTTTTTAAATTAGATTTTTTTAACTTTTTCATACTGTACTACTCGGAAAAAAAAACTTACGATTCTATAAAAGTTTAATTTTTACTTTTTACAGCCCTCGTAAACTAAGACCTCCCTTATTTGGCTTTCATTTAATCTTTGAGTTTAACATGCTTGGTCTCAAGCTTGATTACGGACTTTTTATTACATAGTAGATAGTTGTTCTTTGGAACGAAAAAACAATGTTAAAATGATAATTATCCGTGGAAAAAAAGAGTGGTATAGCTGTAATGAAGTAGTATAATAGAGTCACAATATTCATTTTTTTATTTTTATAAATTTCTTTAGATGCAATGCGTGGTTTTCCATTTCGAATACCATGCACTCGAAAATATTCTAGGCTGCACACCAAATACTCTTTATCAACTACTGCCTTAAATAGTAGTAAATAGCAAATACTTGATTTTTGGTATTCACAGCAGAATAGTCAGAATGTTCTCATGTCTACTTTAGACTAAAATCCAAGCTATTCAAAACAGTAAGAGTGAAATTATTTTATTTAATTAAAATATTTATAATTCTAAAAATAATATAGATGTTATATGAAAAATTTTCTCTGCTATATATATAAAAATACTTAAAATATGTCTTGAAATTATTATCATGATCTTGTATAGGTAATAGTATGATGACATACATATTTACGTTTAATTAAAAAAACAATTTGCATTGTAAGGTAATTTTCTTAAAATGCAAATCTATTCTGTAGTGCATATTAAAAATTAATCAAGTCTATAAAAACCCTTTATGAGATTTTACTCATTTTGTAAAACAAGTACACGTTACGTACGATACAGATTTAAGTTTTTAAAAATGGGTTTTCTTTAAAAATTTTGCATCCCGGAGCATTTTAAATATACACTTTAACTGAAACTAATTATTATTTTTATTTTTTTACTGGAAAATGTTTATTTTAGAAACACTATTTAAAACTAACTACTTTTTTTTCATCAAAAGTCCAAGAACAGCGAAAGTACAACCAACTTAGAAAAACAAGTCTCTCTTTTACTAGATAATACATAGAAATACACGAACAGAAATCATTTATGTTTCCTTAATCAAAAGATAAATATACTAAACTAAAATCCTTTATATCTTTTAAAATTGTTATTTAAGTACAATTCACTCCTAACTTCCCATCTCAGAAATTATTTCTTGTATTAAAAATGCTTTTTCTTATCTAATAATTTTTCAAGAGTTGTTCAAGCGAAAATAAATAGAACTGCATGAATATGAATTTATGAAACGTTTACACATAAATAGTGGATAGTAAGATTTTTTTAAAAGAATTATAGAAATTGAAAGTTGAAAATTTTGTGTCTAGGAGACCTTTAAATACACACTTTAATTGAGAAAAATCTTTTTTTTTTTTCTTAAAGGCTTTGACTAGAAAATGTATATTTTGGAAACATCTTAAAACTGAGTAAATTTTTTTCTCTAGCATGCTAAAAATCAAATTACCAAATTAGAAACTCTATTTTTAAATAAAAAAATACATACAAGCACATTAAACTAAAATCATTTAATCTATTAAATTGTTATTCAAGCATATGTCCTTCAAATTCTCCATTACACAATTTATTCATTGTATTAAGTAAATAATCTTCTTACTTAATAAATTTTAAAAGAGATTTTATAAAGCCCAAAAAAATACTGCAGCAAAGCGCATTTAAAAAACAATTATACAAAAACATTAGAGAGTTGTATTTCTCTTTAAAAAAATATAGAAATTAAAACTTGTAGATGGCATCACCACAATTTGTTACACAAAGGAAACATTTCCGCTAGATAATATTAACGAAAATAGCACCTTATTTACATTCCAGAATAATGGTTCGCATACAAAGTTTGTAATTAAGGAAAGAGTGGATGAAACCGAGTTTAGTGGTCTCGACTGTAAGAGATAAACACTGAACCATGGCTTGACAAGTCCATAATTTTGTTAAAATATGATCATGAAGATATGAAATTCGCCCGACCATCATAAGGTGTTTTTTTTTAATTAAAAAGTTATATATTCAGCACTAGCTCTGCAAAATGATATATTTGACAGCTATTAAACTTGTAAGATGTAACTACTTGTTTCATGATATATGTGATAGTCCATAATTATCTTCTAGTGCAGTGGTGCGCAAACTTTTTTCGACTGCGACCCCTTTTGTAGAGAGAAAATTTTTGGCGACCCTTAGAGGTAAATGTTCACAAATACAATGTATATTTCGCGCATTTCTTTCGTTTCATCGAATAAAAATATCATCATATTTGGCTCATATTAATTTTATTTATAATTTTAAGAAAATACTTTTTGTATAACACAAAAATCAGTGAATTGCCCTTTAATGAGATGTATGTGGCTGCAAGTTTCTAATTATCATCGATGTTTGGATGTATGTTGCTAATTGCAATTCGCATATCATCTTCAGGGTTTAAACGCGAGCGGTATTTAGTTTTTAATGAAACTAGTTTGCTAAATCCAGTTTCACATAAATTGTATTAACACTCTGATGGCATTCTTGCATAAAATGGGATATTGTTTTTCCGCGGATGGGATATTGTTTTTTTGGCAAGGCTGAGTCTTAAATTGATTTCGAAGAGTATAATCACTAATTAGATCTATCAATTGCTCTTTCTCACTAATTTGAAGAGTTGAACTGCATATATCAAAGGAAAATGGATCACGAATCCAACCAAGATCGTTTTCAGGAAAATCCTCGAATCTTCTCGAAAAATATTTTTCTTTAACTTTTCAGTGACGGCGCTTCACTCTTTATATGTACACTGTATGGTATGTAGCATGCAGGGATAATGCATTTCATAAAAAATTGGCGACATCAAAAAAACTTATGGCGACCCCCACAGGGGTCGCGACCCCTAGTTTGCGCACCATTGTTCTAGTGAATACACTGTAAGTATTTTATGTTAAACAAGAAGTTATACAGACGGATGTCCCTTAACATCAAGGATCCAACACATTGTTATGGGCTCTGGTTTGGTTTGGAGCACTACGGTCTACTGTTTTGTACACGAGGGCTAATGAGACCGGGACCTACTGCTTAGAGCCGATTCCGAACGGCTACGAACATCCATGACAGTAACGGGATTCGAACCCATGAACTCCTGTTCCGAAGGGCAGCAACTTACCGTTCAGACATCGTTCGGTCATCGTTCGGCCATTGTTATGTGGATCCAATGAATCCAACCCAAACGTTTTCTCAATATCACTCAAAAATTGATTTCACTCTTATACACTTAATATACACTTTAACTGAAGTTATTTACCTTTTTAATTTTAAACTGAAAATACATATTTCAGAAACATTATTTAAAACTGACAATTTTTTTTTACAAAAATGCCTGAAATCGAGCGATTAACATAGGAAAGCAACTTTCTCTTGATTAGATAATACACCACGAGAATTATGAAAACTATCATTAATCAGCCATACTATTATATTTAATTATCTTTTATGTTTCATATAACAGCATTGCATATTTCCATTATACGATATCGTTAAAAATTGACAATTTTACAAACGGAGATTTAATGTATCTTGTTCCTTTAAGTTTAAAAAAATATGCTTTTCTTTTAAAAATTTGTCCCATAGTTACTTAAATATACACTTTAACTGAAGCTATTTCTCTTTTTAATTTTGAATTGAAAATATACATTTTAAAAACACTATTTAAAACTGATATTTTTTTTTACAAAAATGCCTGGAATCGAATGATTAACATAGGAAAGCAACTCTCTCATTGACTAGATAATACACCACGATAACTATGAAAACTAGCATTAATCCGCCATACTATTATATTTAATTATCTAATATGTTTCATATAACAGCATTATACGAATATCGTTGAGAAATGAAAATTTTACAAACGGAGATTTAATGTATCTTGTCTCTTTAAGTTTTAAAAAATATGATTTTCTTTTAAAATTTTGTCCCGGAGTTACTTAAATATACACTTTAACTGAAACTATTTCTCTTTTTAATTTTGAACTGAAAATATACATTTTAGAAACACTATTTAAAACTGAGATTTTTTTTTACAAAAAACACTGGAATGAAATGATTAACATAAGCAACTCTCTCTTTGATTAGATAATACACCACGAGAATTATGAAAACTAGCATTGATCCGCCATACTATTATATTTAATTATATGTTTCATATAACAGCATTATATATTTCCATTATCTGGATATCGCTGAAAATTGAAAATTTTACAAACGGAGATTTAATGTATCTTGTCCCTTTAAGTTAAAAAAAATATGATTTTCTATTAAAATTTTATTCGAAGTTTGTCTCTGGAATCAAATGATTAACATAGGAAAGCAGTTCTCGCTTTGATTAGGTAATACACCACGAGAATTATGAAAACTAGCATTAATCTCCCATACTATTATATTTAATTATCTTATAAGTTTCATATAACATCATTACATATTTCCATTATACGAATATCGTTGAAAATTGAAAATTTTACAAACGGAGATTTAATATATCTTGTCCCTTTACGTTTAAAAAAAATATGATTTTTTTTTTATTTTGTCCCGGAGTTACTTAAATATACACTTTAACTGAAACTATTCCTCTTTTTAATTTTGAACTGAAAATATACATTTTAGAAACACTATTTAAAACTGAGAATGTTTTTTTCGCTCCAAAATGCCCCGAATCGAACAACCAACTTAGGAAAGCAACTCCCTCTTTAACTAGATAATACACCACGAGAATTATGAAAACTAGCATTAATCCGCTATACTATTATATTTAATTATCTTATATGTTTCATATAACAGCATTATACGAATATCGTTGACAAATGAAAATTTTACAAACGGAGATTTAATGTATCTTGTCTATTTAAGTTTTAAAATGTATGATTTTCTTTTAAAATTTTGTCCCGGAGTTACTTAAATATACACTTTAACTGAAACTATTACTCGTTTTAATTTTGAATTGAAAATATACATCTTAAAAACACTATTTAAAACTAAGATTTATTTATTTATTTATTTATTTATTTTTACATAAATGGCTGTAATCGAACGATTAACATTGGAAAGCAACTTTCTGTTTGACTAGATAATACTAGACGAGAATTATGAAAACTAGCATTAATCCGCTATACTATTGTATTTAATTATCTTATATGTTTCATATAACAGCATTATACGAATATCGTTGAAAAATGAAAATTTTACAAACGGAGATTTAATGTATCTTGTCTATTTAAGTTTTAAATAATATGATTTTCTTTTAAAATTTTGTCCCGGAGTTACTTAAATATACACTTTAACTGAAACTATTTCTCTTTTTAATTTTGAACTGAAAATATACATTTTAGAAACACCATTTAAAACTGAGAATGTTTTTTTCCCTCCAAAATGCCCCGAATCGAACAACCAACTTAGGAAAGCAACTCCCTCTTTAACTAGATAATACATCACGAGAATTATGAAAACTAGCATTAACGTCCCGTCTTTCGCAAAAGACTCTTTATTTTATCTTATTTCTTTCGTTTTTATTCTCTTACTTTTTTTTTTCAGGAACGATCCAAAAACCTTCCTCCTTAACGAAAACAGCCACCCTCAGATTTCATAAATGATGAATCCTGTCTGCCACACACAAGCGCTTTCTCTCTCTCTCTCTCTTCTCTCTTTTATATATTTTTTTCATTCTAGGCAAGAAATATGGTCTTGAGCCTAAAACATGCCAGCACGTATAGCGAAGGGGGGGGGATGGGAGTGCATCAAGATGGAAGAGGAAAAATTGTCTAAACAAATGACAGATGAGGTGTAATTTGGCGGTCCGCTTTTCATTAACCGTTTGACAGTGATAAATTGCTGTTTATTCTTTGCAGGGTAAGAATATGAAGGATTTTTTTTATCATTATTATTATTATTTGATATGTTGCCAGTATACTGTTTTGACTGCATCGGATAAAATTTTGCGGCCAATTGTTTTTTTATTTTTTTTTACCATCATTTTTTTTTTAAATGTGAATGGGCTTTGAGCGCGTCCGAATTTTGAAGAATGAATGAAAGAAAATGGACATAATTATAATGTTTCTGTGAGAATATTTTCTAGCTTTGAAGAATTAATCAATGCGTCACACATGATTTTTGTCAATAGCGTAGCGTATAAGCGAATGAACTCGTCTTTGCTTTATCCTTTTTTTTTCATGTTTTCCTTTCAAGATCAGTAACATATCTGCTATTTTTTAATTTAAATTTTTATTTATATATATTTATTAAATATTTCTCGCAATTAGTTCTCTCAGTGATTGAACTAGAACCAAACTGGTAAATTTTGATACGACATGTTACCAAATATCTTCGCTCTTGATCTACATGTCGACGTACCTGTGATTTATGTCAACAAATTATCAATGAATTAACCTGTTTTCTCTTTATTTTATGTTTTTGTTTTGACATGGGAAGATATCTGATAGTTTTATTAAAGTTTTTGTTTACATAATTATAAAATATGTCTCCCCTTTTGACCTTTGGTACATTCTTTTAGTTGAATTAAAACTAAATTGATAAATTTTGGTATGATGCGATATCAGACTTTCTGAATATGATCTGTTTTTTATTTGTTTATTTATTTATTTATTTGCTTTGAAGAATTAATCAATGCGTCGCACATGATTTTTGTCAATAGCGTATAAGCGAATGAACTCGTCTTTCCTTTATCAATTTTTTTCATGCTTTCTTTTTTAGATCCGTGACATATCTGATAATTTTTTAATTTAAATTTTTATTTATATATATTTATAAAATATTTCTCGCAATTAAATCATCAGTTCTTTCAGTGGTTTAAACCCAAGTAGAACCAAACTGGTAAATTTTGATACGTTACCAAATGTTTTCGTTCTTGATCTACATGTGGCCGAACGATGGCCGATAGGTTAGGGATCTAGCCTTCGATACCGGAGTTCGTGGGTTCGAATTCCACTGTGGCATGGATGTTCGTAACCGTTCGGAATCGGCTTTAAGCTGTAGGTCCCGGTCTCATTAGCCCTCGTATTGCAAAAAGTAGACAGTAGCACTCCAAACCAAACCAACCAAACCTTGATCTACATGTCAACGTACCTGTGATTTTTGTCAACAAATTATCAATGAATTAACCTGTTTTCTCTTTTTTGTCATGTTTTTGTTTTGACATGGGAAAATATCTGATCATTTTATTTAAGATTTTGTTTACATAATTATAAAATATGTCTCCCCTTTTGACCTTTGGTATATTCCCTTAGTTGAATTAGAACTAAATTGGTAAATTTTAGTATGATGCGATATCAGACTTTTTGAATGTGATCTGATGAATCTGGGATTTTTGACAGCGTATTAGTAATTGAACTTTTTGTTTTATCCTTTTTTTTCATGCCTTCGTTTTGGTATGGAAAAATATATGACTGTTTTATTTAAATTTTTGTCTATACATTTATAATTTTTTTTCTATTTTGACTTCATCACAGAACCAAATTGATGAATTTTGATATAACATGATATGAAACGCTTTCAAGATTGATATCGTGTTTAAAGTTATCTGCAGGTGAACTTGTCTATGAGTTTCAATGATTAAAGATTTTTGCTTTATCCCTTTTCCCTTTTTTGACTTCGAGATGTTAAAAATATCTCCTAAATATTTTAATTATGAGTGTGAGTCATAATTTATTAAATTTACTAACTGTATTCCCGTGCTCCATTTCAAAGATTCTATGTTTATTAAAGTATTTGGTGATTCATCTGTTTTTAATTTCTGCAATGTTAGCTGTCACACAAAGTAAACTAAGAAACAAAATAAAAATTCTAAATATAATTGTTTCAAAATATCAATTGTCTTCTATATCTATAGAAACATAGTATTTAAAAAAATATAATCCAAAATATAACCTAAAATATATCCAAAATTTGCAAACATTTAATGAATTGTTTTAAAATATCACTAATCTATTCTTAATATTGATTTAAAATGTCACTTTAGGTTTTTAGTTTTACAGTTTAAAAAAAATTATACTGACTGAAGCTTATTTAATAAATGAAAAAAATGATATTTTAACTAAAATGAAATTAAAATTCAATTTCATTACAATGTATTCATCCAAGGAACTAATTATTTTCAGCTAATAATCCAGGAATGAATCATAATTATTATTTCTTAAAGAATCTCCATAATTTTACATTCAATATTACTTTTTCAATATTTACAATACCTAATCATTATATTGATTTGATTTATAGTAAGGAAGAATTTACAAAATGATAAAATGCCACATAATAATCTGCAATTATAACTTATATATAACTAATATTATAAGTCTACTTAGAATGACATTTTTATGTCCTTTTTAATTCTGAGTTCACTTTTCATGAACATTCAATAATATTTTTAGGCTTTTTGGAGATGTACCAGAGAGAGAGAAGCGTTTATTACAGAGATTCAAAGATATTATTGTAAGGGATTGTAAATAAATAAAAATAAAACTGCTGTTTCTGAACTAACTGCTGTTTTCTGAAATGCTTTCACATAGTATTTCCCAGATAAGTATACATAGTATTCACAAATAAGAATTTTTAGCTTCCATATGATGTTGAAAAAAGAGCCCACTCCAGTTGTTTGACCAAAGATCCTCATCAACTGAAATCCGGCCCTGCTAATGATCAATTACTGGGAACTTCTGCTGTCTATGTCAATCATTTGCTTCACAGATGATTTTATATCAATGTAATCCTCTGCTCAGATTAAAGGAACTGTAACTCACATTAATTTGTTGTCTTGTGATTGATTTAAAAGCAGTTAGTTGGTTATCTAATGTTCAACCGTGAGAAATTTTTGATGTCTATATCAATTAATTGCTTCACCGATATTTTAAATAACTGTTCAGAGTCTAGTGATCCAGCACGAAGAATCCTTGCTCTCTATAACAGTTATTTAACTCTCGGATGAGTTAAAATCTGCAATTAATCTAATGATCAATCACGAGGAAAGTTTGATATCCATATCAAATATTTGCACTAAGGATTGTATATTGTGTAAAAGTATAACCACAAAGATTTTTTTGCAGTCAGTATCAAATATTTATCTCGCATTTTAAAGCAGTTGGATGCCTAATAGCTATATGTGATCTGAAATTTTTACTTCTAGATAGTGAAGAGAATTCTAAAGATCCTTGTTAAACTCTCTAAATGTCCAAGTCTGAGAAGGATAAAGCGAATGAGCTGTCAGTTTAGAGACACTAATTACATTGACATCCCTCCTCAGGCAAAATGAGCTTGGCATTAAGGAATCCTAGTATAAAGGGGAGAAATGACCATTTGTTGCAATCCAGCATCATCAGCTAGAAAGAAGACTTAAACTGATACTTTTCTCAGTAAAAGTGAGAGGCTGTAAAAATGAGAGCTCAATAGTCAGAGAATCAATATGGCCAAATTATTATAATAACCTCTTTTCTACACAAAATATTTACTAGTTAACAAATTCTGCATTACAGTGATCTCAATTTCGTAAGATAAGAGATGCTTTTTTCTCTTCCTTAGGGTTCTTTTTCTCGAATAATATAAACAGGGCCCTGTTGTTTCTCCAGAACGACAAACACCTATCCTGACAGATCCGATAGGAAATCACATCTTTTGATAGACATGACAAATCAAAATTCTGGCTTCTAATGAGTGAAATTGAAACTGTTCCTTATTTTCAGTCATTAAGTTTGTATATGTGTGCATGAGCGCGTCCGAATTTTGAAGAATGAATGAAAGAAAATGGACATAATTATAATGTTTCTGTGAGAATATTTTCTAGCTTTGAAGAATTAATCAATTCGTCACACATGATTTTTGTCAATAGCGTAGCGTATAAGCGAATGAACTCGTCTTTGCTTTATCCTTTTTTTTTCATGTTTTCCTTTCAAGATCAGTGACATATCTGATATTTTTTAATTTAAATTTTTATTTATATATATTTATAAAATATTTCTCGCAATTAGTTCTCTGTGTGGTTAAACTAGAACCAAACTGGTAAATTTTGATACGACTTGTTACCAAATATCTTCGCTCTTGATCTACATGTCGACGTACCTGTGATTTTTGTCAACAAATTATCGATGAATTAACCTGTTTTCTCTTTATTTTATGTTTTTGTTTTGACATGGGAAGATACCTGATAGTTTTATTAAAGTTTTTGTTTACATAATTATAAAATATGTCTCCTCTTTTGACCTTTGGTACATTCTTTTAGTTGAATTAAAACTAAATTGGTAAATTTTGGTATGATGCGATATCAGACTTTTTGAATGTGATCTGTTTTTTATTTGTTTATTTATTTATTTATTTATTTTAATGTGAATGGACTTTGAGCGCGTCCAAAGAATTGATCAATGAATTGATGAATGATTTGAAGAATTAATCAATGCGCCACACATGATTTTTTTCGAATAGCGTATAAGCGAATGAACTCGTCTTTCCTTTATCAATTTTTTCATGCTTTCTTTTCAAGATCCGTGACATATCTGATAATTTTTTAATTTAAATTTTTATTTATATATATTTATAAAATATTTCTCGCAATTAGACCATCAGTTCTTTCAGTGGTTTAAACCCAACTAGAACCAAACTGGTAAATTTTGATACGATATGTTACCAAATGTTTTCGTTCTTGATCTACATGTGGCCGAACGATGGCCGATAGGTTAGGGATCTAGCCTTCGATACCGGAGTTCGTGGGTTCGAATTCCACTGTGGCATGGATGTTCGTAACCGTTCGGAATCGGCTTTAAGCTGTAGGTCCCGGTCTCATTAGCCCTCGTGTTGCAAAAAGTAGACCGTAGCACTCCAAACCAAACCAACCAAACCTTGATCTACATGTCGACGTACCTGTGATTTTTGTCTATAAATTATCAATGAATTAACCTGTTTTCGTTTTGACATGGGGAAAGTAACTGATTGTTTTATTTAAGTTTCTGTTTACGTAATTATTATAAAATATGTCTCCCCTTTTGACATTTAGTACATTCACTTAGTTAAAATAAGACTAAATTGATGAATTTTAGTATGATGCGATACCAAACTTTTTTATTGTGATCTGATGAATCTGGGATTTTTGACAGCGTATTAGTAATTGAACTTTTTGTTTTATCCTTTTTTTTCATGCCTTCGTTTTGGTATGGAAAAATATATGACTGTTTTATTTAAATTTTTGTCTATACATTTATAATTTTTTTTCTATTTTGACTTCATCACAGAACCAAATTGGTGAATTTTGATATAACCCGATATGAAACGCTTTCAAGTTATCTGCAGGTGAACTTGTCTATGAGTTTTAATGATTAAACATTTTTGCTTTATCCCTTTTCGCTATTTTCACTTCGAGATGTAAAAAAATATCTCCTAAATATTTTAATTATGAGTGTGAGTCATAATTTATTAAATTTACTAACTGTATTCCCGTGCTCCATTTCAAAGATTCTATGTTTATTAAAGTATTTGGTGATTCATCTGTTTTTAATTTCTGCAATGTTAGCTGTCACACAAAGTAAACTAAGAAACAAAATAAAAATTCTAAATATATAATTTCAAAATATCAATTGTCTTCTATATCTATAGATACATAGTATTTAAAAAAATATAATCCAAAATATAACCTAAAATATATCCAAAGTTTTCAAAAGTTGAATGAATTGTTTTAAAATATCACTAATTGATTCTTAATATTGATTTAAAATGTCACTTTAGGTTTTTAGTTTTACAGTTTAAAAAAAATTATACTGACTGAAGCTAATTTAATAAATGAAAAAAATGATATTTTAACTAAAATGAAATTAAAATTCAATTTCATTACAATGTATTCATCCAAGGAACTAATTATTTTCAGCTAATAATCCAGGAATGAATCATAATTATTATTTCTTAAAGAATCTCCATAATTTTACATTCAATATTACTTTTTCAATATTTACAATACCTAATCATTATATTGATTTGATTTATAGTAAGGAAGAATTTACAAAATGATAAAATGCCACATAATAATCTGCAATTATAACTTATATATAACTAATATTATAAGTCGACTTAGAATGACATTTTTATGTCCTTTTTAATTCTGAGTTCACTTTTCATGAACATTCAATAATATTTTTAGGCTTTTTGGAGATGTACCAGAGAGAAGCGTTTATTACAGAGATTCAAAGATATTATTGTAAGGGATTGTAAATAAATAAAAATAAAACTGCTGTTTCTGAACTAACTGCTGTTTTCTGAAATGCTTTCACATAGTATTTCCCAGATAAGTATACATAGTATTCACAAATAAGAATTTTTAGCTTCCATATGATGTTGAAAAAAGAGCCCACTCCAGTTGCTTGACCAAAGATCCTCATCAACTGAAATCCGGCCCTGCTAATGATCAATTACTGGGAACTTCTGCTGTCTATGTCAATCATTTGCTTCACAGATGATTTTATATCAATGTAATCCTCTGCTCAGATTAAAGGAACTGTAACTCACATTAATTTGTTGTCTTGTGATTGATTTAAAAGCAGTTAGTTGGTTATCTAATGTTCAACCGTGAGAAATTTTTGATGTCTATATCAATTAATTGCTTCACCGATATTTTAAATAACTGTTCAGAGTCTAGTGATCCAGCACGAAGAATCCTTGCTCTCTATAACAGTTATTTAACTCTCGGATGAGTTAAAATCTGCAATTAATCTAATGATCAATCACGAGGAAAGTTTGATATCCATATCAAATATTTGCACTAAGGATTGTATATTGTGTAAAAGTATAACCACAAAGATTTTTTTGCAGTCAGTATCAAATATTTATCTCGCATTTTAAAGCAGTTGGATGCCTAATAGCTATATGTGATCTGAAATTTTTACTTCTAGATAGTGAAGAGAATTCTAAAGATCCTTGTTAAACTCTCTAAATGTCCAAGTCTGAGAAGGATAAAGCGAATGAGCTGTCAGTTTAGAGACACTAATTACATTGACATCCCTCCTCAGGCAAAATGAGCTTGGCATTAAGGAATCCTAGTATAAAGGGGAGAAATGACCATTTGTTGCAATCCAGCATCATCAGCTAGAAAGAAGACTTAAACTGATACTTTTCTCAGTAAAAGTGAGAGGCTGTAAAAATGAGAGCTCAATAGTCAGAGAATCAATATGGCCAAATTATTATAATAACCTCTTTTCTACACAAAATATTTACTAGTTAACAAATTCTGCATTACAGTGATCTCAATTTCGTAAGATAAGAGATGCTTTTTTCTCTTCCTTAGGGTTCTTTTTCTCGAATAATATAAACAGGGCCCTGTTGTTTCTCCAGAACGACAAACACCTATCCTGACAGATCCGATAGGAAATCACATCTTTTGATAGACATGACAAATCAAAATTCTGGCTTCTAATGAGTGAAATTGAAACTGTTCCTTATTTTCAGTCATTAAGTTTGTATATGTGTGCATGAGTGTATATGTGTTGGGGGTGGTGATGAATTGCCTTCTACAAGACTTATAACAGCTAAATAACAAGGGAGAGATTTTACTTCCTAGAGAACCCTCCCTTCTAATTAAATTCTATGTTGCAGAACTCCTCGTAGGTAGAAATTGAAAACCTGCATGCCTACATGATGCATATATTGATATATATATATATATATATATATATATATATATATATATATATATATATATATATATATATATATATGTGTGTGTGTGTGTGTGTGTATGAGTGTATACATATATTCATACATACGTATACACACATATACACACACATAATATATTATATATATATATGTATACATATATATATATATACATATATACATACACACACGCACACACAAATTATATATCTATACATATATTACAAACTCATTATGTTACAACTCGATATGTTGAATTATTACAAATAAGATTTACATAGGAACTTGGGTCCGAAAACTTGACCAAAAGAAAGCAGAATTCGTAAGTTTCTTGCACCAAAACACATGTTTTTATTTCATGCTAGAACTTTGGAGAGAAAAGTACATGGGATTTAAAAATTTAGAATTGTCCATTTATTCATTACTGTGAGACCAAAGCAGAAAAACATGTTGTTACAAACTCCAAATGCATTTGAGTTACTCGGAATAATACAATACCTGATAAGAATATAGTGTGTACTAGTATGTGGATAATGTTTGAAGTGTGTTGCACCCAAAATACACACGAATATTTAATTTTCGTATTATATAATTTTCGTATTCATGTCAAATTTCCTTTGCATAGCTTTTTCTACGAAAGAGGGGCTTGCACTACGTTCTTGACCGGTGTGGTTACTCATTTAGAAGTCTCCTGCCTCGTAAAGTCTGTAATGTAATTATCTTAACCAGGCATAACTAACGTCTCTTTTGGCAACATTCAAAGAAAATTAATATCATGGCTTTCAAATCACAGCACCATAAATGCAATGTATATGAGCTAATCCTTACTTTGTAATTCGAATTATCCTTCTCCTGAAATGTCCTAATCGTATAGTTTTCAGCTATCCAATGCTCCTGAAAATATTGAAGTTATAGTTATATTTTCGGACGCAAGTTTCTCTGTATATTTTTTGTGTCATGATATGAGAGACCAGTATATAATTTGTCATTCAAAGGTACAAAAGGGTAAAAATTCAAATTTCATGGTTAAACTTATTTCTATTTTCATAGATCTTATACAAAAGAGGAAGAATGAAGTATATCAATGTGGCATAATTCAAATTGCAAAGCTATCAGATAACGAATTAATGTTTGAATTTTTATTTATATGCACATACCTTTGTTTAATATCAATTCAGAGTGTATCTTATTTCTTGATAAATTATTAATATATGCATAATTATTAGGTGAGTATAACAGAAAGGAGACGGTCTTTAAATCATCATAGTTATGATCATTCATGTATTATTTAATCATATAAAAATATATTGTTGTTGTCGTAACTACAAATATTCTTATTATTGTTTATGTAAATAGCACAGGTTTTATAGTAAACTAGCTGCTTCGCACCCAGCCTTCGGTTTGGGTTATACATGTTCTCAAATAAAGTTGCAAATTATTGAAGAATATGATAGTGTACTAACAATAGATAATTCCAATAATAAATTTCTACGTGTGTGATTTCTGTGAAGGAGAAATGTTTTCATAAATGTTATTGTATAACATCTTCGTTGTTCGGAGTTGCTTTAACTATCTCAAAAACAATGAGAAGAAGTGAAGTCAATAACACAGAATAGTTTTGTAGCCTAATGACGAATGGACTAAATGTAACTTTAAAGTAAGAACTTCCAAAGTTCACAAAACGTTTGTATAGGTGAGAAATTTGGAAACATCTAGTGATATATACACACTCTAAGAGTAAGGCACTCATTTCCCGGTCCACCACAGAGGTAGAGTACATTGGACTCGTTAACCCCTTTAAAAAATAAAATGCTGAATAAGGTGGGTTCCCCAGGAGGCCTATTTCCTTTTTCAGCGAGTATATAACAGCAAAAATTAAAGCAAATATAAATAGATACACAAATATGAATCAGTAAACTTACATACATGTATATCATAAAGTACATATATCATACATTATGCATGTATATCATAAATACTAGAGGACTAATTAGACTCAAACCTGCTTTTTAAAGTTTATTTTACAAATATTCGTACATGAAGTGGAATATTAAATGCTAAATCATAATCCAACAGAATATAATATAATTATCTTAAAAGCTTTCATAAAACCTATTTGTAATATGTGTTTGAGTGCTATTAACCTTTGAAACATTTTTTATAACTATTTTAATACTAATAGCTTATCATTTATCATAACATAATGAGTTAAACTTGAAATACTTGAGTAATAACGTCTCATTTACTAGAAATGAATACCACTGGCGTAAACAGTGGTAATGTTTGAAATATATATCATTAGAATTACACCTCCATGCAACTCGAAATGATTTCCAGTGAATGACTCTAAACGCTTTTATTTATGACATATTCTACAAGCGGAACCACTGAATTCATGTAACCCTCCTGTAATACAAAAGGCATTCCATTTATGGCCCCTTGTATTTTGTCATCATTCCCCCTGCAATATCAGCACCAACTCATATGCTAATAATACGGTGTAATGTGCACATAATGGGAGAGAAATCAGTTCAACTAAACCTTATCACCGCGCAACACCTTTCATCTGTAAATGGAGACGTTTCTGCAGATTTAGGACGGACGTTAGTACTCTCAGAGGTGAATTTATGGAGCGACAGTGATTAAAGAGTAGGAGGGGAAGAGATTACCCCTTTCCATCAACCAACACATCTATATTTCTCTCTGATGGGGAAACTTGTTAAAGCAAATTGTGTGGGTATTCATGTTACACAACTAAACGACCGCTCAATTTATTAAATTTTGATAAAGTGAGGAAAGTGTGCGAATTTTATCCTACAAGACTTTTATCTTCCGGAGGGCATTTAGTTTGCTTGAGATAATGTATAGAGAAATGAAGGTGACCATTCTGAGTATTATTTTAACATATTGTGTGCGGGTACATTTCACAACGGAAATGTACTTGGAGTGGGCATTTTGCGCGTAAATTTAATTATTCAGTTAAATATATTAATTATTATACATTATTATAACTATTAATATATTAATATTAATAATTTATAATTATTAATAATTATATTTATAAATTATTATAATTATTACTTCTTTATTTTATATTGAAATATAAAATAATGGTGGATTTCGAATTTTTTAAAGATGACATTATATTTCTCTGCGATATGAAGCATATTTATTCCAATTTATTTTAGAATCGGATCGATAGTTTAGGAGAAGATAAAATTTACTGGCTTTGAATTTTACTAAACTTAACTCATAAAGATTCAATATGGATGCGTCTATCCATTCCAGGTCCAACCGCTTCATAAATTCGAGGACAGATAACTTAGGCATTATTATATAGAGGATACTAGATGGTGCTATACAGTGAAAATGAAAAATAGTAGTAGCTTGTTTATGACAAACAAGCAAAAATTACTAGAGGGGTGATGGAAGGTATTTTAGAACATAATTCATAAATTCAGCTTTTATTTTTTAAAAGGAATTTTATATGTGACTTAGAGTGTAAGTTATGAATATTAACATCTTTTTTGCATTAAACTTATCACATCATTAAAACAATTTAAATTTCATTGCAATTTTGTGTGTATTACGATCGCCATTATAAAAATGCAAAGTACAAAATGCAATTTTAACTTAAATTGTCCCTGATACTCTATTTCTGCAGAGCCTTCAAGAAAGCTAGTAGAAAATTAGGGTAATACTGAACAATAGTGTGCCCCTAGGCAAATTTGGAGAAATTATTGGCGATGTTTACTGAAACACAAAAGTATTCCATTCAAACATTGTATTCCTTGATTTTTGGGCTACTTTAATTAATGTAGGGTGCGTCACTGTAATAAGATTATGTACTTTTACTTAATTAGTTAAAACCTTTTAGAAACTGAGCATTTATATCTATGGGCAATCAATCCCTCTAAAGTTTATAAATCCAACAGCTCCAAATTATTAAAAATTAGTCATATTGGATCATTATTGGTTCATTATATCTAATTTTTTAAGCATTACGCGCATTTAATATATAAAATTGGGTTCCACAAGGAGAACTGGATACAAATATAAATTAAAATATAGATACAGATTGTTTGGATACGGCGATATCAGAAAAAATCTTAGACTACCATGCTCAGAGGTTTAACACTAAACATACCAACACTTAATACATACCTATTTCTACCATAGCCGGTCAAATGACCGGACTTTATTTTTTCTGATTATAAATGTAGGAAATATGAAAATTGGAAGGAAATAGACAAATAAACTTTATTATAATTCAACAAAATTGTATATTGTCAATTTTTATGTATTGCAAACATAAAGAATAAGAATTTTTAATTAATTTCCCATCGCATTTTTTACATAAACCTTATGGGTCATTTGACCCGTTATATGGTATGTTTAGTGTTAAAGTTGTCAGGGGCACCCTATTCTTCAGTCAAGCAAAAAGTTAGATATTGGGAAGCCCCCCCCCCTTTGTTTAAAACACTAACAAACGAAATCATCTGATCTGAATTCCTCCTGTTTCGACCCGGTTACAATAGCACGTCGACGCAGTGTTTGGGATGTTGACAGTTCGGTTGAATAAGCGTCACGCCTCTGATCCATCGCGGTAATGATCCCGGAGGGTGCCTCGGAAATTCTGGAATATTCCCTGGACAGCTAGCGAATGAGAATTCAACTAAAAAAAACTAGCTGTAACCTTAGCTGGAGTTCTCAGGTAACTGGAATCGTAACTGACCAAAAAACGGTTGGTGGGACTGAAACTGACCCCCCCCCAGGTATAAAAAGCCTAGAATTTTGCGATTCGGAGCTTTTCGACATTTTTTTACGTAGGTGCTTTGACCTCGTAGAGGCTTTCGCGACTTTTGATCGGAGTCAGCTTTTTAGTGATTACGTTCGGGAGACTATCCGCTCATATAAAGAACGGCAGTGTCTCGGACACCGAACTGGGGATAGATTGGGTTTGCATTGTACCCTAGAAAAGCCTCCCCATTTTGTGAGATTATTTAATCTTTTTTCCGACTGTGATCGTCCTGGTATTGTTATGTAAGTAACAATCCTTTTCATTTCGACTTGGTTTGGAAGATTAAGATCCCTTTGTATATAACCAGTATTTACTCCAGAAAAATAAAAGTCATTTCCATAAGTCTATGATTCTTCTTCACGGTACTTCTTCACTCAAGAACATTGAAGGCGTCCCAATATTTACTCCTGTAAGTCTATTTATTTCAGGAGGTTTAGGAAGAGTGAATAAAGACCTCCCCTTTCCGACTGTGATCGTCCTGGTATTGTTATGTAAGTAACAATCCTTTTCATTTCGACTTGGTTTGGAAGATTAAGATCCCTTTGTATATAACCAGTATTTACTCCAGAAAAATAAAAGTCATTTCCATAAGTCTATGATTCTTCTTCACGGTACTTCTTCACTCAAGAACATTGAAGGCGTCCCAATATTTACTCCTGTAAATCTATTTATTTCGGGAGGTTTACGAAGAGTAAATAAAGACCTCCCAATGAGTATTCAAATACTTATATATCGGGCTTTTGGTGGTATAATTCCAAAGACTATAACATAAAAATCCTGAATTTTTAATTCCATTTTCAACGTTGTTCGTAACCATTCAGAATAAACTTTAAACTGTAAATTCTGGTATAATTAAATTCTCAAAAGAGTTCTCTTCTCAAAAATTTATAAACCAAAGCGGAATGATCTAGTTAATTTATTATAGTATCAAAGATGAGATACCAAATCTTCAATTTCATCTGCTAACATTATCAGCTCAGTTTTGGAATAAAATTTTGACAAACACTAAATAAATTTTATTATTTCTTTCAAATAATCAATTTTAAATTTTAAAAATAAAAAACTAGCTTAAAATGTAAATATTGTACTAAAATTAACAACTCCTACAAGTTTTCGAGAGTTTAATATTTCCAATCATCTTAGCGTTCGAGACCTCTACAAAAAGATTCCAGTTAATTTAAATTGATCATGCTAAAATGGCTTTCCAAAGAAAATTCTAACTTAATAAAAAATAAAATCCATTTATTTCAGGGTTGATTGAAGCTGATTTGAAATACGGTGAAACACATGTTTTAAGATTATAATTGGGCAATTATTGATTATACTTGCTCGACGTTTCAATTTTCAATGAAAATAGCCCGTATTCTATTTAAGGAACCAGGTCAAAAAAGCTGTTTATTGAAAAACGAGAAAAAATCGTGAAGGTGCAAAGATTTTTTCAAGAGATTAAAAAACGAGTAAACAATTCATCGTTTTATGATCTTTCTCGTGCATTAACGTGGAACGAAAAAACACTGTAACAATGACTTTTTTTTATTTATCTTGGAGAGCCGTAAACTTGATGATTAATAAAAACTTCCCCAAAATAACCCTCAGTTTATGACTTGCAACAGGTCTTAAACACTTACGACTGAGCTTTGACCTTATTTCACCAAAACCACGGCATAAAGTTAAAAAGAATAAAAAAGAAGCAAATAAATAAAAGCGACCATAACAAGCCGTAAACGAACAACGATTTGACAACACCTCGCATTAAATCAACGCATTAATGCACCCTAACAGGCTAAGCTGCGAGCGAACTAAGTCGCGTAATCGCTTTCCGAATTCAGAAAGGAAACCTAACATCATCACGCGATCCATTTATTTTTTCCCGCCCGGAAGATAAAGCTCTAGCAAAGTGGCAACAGTCACGAACTCGCGCATGCGTGAATGCTTCGGAAATTCATTATGATACAGTGCTACACAACTTCCTCTCTTACAGCATTCTAGGAAACATTTTAACAATAGGGTAATCGTAATTTATGTAGGTAGTTTTATGAAGTTATTATTGCTGCATTTTTCAGCTGTAGCAGTTTCCTTTTTTATATACCGCTTATAGATGCTGAAATATTACCGAGTCGTTGTTTAGCTGATTCGTTGTCAGTCCATAAGACTCGCTTCAGCAGGTTTTAGTACCTGCAAGGACCTCGGTTTCTAAGCGTTTGTTTGTTACACAGTGTCGAAACTGTAATGATTGAAATCGTGCGTTCAAGCGATGGTGCATGCAGCTGGATGATGTCTGGGGATTAAAAGAGGCACATAGCCAGCGAAAAATATTTTATAGGATTGTTAAAATTTGTGTGAATGCTTCCCTTGAGGAAAATATGGGTTTGATATATTACATAAGAAGAAAATTGTTATTATTTATGTCTATTTTTTATACGAAAATAATGAACAGAGTTGCGTGGCAACCACAACTATTTTGTTCTTAAATAAACTTCAGAATCTTTTTTTTACTCCAGACGTAAGTTGCATGTCGTAGAAATAGTTCTAAAGGAAAAAAAATAGAAAGTTGTATTTCTTTTGAGCAGGAAATGTTTAGCTGAATTTCAAAACTAATTTGATTTTTAGTTTTATTTTCTGGAAAATTGTTCCATCTTTCTTTTTAAAGTTTAACGCCTCAATTTTTACTACCCAATAATACATTATATTTTATGTCTATAACACTCGGCACTGTAATTTTTTTAAGTCTTAGAATTAGGATTTTATACAAAAACAAATATTAAGATCACTCAAAGACAATTGTGCATCGAAATATCTGCAATATAATTATTTTCAGAATAAATGTTTTTCTTTTTAATGACCTTAAAGCACAAAAAAATGTCAGTTAATTTATAAGTTAAGTCACTAATATATGGACATAAATAACTAACTCCCTCTTTAAATTATAAAAGCATTGCATTAGTTGAATATTATTCAGCTTCATTAGTTTCGCGTGAAATTTACATTAACATTTTACCCCAGCGACCTTCAAGTGATATATGTATAACCATTATCTTCAAACAATTGTGTATTATTGTATAAAATAGGCCACGGTGCCTGTTTCTTTGTATCTTTTACAGAGATTGCAGTTGATCTTGTATATCATAATTGATTAAAAGTAAGTTATACGAGGGCAGTATTGAGCAACAAGTCTGTCTCGTATTTAGTTTTATTGAGAAAATGAATAATTTTTGTCACATTTTAATAAAAGGAGAACCTAATGATAGGCAGACGATACCTTAATGGCCAATGTAAGTATATGGAATACCATGGTATCGAGTTTAAGCAATGACAGGTACCTTAAACATCTTGTATCTGCAGAGAATATGCAGAATAATCTTACGAGACTGGATGTTCCCTTTCTGCGAGGTCATTAGTTGAGAAGGGTACAGAGAATCAAGGAAAAAATTTCCATTCCCGAGGATCAAAATTGAAGGGAAACTCTAGCATGATTCACGAGCACTTTACACCCTTTAAGATTTCCATTGCGAGTCACCAAATAATATCTTGATGACTATGAATAATAAATTTAGTAAGCATACTGTTACTAGCTACTGTTGCAAGCATACTCTAGAACAATAAAACATTGACCACAGTCAGTGCTCCCAAACAACAATTTACAGACTATAATTCACATATAACTTTCATTACAACATTTGTCGAGTACTATTACTGTATAACCAGAAAAACTGAAATCGAATTTAAAACTTGACTTATTACCAGTAAAAAAAAATAAAGGTATAAAGAGGTTCAAAAACCTTAAATTTATTATACTACTTTGGAGTTTCAGGAACATTAGAGAGGATCTTTCTGTTGAGAGGATCTTGTTTAGAGAGGATCTTTCTCGGGACTCTTGCTGTTGAGGAGCAACTGGGAAGTGAAGATATCACTCGAATGGATTGGCCAGTAGACTCCCCTGATTTATCGAACATGTATCGAACATCCCCATCGAACATGTGTGGGATGATTTGAGGAGAGGCATTGCAGAAAGCTTATATCCTCCGGAGAACTCCCAACAACTCAAACAAATGCTGATTGCGGAATGGTCACTCCTACCTCAAGAAATATTGAACCAGCTGGTTCTGAGTATGCGGAGACGGTGCGAAGCAACCATTGCAGTTAGGGGAGGGTATATCCCATATTAACGACCATATGCTTGTTCTTCTTCTTGAATAGACAAGTCACGAAATTATGCATTCAATAAAGCTCGTTTTTGTTTTATTCCATACCGTACGAATTGAATTCCTTTTTCAGCGCCGATGCTTTCGTCATCCTTTTCGTACTCTCCCTCATTTCTGAATTTCATGTCTCAGATGATTTCTCATAGAGTTATAGCAAAAAACCCCACCTGCTGCTTAAGTTTTGCACACCAGTGTACTCTAAACTATATCTATAAGTGTACTATAAGTGTACTTGCATATCAGTACTGAAAATCGAACTCATGGACACCGAAAATGAAAGACAATGCCATACCTGTTCGGCCGCCATCCGATCTCTTAGATTTGTCGGAATAATGTAGGTAACGGATTTAGATGTTTGAGCATGGGATTACTAGATTAAATTAAATGTTTCCATTTGAGCATCTCAGTTTAAACTTTTAGACCTTGGTTTCAGTCATTTTCACCATAGGAATCTGTTCTCATTTTATGTTTATTTTCCTTTTTAAGACTGAAAAGTCAATGAAATAAATTGAGTTTTGGTCCTTTCAAGATGGTTTCTACAAGCACTGTGTTGAGTCCAGAACAGATGAATCGAAGATAGAAACGTTGTATAGTAAAAAGAAAATGGTTATAAGGACAACAGAAAGAAATAACTGCTATTAAGATACTTTTTGGTAATTATTTCCCGAATAAGCTTACTAAAATTCCAGTTATGACCTGTCAGTAGTGCAATTTAGCAACGGTCTGATAATTTTGGTATAACTATTATTGAATATACTATAATACATTTATAAAAAAAACAGTTTTCATCCAGGTTCAAAATTATGGTTCTCTATTAATACTTTTTCTTTAAGGATTAGAGAAATATATATCGATGACTATGTTTAGAGAAAACTTTTACATACGGAGCATCCAGAGTGAAGATAAAATAATTAGTAGATTTTGTATACAAAGAATATATGAGACAATGCATAAGCAATCTTATATCCTGAGATAATCACCATTATCATAAATGGTGTAAATATTGCTTTAAGCTACTTGAGTAGAAGATTGATGTGAAAAGGATATTTAGAGAGAATTTGCTCATTGTCTGTTTGAAACAATGAAATAACTATTAAAAAGCGTTTTCTTTAACTCCGAATAACCTATATTCAATGTACTGTGTGCTTTATCCTATAAAATTCCATTTGTTATTTCATTTCTCGTATTTCTTGGTTTAAAAAGTATCACCTGCTTTTGCATAAAAAATATATGATTAAGACTATCATGACTTGCTTTGGGACAGTTGTTTATTGAGTTTGATTAGATTGTAATATTAGCATTGTACACGGAATGCTTCTAGATGTAATCAGCAGGGATTCATATTTTTTTCTTAATTTTGTTAAGACTATACACAAACTGTAAAACTAAGTGTTAAAATAGCGATTAAATTAAAAAGTCAAGGATTGATAAAGTTTGGAAATAATGTCACTCATTATGTTTTAAGACTAAGTAGTAATATTTTCCTTTTCAGCAAAAGCATGAGTAGATCTTTGAGATAAGAAAGTTTAAAACTGAAAAGTTATAATGAGATAAGATACTATTTGGTATTATCCCGAATAATTTACTAAGAAATTCAGTTATGACAACAGTTTGCAATTACAGCCTTTTGAATGTGTATGTTCTTATACAACAAAAATTAATGTATATTTAAAAGGATCATGATTAATAAACAATCCAAATGCTTATATTTGAAATCCTATAACAGTTATTTATCGGTTCGATATAAGTTTTCCGCAAAAGTAATAAAAACAAAATTTTATTCTGATAAGCTTTAAACAATATTTTTACTTTAAATTTCCTATTCATATAAATTAAGTCGAAAAATTGTAGTTAATTATAGAGGATTGTGATTGTAATTAAAAAATATGAATAACTAACTTGTTATGATTAATTTTATAGATTTTTTTTGTTGGACACATTTTCATTTTTCTTATGCATTTGCAAAAATTTTAAGTTTTTTTTGTAACCAGCTTGAATCCATATATAACATCTACAAAAAAATTATAATTAAATATTTAAACACTAAAACTACCAGAAATTTATGAGGCAAAAAATGGGGTCAAAATTAGATTTAGTGAAACCTATCTAAACAGCAACAAGAGCCATTGTTCTGAGAATCGAATTCCAAGTCTTATCCCTGGCCAGACAAAGGAGTTATTAAAGTCTCGCCACAAGTCAAAGCGAAACAATCTGAGCGGACAAGTTTAGGTTTTTTTCTCGGCCAAATGGTCTGTCCGAGAAGATCTATTTTGTTACACGATCTTCGTCCATTCTGCACAGTTGTCCTGCCCATTTAATTCTCTGAATCCTTACATATTGTACTATATCTAGATTTTTGAAAGATTTATAGAGTTCAGAGTTAGTTCTTCTTTTCAAGATATTAATATGTTTTATGCCACCAAAAATACTTCTCCAAATTTTTCTTTCAAAAACAGAAATGATAATTATAATTGTCAAATTCTTCTATAAGAAATTGCAGTCCCCTACTGTAGTACAGTGTTCGGACATTGCAAGTTCCAAAGCGAAGGGTCATTTAACCTGTATTATATATAATTAATCTAACCTATTAATTAATTTAATTATCTTTAATTATATTTAACCTATTTAGTGTTAATATAAATTCAAACTCTCAAATTCTTTTGAAAATGCAGTTTATTCATCAAAACTAATGCATTTAAGAAGTTTTTTTTAAATTTCAATATAAACAAATCATGGGTCAGACAGATCAAGTTATTTCAGAACTACTTGGATGAATTTAGTATTTTCAATTGAGCAATATATGTCTTTCAGCAGTACTTTCTGAGGGTTTCGATCTGATATCTACTTATGAAAACTGCAAAAGCCAGGTTAAAAAGGTGAAAAGGGTAAGCCCCTAGCTCATAATTAAAACCGCCAAATGAATCACAAAGAAGTAATCCATTATCTACCTGACTTTGAATGGACGCACATAACTCGAACAGTTAAATATTTCCTTTGCAGAAACCAAACAAAGCCCGCCAACAAAAGCCCGTTGCTTAACACGGAAATCAGATTACAATATCGCCGATTATAGATTTCATCGCTTTCAGACTTTTTTTCATTCTCTCTACAATATCTCATCCATTATCTTAATTTATGACAACAATTCCAGCATGGGGTTTCAAAATGTAGATAAATATCAATGAAAGCGGAGATAAATTAGTTTCTGAATCCTTCTACAAGACGTGACGAGAAAGCGCTGCATACAATTACCCTACATAGGAGGTCAGCGCGAACTTTATACGTGATTTAACAAGGGCATTAAACGTGTTTAGAACACTCTTTAGAGTAATTATATCAATCACCTTTTTATAAGTAATTAATTTTTGGATGAAAACTTCTTAATTTAACCACGATTTGTTGAAATGCTATATTGGTATTCATTAAGGAAGAAGAGGATGTTTAGAACTCCACGTTTGTTTTTTAATTCTTAATTAGATCTAATTTTGCTAGCCTTCAAGTTATATATCATGCATACGATCTAGATAAAGAGTGAGGTTTTTGTGATTAGTTTTATATGGTGGAAATTAACTACCTTTTTCCTAGATAGAAATGTATCGTAGGACTTTTTTATAAAGTCTTGTCATGAATTTCAGCTATATTTTCTCAACAGGGAAATAAATATGTGACAGCCGAGATAAAAACAGATAAAGAAAATTCTAAAATAAAACCTTTCTCAATAATATTTTCTATTTTGTATACATTAGGATGCTAAAATAATTCAACGAAAAAACAATGCCATACAATGATATTATTTATCAACCAGTCTGGTAATACCTGTACGTGACATAAAAAAATCAAACAGAATCTGCTGTAAAAAAATAAGCTCCTCTTAGGTTCAGAAGGAAAATCATTAGTTAATAGACAATGTTTTACACACTGCATTTAATTTTTAATTATAATTGGATATAATTTTGTTAGAGTTGAGTATTATATATGATTTGAAGCACGTTGCGGAAACGAATGAGTTCACATTCTTGCCTGAAATAGAATAAAAGTCTTATAAAGAACCAATATATCGTATCCCTAAATGACAAGAAGAATAAAGAATGGTATACAAAGAAAATACGAAAATACATTACAGAAAAACGAAGTTAAAGGTTAAAATTAAGTGGAAGAACTGCTTTACATCTAAAGATTGGACATTAATCATTAAAAAACATTTGTACTGAATAAGTATTTAGGACAATCACTTAGTGCACATTATATAGATATTTAAGAGAAACAAAGAGAAAGATATAGAGACAAACAAAGATAAAGAATCGATAGGCAAAACTTCCTTCGAGGTCAAGAAAAAGATATGTAGCTACCTTTCATCTTTCTACTGGGTATGACTGCCTCATCAATCTCTTATTCCAATTAAAACCACTGGAGTCCAATGTGTGAATTATGAAGCTTTAATAAAAATTTGAAAGTCTGCCTTTTCAAATCGCTACCCTGCCCTGAACACAGGAGATTTATATAGAAAACATTGAAAGGCTTGTCACAATTTATGTTTACTTATCACAAATATTTCAGAATTAATTCTTTATATCTTCCTTATTAAGTGTATGTGTTTGTTTTACTGACAGTAAAAAGAAATATTTTTACGATTAAAATAACTGTTGACATTTCTGATATTTCATTTCTGCATTAAATTATTGTATGTAGCACTATAGTCCGGAAGATAATCCTTCTTATGATTTTTTTAGTATATTTGTTGTAATGTACTTACAATACAAACACCAGTGTTCGTTCTCAAAAGGGGAAAACCAGTAAATATACGTTATGGAATTAAAGGAAAATACGTTATATTTAAACTAAAACATTTATTATGTACATTATTTACAAATTAATACATCATTTGATTAGTTTTTAACATGACCTGCAATTATTTGGTTTTCTATTCATCAATACTCTTGAAATAGTATTCCTTGTCAAAAGATTAGGAGACCCAGGTAATAATTATGAACATTATTAAGTTCACCTCCAATAATTACAGGGGAGCAGGCTGGGGCTATCAACAGGCTAGCCGTCAGTACTGGCGTAGCGGCCGTTATTTTGCTGGACGTCTGGATGATGGCGTGCCAATCATACGCATGCGCGTTTGAGAATAGATTGCTGGCCCGGGCTATCTGGCTTGCTCATGGGATCTCGATGTCCAGCAACTCTTGAATTCCGACCTCGAGTCTTTTCCCAACTTTCTTTCATAACTCTTCTCCTCGGTTCAACGCCCCCTTTTTTCTTTCTCCCAATCACTTGTTGGTGAAATCTTCCCACATCTGCACCTCCTTCGGTTGTGTAGGTGGGCTCATTAAAATGGCCCCTTTGGTGAACGTTGACATTATTTCCTAACCCCTGCCCCCATATCTCACGGTTACATCCCTTCCTGGGCTTGACCATTACACTTGTGTCATTCCCTGAGCTATAACTCCTCCGCAGAAGTCCCCTCTAAAAATCGAAGTCAACAGCTGCACCTAAATTCTTCTTGGAAATTTAGTCCACAGCTGTGTATACAAGTGCTGACCATCGTAGGAAAATACATCGGTACAATATTAATAATGTAAGTATATCATTTAAGAACCTTCACGTACTTAATTTATCCTCTATTAAATAAATACATATTACAAATTTAAACAAATCGTTATATTTCTAAACATATTAAAATCTCATTTTATATAACATAATCAACCTCATGTAATGTATTTGAGGTATAAAAATAGATACATTTTCAAAGTAATCCCACTATAGACATATCCTAAAATTTTTAAATTCTTATTTCTAAAAATGTATTTTTATAGTGCTCACAAACTTATGAAAACCCAAAGTTTGGAGAAAATGGTCTTTAAAGAAAAAACTTGCATCTTAAAGGTCTACATTTAGTTTTTGTTGTAACGGTTTTTGTAGGATAGTTATAATAGTGCTATATTTATGTGTTTATATACTTGTACCAAGTCTATATGGTAGTATGGAGACCCCTGCTATGGCTCGATGATTCTTAAAGAAGTATCAACAAGGATCACATCATATATAAAACCATGCTCAGAAGGGATTCACACGGTGCAGTTAAATAAAACAACTAGATCTAGACACAGGCATTTATTTAAGATAGTATAATGAATGACGTACAGCTCTGGATATCAAACTGAACTAATGTTACAGAAGTTTAAAATACTGAAAGTAAATACAAGTTACATAAACAAGCATCAGCACCTTCGATGCTACCGAGCTTTCTACACTGACTCTTATATAGGCAGACAACATATACTTACATTACAGATATTAAAGATATTTGCATATTTAAAACGATGATGTGTTGCCACAAATAAAAATACGATAATTATAAAACAAATATCAATACAGATCGATGAATTCAGGTTACAATAATATGTGAAAATACATTACAATATTTATAATATATACTAGACACTATCCCTAAAGACTGAACATTACGTCAACGGCTTTAATCAGAAATGATACCTATGACGTCAATCTTCGAATCAAAAAGCGGCAGCGACTTTAGTTGTTATTGGCAGTTGTTGAATCACCACAGTCTATACTTGCGATATACCACCACCACTGGGACAAGCTTGGAGAGCTTCACGGCTATATGGGCCCGGATTGGTGCATGAATGTCTCTATGGTTTGATTGAAAACGTTCACAAAACTCCATTCAATGAATACATCAACAAGAAATACAAAGAAAACATCCAAAGAATATTATAAAAATATAAAAGTTAAAGATTTTTTTTTTGAAGGTTTGAAGATGAAAAATCCCTTAAGCAACTTTCCTACAATCCAACAATAATTTCCTGCAAAACTCTACAATCAAGTGCTTTTGTAATAAAAAACATAATGATGATTTAAAAAATGGATAAGCACACTAAAATTTACATTACGAAATAATTTACAGATGTCTCAACATATCCCTAGTAATGTAATTACTGCAAATGTATATAAACTCATAGAATATTTTAGAGCCAATATTATGCTCTCGCAATTAGTGTCTCAAATCTTAGCCTAACACAATGAAAGCTTCTTTGAATAGTCCATTAAAACAAAGAAACTGGAAAACAAATCAGCAACCAACTTATTTTTTCCCTGGTATAAGCCAACGGAAAAGAAATTATTTATAAGCCGGTGTCAACAAACAATGCTATTTCAGAACTTTTGGGAGAAAGTTTACATGTTTCTTCGAAAATTGAGGTCATAAAAATGGTTATTAGAGGGATTGTTTCCTGTTAAAGACCACAAAAAAGTGACAGTCCATAAATTTTATTGTAGGGGTATTTTCCATAATCTCGACGTGAAAAATTCAGTATTCATTTGGTTAAACTTATTATTTCCATTTGTAACCTTACTTTTGGATGTTGTAGAAAAGAAGCCAAGAGGAAAAATCTCTCCAATAATTTTTCCTTACTTTTTTAAGGTCAACTAAACGTCCCAATTCAGAAAGATTTTTTGTAAACAAAAATATTCATGAAGGTTTTATAGATGAAATAACGATACCTTTAATAGAGTTAAAGATTGTAAATTATGAGAGCAAAGAAAAAAAGAACATTAACTCATAAAAGAAAAAACAGTGACTGTACATGTATCTAATTTAATTTTAATGATATACCGTGTAATACAGGAATTTCCAAATTATTAGTTCTCAAGGGCCACATTGGAAACCGTATGCATGGTTGTAGGCCGCATTTTTACAAAATCGGCTAATTTTTGTAAAAACTACTGCAAGTAGGGTAGGTACCAGTATGAAATAATATTCATAGTTAAATTAAAAGAAAGTTTTATTTATTTTAGTTTCTTAAGACTTTTGGAAACCCTGAGTTATAAGATACTTTTCTGGGGCTTATGACTATTTGTAGATAGCAAATGTTTGAATAAATATGAAAAAGTAGGAAATCAAAATAGAAAAATAAGTTTCTGCAATTTTAAGAAAAAGAAGTAAAGACTATATAACACTAATTATTTTTTAATTGCATAAAAGAATGAAATTAAAAATAAACAAAAGGCTATTATATCTCAATTAGTTAAATTTTGAAAATAATTACCCAACAGGGTAAGTTTATTTGAATTAATATTGACACATGACAAGAAGAAAAATATTGCCTATAGACAAACTAGATGGATCAATGATGGTTTGGAGAGCTACGGTCTGCTTTTTGCAACACGGGGGCTAAAGAGACCGGGACCTACTGCTTAAAGCTACGACATCCATGCCACAGTGGGATTCCACGAACTCCAGTTCCGAAGGTCAGCACCCTAACCATTCGACCCTCGTTCGGCATGGATCGATGAAGTGGAAAATAATCTAGAGGCCCTTAATGTCACAAATTGGAAAGCGAAGCAAGAAGAAGATGACATTGGAATTGTATAGTTGGGCGATAGGAAGGGAGGCGATAGACGAATATAGACTGTGCAGAGGAGCTAAAACCGAACTAAAATTAGTAATGTAGGCCAAATAAAATTTTAAAAAGAATAGTTTAAATATAGTACGGTAGATGGTCTCCAGCGTCAACTAATGGACGGATATCCACCACCAGATTCGATAATGCCAATCACTGAGCATTCAGCTAGAAAGAATTTGCACGCGGAGTTCCGAACTAATTTTAAATGATTTTCATCGAAGCAAAAACTATGGAGGCTTTTATGTGTCGCACATTTGACCACTCACTCTGTAAGCAACCGGCATCTCAGTAGTTGTAGCCGGCCTATATTCTTTGCCAATATCATTGCCTTTATTATATCAGGTTAATAAAGGCAAAGATATTTTTATATAATTGCAATATACTTAATTTTTCTTTTCGTTTTAACCTCGTAATACATTTGACCGTGTCTCATACTGGTCAAATTCAAAATAAACATGTAATTAAATCATTCCCACTTTGTATAACAGTTTTTTATAACTTTTATTCCCTTTACCGCTACCTAGTCCCCCCACAACTGAAATTGCAAAACGTAACTTACACTATGCCTATATATTCTTTTTCTATCAAAAACTATAATTTCTTGCCAGTTATTAAAAAAAACTAGCGCTACCAGCCTACACATTCTTACAAACTCTCTTTTGAAATTAGTAATTTAGAGTGCACGGCGTTTTCTGTTTCTAACCCTATTTTATTAAGTTTACGTTTACAAACCTAATATATATATATATATATATATATATATATATATATATATATATATATATATATATATATATATATATATATATATATATATATATATATATATATATATATATATATATATATATATACATATATATATATACATATATATATATATATATATATATATATGTATATATATATACATATATATATGTATATATATATATATGTATATATATATATGTATATATGTATATATATATGTATATATGTATATATATATATGTATATATATATTTATATATATATATATATATATATATATATATATATATATATATATATATATTATATGTATGTATATGTATATGTATATATATATATATATATATATACATACAGAGACGGTAACTTGTGAGAAATTACTCTATAACGATAAAGCTATCTTTAAGAGTATTTTCTTGAATCCCACAGAGTGTTTAATTTACTTTTTTTCCTGTGGGAGAATTAACTAAGAGATAGTAACTGTGATTTAAAAATTTACATTTTAAATTTTTATTAAAAATGAGATATATTAAATACAATCCAAGATATTCTGTGCACGCTACGTAAATACACATTCCATGCGTAAATGATGAAACTGTCCATAACGAAATCAGCAACACTAACAACATACTTCTCGGTCACAATAGTATAATCATACATATGTTTTAGTATATGTGTGAACGTAAGGATAGATACATATGTAGAAATTTAGACAGCTGTGAATTTGTATATAATAACAGATAGATAAATCTGACTACCTATCATTCCATCTGTCTATCTTTATCTTTATTCGTATATGTACGCAGACAAATGTACACAGAAAAGAATCTTTTTTAAAAAAAAGTAACAGAAATCTTTGACAGAAACTAAAGAAAATTCTTCAAATCAGAATCAGCAGGCTATTAATTTTCTTTGAATGAGTTCTTCACACGTCATTTTACCTTTAGAAAAGGCAGAAACTATTTATTTCCATATCAGTTCCAAGCAGACGATTCAGAGGAAATTCTTTAGAAATTCTAAACCTATCAGTCAAACTAAACTTTCATTCTTGAAAACATTACCCAGTGATAAAAAAAAAAACCCGAGAAAAAAATACGTGGCAAACTGCTGTAAACGACCAGAAAAGATGATGAAAAAAAAGCGACAAGCAATACATTTTCTCTTTATCACTCAAATTTTTCCATGAACCTTCAACCAACTTTCGTAACCACACCTCAAAACATCTGACGTATTTGTTACACGCCATTACACGTGACGGCAGCTTATGTATAATTTTTTTCCTCCCCCTTGCCTTCTCCTCCACCTCCTAACCATTTTTAAATACTACTAATACACATTAAGCTTTAAGAACTCTGACAGGCGTGCAGAAGTGTGGCGTGAAAAATTACTTCACGTCAAAAACCACTTTTTCATTTATTTTTCGCACCTTTTGAAGGAAAAATTTTCTTTTGACGGAGCCTTCAAAAAGGGCAACAAAAAAGAGAGGCGCCTATTGATGCCAACTACCGCTGAAGAAGGCACAGTGGAGGAGACATGAAGCGTAAGTTTTCGTACACACACCAGAGGCTTCCAGGTGGACTTCATTGTGCTTCAGAACCACCTTTTTTTCGTTCTCTCTCTCTCTTCTCTCTTACATCAGTCTTTCTTTTCTCGTTTCTTACGAAGTGGAGTTTATCATTATACGCCATTAACACTATGAGTAACTTTAGAGGCAATTACAGGACGCTCTTTAAGCAGTGGCGTTTTAGGATCGAACGATCATAAAATGCTCGCTATTGATAATAAACGGTAAAACATTACTTTCCGGTCATTGATTTTGCTCTTTTTTATCCAGTACTCTTAATACCTCTCTGTATGTATTGTATCTTTAGAATATTTTCTGTAGGCAAAAGTTTTACAGAAGAAACACATAAGCGTCTGGACTAATTGCATTTATTTACACCTGGTTATATACATAAAGCATACATTAACAAAGCTGTTGGCCTTTTAGAGAACACATGGCTTCAATAAATCAAAACTGAACAGGATGGTTAACAAAAGACCAAAGAAAATCAAATCAACAAAATACTATGTTGGAATTTAAAACTTTATTTGTATACAAGGTTCCTATTTTTTTACACTGTCCGTACAGATTCAAATACAGTATTAACTGTTCCCTGGAATAATTCTCAATATAACAGACAGACAAAGTCACACTGCAAGGGTTTCACCGAAATTTCAACACATAGTTTAGGGATTGCAGTTTCAGAGATGATAAGTTTAAAACATTCTCAGACATTGATACAAAAGTTTTGCTTGTATTGGTTATACGAAAACTTAACCTCCCAATTTCGAATAAGAAAATTCAGCTATGCTGAAAACAATTAAAATTTCCGGTGAAACACAGCCAGTAAAATCCTAAGATATGATATATCTCCTTTTCAGGGTATTTCAGTCCTTTTATGAAATATCAGTGAGCAACCAAAAGAAAAATTGATAACTGACTTTTTCTAAACTCTAAATCATCACTACCAGTTCTTGAGAGGGCTTAGAAAATCCGTCTAAAGTTTTCAGCTTCATCTATTAATTTTGTAACAGCCCATTGAACACAGTTTAATGTGGAAGAGTGTATCATTAAAAAGGCTTCAAACCACTTTGGAGTCGGGGGTGGCAACATGAACGGGATTTTCATTGAAAGTTGACCACAAAAGACATCATCACTTACCTTTAGAATTCTAAGTGTCTAGCATCCTTATTTATTCAAAAATGGCTTCTATATGCAGATTTATTCCATGAAGGAGGGCTTACAGTCTTGTTACATGGTTTAATTCTTTAGTAATGATCAATGTAATTTGTAATTATCAATGGGGTAGCGAGCCTGGGTTGTTGAATTGTTGCTATTATATTATCTGTATACACATAGAAAAATATATATGTGTATAAGAGTGACATGAGTATGAGAAAATCAACTGATATTTTTAATTAAAAGAATTGTCTATTGTTTAGAGTACCCCCTCCTCCATTCAGAGCCAAATATAATGCAAATATCAGTGTTAATTGGGGATTTAAATAGGTTCCCTTTACAGGCCCGTTCCTCTCTGGATAGTGCTAAATGACCGACAAACTCATGGGTATACCTCCTTTAGGTATATACGGGTTTCACGCGCCCGGGTTTACCTGATTCATTTCGGTCTTCCGTTATTCCTGGTAGTCTAGAGCTTACCTCTGCAGTGTTTGCTCCTTACCGGGTTTGACAAAATTAAATCGGACCATGACGTAACTCTCGTAGGTCAGCAGTATCTCAATAGCTATTGTGGTTGCTGTCGTGACCTGTGGTGTTCAGTATGCATGCTGCTGTATATCTTCAAGATAGGTCAGAGCAAGAACCAACTTACAGGCGCGTTCCTGGGAGAGGACAGAGTCGAACATCTACGTGCAGTTTAAGATGCTAAAATACGCAATACATGTAAAGCGAAAAAAAATTATTGAAATTAGACAAAATAAACAAGGGGTGTAATACAAATAACAGATAACACTCACTCCCACGGCCGACCAAAAAGGTTTGTAACCGCCGAAGCTATTGAAGAGAGATTCATATCCACAATCAACAAAAACATTAAAATGTTTTACAAAGAATAATATTATATATGCTAAAAACCTACAGGCAAGCAACATTTTACAAATTATTTTTAAATAATTTAAAATAATAGAGGTGTATTACAATAAAGCAAAACACAAACTTAAAAAATAGATATTAAAGTTAACAGATATTTTACAAATTATTTTTAAGTAATTTAAAATAATAGGGGTGTATTACAATAAAGCAAAACACAAACTTAAAAAATAGATATTAAAGTTAACAGGCTGAATTTAGCCCCCTTAATTTTTGCCGCCTGAGTGCGCGGCATTCGATGTGTGCCCTCAAAAAAAAAAAAACATCCCTGACACCATGTATAGATACCACTCTTTGATAGTACCCTCTATGAATTTTACTTTTTACGAAGAAATTGTAACTTGATTAAAAAAATAGTCTAACAATTTCTTTTAAATTTACCATTGCACTTTCTTTAAAAGGTGTGATTGTATAATATAGCATGTTTAATTGAATATCCAATCAGTGGACAATAAATATCTCACCGATATTTTCACTGAGTTACAAGCCATTATGAGCCAAGGCTTAGTAAAACGCAACCATTTCATCTGAGGCAACTATACCAGTAACTCATAATCTAGTGGGTTTTCTTGTCACAACTATTCTTCTCGGTGCATCAACGCCAAGTACACAAAAGGACAGCGTAACTCAAACGTTACACGATCGCCGCACGGTTAACCCATCACGAGTCAAACCTGGCCCGCAGAGCGCACCATACACGTCAATCAAGACGCCACTCTGCGAGGTTTATTAAAGCTTTCCCTCCGCAGGAAGGGGGATGACTTTGACAGAAGCTTCAAGTGGCTTTGAAAATTGTCCTGTCAAGAGACGACAATTGTCCCGCTGTCAGTCCCACTGCAAAGAAACGCCGACTAACAGCCGCACAAAAGGGATGCTTCCCTCCCCCCTCCGATGCCTTCCATTCTATAATTTTTTTTTCACTCAAGAATAGAATAAATAATGCCTGAGATTCTTTTACGGAGATTGCACATTAAATTAAATGCACCCGTTATATTAAAACACTGAGATTTACGAAATGGTGTCCTATTCTCGAATAGAATTTTCCGTTGCAAGAATTCTGTAAACTGGAGTATGCACGTTGAATTTAACTACTTAAAGGGATATTAAATGCATCGATATAATCTATAAAGGGACATTACAGGTCATGCCCATGCATTGATTGCACGTGAAATGAAATACACTACCGTCATTAAACTTTAATGATTTATAAAAGACCTCTATTGGCGAACAGCATTTTCCGTTGCAAGGATTTAGTAAACTGAAGTACGCCCACAAACTATCTTATTCTGTAAAGTGATGCTTGAGGCTTTAATAAGATTCATTAGCAATATGGGTCGTGAGCACGCATTCTATGTGGCTAGTGTGATGAACTT
>CM063498.1:151888716-151891216 GCA_032207245.1 Pardosa pseudoannulata | reverse complement strand
GGATTAAATCAGCAAAATCGGAACATACTTATTTTGTTGTTTAATTCAAATGAGAATTGAGCGCTCTGGTCAAAACTTTCGCTACACGAAGGCTAACGAAACAGGAGCTTACTACTTAGAGCAAACGGTTTTGAATATAGACACAAGATTTGAGCCCTCGAACTTTGAGTACTCAAAAGCAAAGCTCTACCTTTTGGGTACTGTTTGGCTTACATTATTGGTTTACTCTCTGTAACATTTCAAATATATATATATTGTAACGATCCGTTACATGACCCTAAAGAACGAGGAGCCCGAAGGTGACCTTTCGCCGCGGACACTTACGATTAGCGGCAAGTAGAAACGGGTGGTCTAAGATACCCGTGGATACTTAATTGAAAATGGTTCGTGTGCTGCAGCCAACGCGTCTGAGGCTTTGTAAAGCTGTTGAATGGAAAGACTCTGTGAAAAGATTGTAAATAATTACAGTGCACATTGTCGCCCATTACCGGTAGCGAAAAAGGCAATTAAGTTGTTTGGGTCGGCTGATCTGGAGACGGCTTTTCGGCCACATATGGAAACGAAACAGCTGATCCAGGCGGGAGGTGACCGCAAGATTGCATCATCCTGGTGCTGGAAGTTTCCAGAAGAATCGCGTAAGGGGAACCGGAGCAGCTATAAAAGAAGAGTGACGGTGCTAAAAGAAGGCTTTTTTTCTTCTCGAGGCTTCTTCCTGAGAGAGCCTTCGTAGCTCGAGAAGAACCGCTCGTATCTCCCCTTCTGGAGTTGCTTGATTAGAGACCGCCAGCGTCTCTGTTTGCTAAGAAGTCGACCTTCGACTTGGGAATTCCTTTCCCGTTATTTTGCTATTTTTTTTTTTACTTCGTGCATAGAAGTAGGTAGCCGAGAGCGACTCTTGCTCTAAATTTTGATCGTCTTGCATCCCGAGTTTTCCTTCACGAACCCCAGCGTGATACGCACTCTGAACTTTCGGACCTTGGTGTGAAAGACGACTGTACAAATCGTCAGCCCGGAGGTGATAGTGTCAGCGTTTATTACCGGCACTAATTAGCGAACAATTAATGTGATTAGAAGCCCTAGCCATACTGTATCAGGTATCCCACGCATCCTTATTGTGTGAATGTCATCTCAGCACGAGATCCCGGAATATTTAACATCCTACTGAATCTGTACATAGCTGTACATAATTTATTCACCTGAATAAAATATTTAGTCTAGATTAAATAGTTTTCTAGCCTGTTTCATTGACGGCTTCGCCTACCATATCCCTAGTACATTACTATATATATATATATATATATATATATATATATATATATATATATATATATATATATATATGACACGAACGAGTGGTTAAAGCATGGAACATACATTTGATTTCATATATATAAAAACTTTATTGTAATCCTTCTGTCCATGGCTATGCCATTTTGATATCCTTTGTTCTCATACTTTTCCGCAACAATCGTGGAGGCTGTTATTAGCCCGAGTTCCCACTCAGAACTGTCTTTTTTGGCGTTGCTACTTAAGCAAATTCCTATGTCTACTTTCTCATCAGCTTCTTTACTTCGTACAGCTCCGTTCGAGGGTATGTCTTTTTCCAATTAAGTTATCGGTAATACGATCCAACTATTTTTAATTATAACTCGCTCAATTCTTAACCCCCATTTTTATACCTGACATACATACATACATACATACATATATATATATATATATATATATATATATATATATATATATATATATATATATATATTATATATATATATATATATATATATATATATATATATATATATATATATATATGTATATATATATATATATATGTATATATATATATATGTATATATATATATATATGTATATATATATATATATATGTATATATATATATATATATATATATATATATATTATATATATATATATATATATATATATATATGTATATGTATATATATGTGTGTATGTTAGTATATGTATATATAAGGTTTTTCATTGTAATTATACTTTATTCAGAAAATAAAAAGTATATATTTTTTTTATATCTATTAGTACAATAATTTCTAAGTAGACAACTAATGAAATGAACCCGAAGTGAGAGTGACTGTTGATAATGAAAAGAATTTAATTACCTCTAATAAATAAAACTTCCTCTCCGATCTCGAGGCAATTTTTATTCCTTATTAAAACATCTCGGGATCTAATTATCCGTAAATTTTCATAACAGCCCTCCCCTCTCTGATTTGCCGGGTACGAAGCTGTCGATAAACGCTCTACTTGCTGCACAGCGGCCCCGAATTGATCGCCAAATGTGGTCCGCAGCGCGTGTGATTGACATCCTCCGCTAACTAAGTCCTTTTGTCCATCGCCAGAGTCGCGCCATCATTCAAACGCCCCGCAGGCACGCAACACTCCAGCCCTGGACACCGTTGCGCTAGTACCGAGGGCTTATTTATCGGTCCAATTACGGAAGGGTCGGCTGGGAATT
>CM063498.1:151861216-151878716 GCA_032207245.1 Pardosa pseudoannulata | reverse complement strand
CATCAGAGTTATTGAATTACTCCCAGCAGCTTTCATATGATTAGTATTCCAAGTTGAACCTAATCGATGCATCCAATAATTCACGTGTACAGGAGTGTTTTAGGTTGCTATGAGATCGTTTGTCACACTGGGGACTGCACCATAGCATGCAATGAATTCCTTTGGTTTGTATGCCTTTGTAATGCTTAGGAATAGATGCTGTTCCTACCAAATACAAGTCAATCTCATATTCGATTATTATAGTATTTTGGATATCTGCAATAATTGTTAATCCGAGTATGAATGTTATTAAAATTCATAAATAAAATTGTGAAAATAATTTAATCTTACTCAAATAAAATATGTTATTTTGTTATTATCAAAATCAAGTTTTTAGTATTCTTGCTATTAATCGCAGTTCTGCTTTACATCTACTCAAGAAAAGACTCAAATCAAGATTTTCATATATAAGTCAATTATAAGCTTCAATTACACAACGAACAGTAAATACATTTAAACACCATACTACAAGCGATACGTATACCTTTGTATTTGAGATTAGAAGACACATATACAAACAATTGTGTATTTTTACTGTACATATGTATTCACAGCATTCACATTCAGTAGATGCAAGCCGAAAAATGGCCGATTGATTAGGGTGCTGACCTTCGGTAACGGAGTTCGTAGGTTCGAATCCTACTAAGATATGGATGTTCGTAGCCGTTGGGAATCGGCATTAAGCTATAAGTCCGGTCTCATTAGCCCTCGTGTTGGAAAAAGTAGACCCGAGCACTCCAATCCAAACCAAACTGATAGATGCAAAATTAGTAATTATAATAATTATTAACAACACAAGGAAAGTGCTATTTAAATTTACGTATACTATTACTATATAGATATATATATATATATGTGTGTGTGTGTGTGTGTGTGTGTGTGTATATTATGTATATGTATATGCATATATATGTATATGTATATGTATATACATATATATATATATATATATATTATATACATACTTATATGTGTGTAGACATATAATACACATATATATGTATAGTTTTGTGTATACATATATTCATACATCTATGTAAATATGTATATACATGCAGGCATACACATATGTGAGTGTGCGTCTGTCTGTTTGTGTGACTTTTTGCATATCATGTATGTATACATAGTATATTTATATATATTATATATACATATATATATATATATGTATGTATATATATATAGTATATATATACATATATATATATATATATATATATATATGTGTGTGTGTGTGTGTGTGTATGTATGTATAGATATACAGTGTGTGAGTGTGAGTGTGAGAGAGAAAGAGAAAGCGTGTGTATGTTTGTGAGAACAGTAAGTAATTAAAAAAAATATTCATAACTTCATGAACCGAATTAAACAAACCATTATGCTTTTACGGTATGTTCTTTTACTACACAGCTTAACACGGAAGTTCTTAAAATTGGACACGGTTTTCAAATTTTAGCCGTCAATCAACGCGAAGAGGCGAATCATCATCCACTCGTGAGCGAACCTTCTTCCCGCAATTGGGACAGCGTCCCTTATCCCTAGGCAAAAGGTTGGGAGAAGGCGTGCTACCGGAGAACCGACAACTTGTCATCTGTGGTGTGTTTGTGCCCCGGGTCAACTTGTCACTCGCAGGCCCCAATGCATTCATCCCGCTCGCAAGATTGTCTCTGTCAGGGCCATTTATGGCACCCCGAAGATTGCACGGGTCAGCCCACAGCGGAGAGATGGGGTTGCTAGCAGGGAAGGAAAAAAAATACAATCCGAGAAAGATGGAATGGTCGCATGGAGAAAATTAATTCTTAGCTGACTGCTTTTGTAGTATTACGACTACTTGTATCTTTAGAGCTTATTTATTAACTTTTTACTATTTAAATAAAAAAGGGGTCCCCAGTTAGTCAGATTTAATTCAGTCTGATATCTTATTTTGAAAAAGTCAAGATAGGCTTACGTTTATAAAAAGAAATACAAACTTTCATTTAAATTATCGTTTTACTTCACTTCTTCGTTAAGCTGGATTTTCTCCACTTTTTCTTCGTATTATTTTACTTCATTAACGTATTTAATAAAACATTTTCCAATTTGATTGGTGGAGGGGGGCATATATTTTAGAATGCTTCACTTGTATCACAGATATCACAATTTGTGTCAGTTTTGATTTGGAGTGGTGCTGTCTCTGGTTTCTACGAGGTGGCGAATGAGATTGAAACCTACTGCTTTCAGCCGATTTCGAATAGTTACGAGCTTCAACAGTGGGTTTTGAACCCTTAAAACCCTGTAAAGTGCTGAAGTCTGCCCATTCCACCAGTCTGTCTTAATTTAGAGTATACTCTATTAGTGTGTTTAACATCAAACTAAGTATACTTTTGTTGGGACGTATTTTAGAATGCTTCACTTGTATCACATATATTACAATCTGTGTCAGTTTTGATTTGGAGCGGTACAGTCTCTTTTTTTCTACGAGGTGACGAATGAGATTGAAACCTACTGCTTTCAGCCGATTTCGAATAGTTACGAGCTTCAACAGTGGGTTTTGAACCCTTGAAACCCTGTAAAATGCTGAAGTCTGCCCATTCCACCAGTCTGTCTTAATTTAGAGTATACTCTATTAGTGTGTTTAACATCAAACTAAGTATACTTTTGTCCAACTTAAAGTATTTGGATGAGTGAAGGAATTTAATTCCATGAAACATTGGAAAAATTGCTAAAGTATTGTATAATTTAAAAATTAATGAAAAAAAATTAGCTAAAATGATGGAATCAGAGTTGGAGAAAAGTAATACTCAGCTGCCCACTTTTGTAATGATATAATTTTATTCTTCTGTCTTTAGAACTCATTTTACACCTGTTAAGTGATAACACTATAAGTGGAAAAACAGAATGGCATCAAACTTTTTCAACTGATTTTACTAATCTTTTAAAATATATTTCGATTTTCAAATTATTGACTTTTATTGGCTGCACTACTTTTTGAAAATTAAATGTGAAATTAAGGTTATTTGTTATATGCATTTCAAGAATTTTTTTAAACTCTTGAAATGTGTAAGTCTGACTATAAACGACTATGAACTATCCAAGTCTGACTATATGTATGAATATTTAAAGCATTTTAATAATAATCTTACCTTTAAGTAATTGTATCTCTTTTCTAATTATTGTTCCGATTATTCCAACACAATATTGATTCTAGTCCAATTATTCCTCTTCCAACAAATAACACCCACGTCTAATGCCAATCATGTCAGAACCCAATTACTTTGGCTTTTTTTTTTCCTTTGTAGTTTTACTTACTTTTGTAAGGCTCATTTAGGTCATACTTTGTAGAAAACGAAGAATATTTTTTAAAATAAAAGCAATGCTATGTTAGGCAAGGAAACCTCTCCCACTACCTAAGGAAACCCTGGTAGAACAAAAGTTTGAAACATCAAATTTTCTCTGTAAAACTCTGCAGTTTTTCTGAAAAAGACACATATATTATCCTTTTTTTTTAGTTTTTACCTAAATTCATACATTTATTTATGCTTAGATAGGATTGCATGAAAATCTGCGTAATGTGACGTTCTAGACTAAAAATTAGCAATAGCTGACACTTTTCAGAGAAAATTTCCACACCAACTTGTCATAGAGTGCTTGGTCGATGATGTATCAACAGTTGACGGTGGCCATTTGTCTACAGATTCCAAACTTGAGACCCCACTTGCTGACGACACATTACAGTCTCTGTACTAACTGCCGGCGAATTTCAGCAGTAGTTACACGTTGCTCTCCTACATATCGAATAACTGATCGAATTTCTTCGTAAGACCAATTTTTTACAAAAATTTTACAAAAAAGTCACAATTTGTATTAATCCTACAGTGGTGTTGTTGCTGGGTAGTTGAAACTCTGTACAGTTGCTAAGCGCATGTATAATAAATACCGTGCATTACTAATTTCTTTATAACAAATGAAACCCGACCAATGTCGGTCATGTAATCTTACTTTTTAAACACCCTTCCTATGTATTAATACACGATTTTTTCGTTTTCACCTATTCTGTAATTTTTTAGAATGAATTTCATATGTGTGTATGTATATGTATGTGTGTGTGTACGTGTGCGTGTGTGTATCTGTGTATAATCAAATAATTTAGTCAAGAAGTTATTTATTATTTAAAATAATAAAGTGATAGATTATTCATTCCTTAATAAGTACAAAACGAAAAAAATAAATAAAATAAAATATTTTAAGTAATTTAGCTTCATTCTCTCTAATATTTACGTTACTATTTTGAAATGTGTAATAAATATATTATTTAGTATATTTTATTATTGCTGAAATCGTTTGCTGTTAGTAATATTTTATAAATTGTTTGGAATTTTAGGAGTAAAAATAAAAATTTTAACACATGATGTCGGATGTGATAAATTTGGAATTAATATTTAAGGAGGAAAGCATATGGTTGATTCCAAGTTTGTCGAAATACAGTTAAGACTTTAAGTATTACTGATTTAATAATGTAAAAAGGAAATATTTATTCTAATATTTTGGAAGTGAAGTTCAAAATGGAGTTTTTTTCGGGGGAGGAAGGTTGCAGTAATAGTTTTGATCATTTATTAGCTGAAACACTGGGCGTTGAATGAATATATGCGTATCTATGTATGTATACGATATTATTCAACTCGTCTGCGGGAAAAACCCTGAAACTCTGAGATCTTTATATAAACACTCTGTGTAGCAAAGAAGATTTGAATAGACTATATCATTTTAAACAAAATGAACTAAAAAATAACAGACATTTATACACAAAAAATATTCTTTTATTCTTTCACATTAACTACATTTATCTCATAGACAGGAAGCTAATTTGACGACAAAATTCGCACCTCCAGGTCACATAAAACTTACTTCCATTGCACATTTAAGTTACACAATTTTCCTAGTGCATTTAAGCATAAAAATGGCACAGTTAATAATACAAATACTCAGCCATTGAAATAAAACGTCGTTAAACATCGTGAAATTTTAAAATAACATTCTTGTATTGCCATCTATAGTCGGCAAGTTTAATATCCGTTAAGGCGTTATATTATGGCAAGTTGGACGAAGACAATTTTAATATCCACAGTAACTTTTTTCTATGTCATAAAAGAAGTCTTGTGTGATATTTGATGAATCTATGACAAAGCGGATGAATTTTTATAAACAATAAATATACATACAAACATACACTCATGTATATACGTAAACACTATAACTTTTTTAGTGTTATGCTTGTAATTTTTGCTAATATTATAATTACCAGGGTGTGATTGGTAATATCAATAGTCATTTACGCAATCATGATAAGTTAGTTGTATCCACTCAATAATTCAGACTAGGCAGAAACGTTTTAGAAAAGAGTCCAAACTCAAACTGACAATTACACATCTTCCTTCTCTTTATTAGGCTTGCAGAGTTAACACGTATATACTTAGTAGTGCAAATAAATTCCGAAAGTAGCAAGTACACAAGTTTGAGAAATGTTGGGAGTAAGGTGTTAATATCACTTTTTTGCGTAAGAAAATTCCGGGTGGTTATAGTTAAACTTCTTCTATATAAACTTCTTCTATAGTTAAACTTCTTACAGTGCAAACGTGTGAACGGAACGCAATGAAATTTTGTACATGGGCTATAAACGATGTGCTCACGGTATTTCGAAAAAAAATTTAGCTCCAAATTGTCCACCACAGGTTGCATTTTTCAGAAAAACATGAAATTTAACACAATGAATGACCAAAATGGAATACAAAAAAAGTATTAACAATCTAAAACAAGAATTAAGCGCAATAAAATGCAAAACCATTAAAAACTGTCAGATGTAGGAAAGAAATGTCGAGATTTACATGCTTGAGAAGAAGAGGAAGCTTTATGTAAAACGTTTGCAGATGCTATCATGTTTAAGTCGATGTTTTCGACTGTACTAATGACTGTCTCTTAAGTTGAACGTGCTTTGTTGAAGAAGCTGTGTTACGAAAACAAGAGGAATGCTTCTACAGTAGTTCGTGAATTTCGTCGTAGAAAGAACCTACAGCGTGGACCAATATCTGCTAAAGGTATCCGGCTATGATTAAGAGATTTGAAGAAACCGGAAAATTAGGAGTTCAGCCTGGGAGAGGCCGTAAACATGTCATACCGGTACTTGCTGATACCGACAAGAAAGCTGTTGACGCACAGTCATAGACATCAAAGTATAGGGGTAGTAGCTCGCTTGCAGTTTCTCAAAGGACGGAATATTCTTACAACACCGTCTGACAAGTACTCAGAAAATTAATGCACCACTTCCCATACAAGATCCGCCCTACCCAGGAACTGCTTGATAGGGAAAAGCCACAACGTCTCTCATTCGGAGTCAGTATTCTCAACAGAAGGATTTTTGATCTTTCATGGCCTTAAAATATTCTGTGGGGCGACGAGGCTAGTGAATACACAGAATTGGAATATTTGAGCTAAGGAAAATCTGCGGATTCACTCTGAAATTCCCCTACAGTCTCCTAAGATCAATGCCTGGTGTGTATTCACGGTGACATTCATCCTTGCGCCATATTTCTTTGAGGAAATTGGTGAACTTGGGCCTGTCATATGTTCCCTTACAGGCCGTCGGTACCATGATGAGCTTCAGAAGTGTATTGTGCCGCAACTACATCAACGACGGGTCCTCATATCCACCATTTTCATGCAGGATGGTACGCCCCCACATATCCATGGGTCCGTGAGGGCGCTATTGCTCCAAAACTTCTCAAAGTCTTCTTATTAGTCGCTACTTTCTTAATCCCTGGCCACCACTTTCACCAGATCTAACTCTGTGGGATTTAGGATTATGGGGCTATTTAAAAAGTCTAGTGTATCGTAGAGGTGTTGCGACGTTGAATGACTTAAAGAACTCCATAACGCTCATGTGGGAAGCCTCACAACTTATCAGTTAGGATCTGCTGTTGAACCCAACGTCCATCTACTTTAAATTTTGCAGGTAAATGAGGGTGATCACGTAGAGCACATTTCCCTACATCGTCCTGGAAACGATTAACAACTGTTTATCTAGTGCAATTTCGTCCTAATCTGTTGTTGTTTTTGCAACAGAACTATGTTTGCTTCTCCCTTGCCGTTTTCTCTATGAACGTGGCTCGACGAGAAGGAGATCAAAAACTAGTCAATAAATATTAATATTGTTTCTGTATTCCAGTTTGGTCATTTATTTTGTTAAATTTCATGTTTTTCCCGCAAAGACGCCCTCTGGTGAACAATTTTTGAATTTTTTTTTTAAATTCCGGGAGCGCATTTCGTATATAGTCCCTGTACAAAATTTCGTTGCATTTCTTTCACCCGTTTGCGATGTAGGATGCTGCTTACAAGGAACGTATAATTATAACCACCCGGTTTTTCAAAGAGTCAGAAATCTGGAAAAGTCAGCAATTTGGAATCACCGAGGTCCGGATAATCCCGTATTACAGGCTTTCTAAAATATTAAATGAGCACTCGCGAATTACGTACTATCATATAAAATGGTGTTCCATGTTGAGAAGTCACCTCCCTTATCAGCTGTAAGACTGGACAAGATAAATTCCTGTCTCTCTGGAACGTCAAATTTTACGGGTGACATTTAGTCTGGAATTCCTAAGCTACTTCACAGGAAAAAATTGTATAAAAGTATTTTACAAATTATAATCTTTATAACTTAAAAGCCTGAATCATAATTGTTTTATATTTTTCTATTAGATTTAATAAAATACCAAAGGATAAAAATATAGTCTGTGGCATAAGAGTATATATTTTATTTATGATAGAATACCTGCTAAGCTTTTTATTATAACAACAGACAGCTGACGGAACATACACAGGTTTAGTTCTTTTAGACAAGATTTCCACAGCCGTGACGAAAACAAAAAATGGCGATTCTATGGTATTACTTATGATGTTACTACTTTGTATTAAGTACATACAAAACCAGACCAGTTTTTCACTTAGTCATATCATATTAAGAAGAAATCATTAGTGTGAAATTATTTAACTGAGTAAAATAAAGATATGTTTATATAGAGTTTACAACAAGAAAAGTATAAAAATACTTTAAAAAATAGCTTTTACTTAACAAGAAAGGGATAAAAAAATAAACTAAATAGTAAAAATTTGAGTTTTTAGCAGCTAGATGGCGATACTAGTTTTAAATGTCTGCAACTGGGATCACAAGTATGCTGAACAGCTTTTTGCATTTACCAAACTGATATTTTTCTCCAATCTAATTTTTTATGATTGAATATTGTATTGTCACCGGAATCGAATCTACGTGCCAAATTTTATATCTCTATCTAGTCAGGAAGACAGTTAAAAATTTATTTCAAAATACCATCTAACACACAAGTAAAGTTAAGTAAAAACGATTAAAAATACCCGCATGCTATGGAAAATTTCTACGGTGTTTTCTTACATGAAGACGACGTTTTACATTTTTCACTGGAGTGTGCTGCTCCAGAAAGTTGAGGAATATAATTTGTTGACTATAATATATTAGTCTGAAATCTAGTTGATCGAAGGTGTAATGCTAATATTTAGACAAACACAAGGCAATATGCGTATTTTATGAGAGCATGTAGCATGGGAATGAGCTCAGCTCGCCAATACATTACTGCCAAGAGAACCACTTCGTCATTCTATCAGAATCGGTCCTTAATACTTCATTTATATCAATCCCAATTCCCAGCTCTTATTGCGCAATCGATCAAAAGAGTGACCGTCACTCCCGCTCTGACATCTATCTGATGTCAGGCGTCCATTACCGAAGCACAGCTGACCACTACTCAAAAGGTCGGACTTTCGCCTCTCTGACGCGTGCAATCATCTGTCTGGGCTCCGTCGAAATGAATGCATTTCAAAGTGATGAGTTGGCCGGGCTGCAAACACACATGCCGCCCGGTGACAAGTTGTCGACCGCTCTCGTCTCTCTTGACGACCGCCGTATGGCGAAGGGAAAATATGGTGTGGGGTACAAATCTATACGAGAACACTTCTGTTCGGATAGGGACACTATTATTTGCTAACCCATATTCCAAACATAATAGGTTAATTGAAATTCAAAAAATAACATGCATGTATATATATATATATATATATATATATATATATATATATATATATATATATATATAAATGGAAACTCATTTATACGAAATATTTAGTTATGTGAAGTATTTCTCGATACCCAGTAAACTCCCATAAAGCCTATGCAATAAATTATTTAACCCTTTCGTGGGCCGTGGGAAGATCACTTCCCACCTACACGATCTTACAAAATACACCTGTGGAAAGCGCAAAACCGTTTATAATGTATTAGTCTTGTTATTGAAATGACGGGAAAACTGATTTCCGCTCCGGTTTTGCGCTGTCATCAATTGTCCGGTCGATTGAATAAAATTAGCATGTCTGTTTTGAAAGTTTGGTAACTTGGAGTGAAAAATAAATGGCATACGAAAGGGTTAATTTACAAATTTACAAGGTGTACTAAACATGGACTTATACGAGGGAATGCTCGTTTCTCAACGTAAATTTACGAACGTAACTTTTATCTAGTTATAAGAAGAGAGGGATACATTTTCGCGAGCAGACTGTGCATATTAACATCTCCTGGTGGTTTTCTTCCTCTTTCTTATAAAATTTTTTGCTTGAATTATTCTTCAAAAAATGGAAAGAGTTTTTAATTATTGTTTTCTATTTTTCTTAGCATTTAATATTATCTATTTAATGTAATATTTTTAATGTATTTAATAAACTACTTTTATTTATTAAAAAACCAGAAAAACAGCACAGTAGTGATTTCGTGTTTGTATAGGTGGAGACGACTTCTAATTACATGTACTAAGTATTCACTTGAAGGGCAGTTTATTTATTACCGGAAGAATTCGTGAAAGGGATTTTCCAATGTTTATATATATATATATATATATATATTATATATATATATATATATATATATATATATATATATATATATATATATATATATATATATATATATATATATATATATATATATATATTATATATATATATATATATATATATATATATACATATATATATATACATATATATATACATATATATATATACATATATATATATATACATATATATATATATATATATATATATATATATATATATATATATATATATATACATATATATATATATATATACATATATATATACATATATATATATACATATATATATATATATACATATATATATATATACATATATATATATATACATATATATATATACATATATATACATATATATATACATATATATATATATATATATACATATATATATATACATATATATATATATACATATATATACATATTATATACATATATATATACATATATATATACATATATATATACATATATATATACATATATATATATATATATATATATATATATATATATATATATATATATATATATATATATTTTCTAGGTTATACTATATAGTTTGAAAAGTTTTATTAATTGTTGCCTCTTTGTGCTCCTTTAACTCTCTTAATTTTAGGATGATTTACCATTAAATAAAATTTCTTTTATTTATGTATCCATATATTTACAGAGTGTGCAGGTATTAAATGTCTAATACTACCATCAGCCTAAAGCGTTAGCTAATTAGTACTTGTAACAGCCTTCAATAGTCTTATGTCTTCACATCTTATTCAACAACGAAACAATATTTACACATGAAAGACTTTAATGGTCCCAAAGTATATATTTAAGCGTATTGAAACACGGCCATATGCATACTACTAGATATTTTTGGGGACTGGTATAGTGCATAGTTATCTGATTGGTGCTTACATCCTTTCTGCTCGTTGTAACGTTTTTATCACCTACACCGAAGTGCACAGGTGATTAGGGAGACCACTCAGACAACCAGTACGCTAAAATACCTTTTATTGAAGGATCTTGGATAAATGGGCAGGTACATAGGTTATACACAAACATCCACCTTAAGAAGATCCCCTGATGTCGATAACAGGCTTAGACTGCTTTCGATGCTTCTCGAACGAGATGAAGTTGATCGTTGTTCAGTCAACTTGGCCGCAAAGGAAGAGAAACCTTCTCTCTTTAGACTCTAATAGTCTATAATCAAGACTTGGCTCGCAGCCCAAGTCAGCAAAAATAAAATAAAGTCATCCCGCTACTCACCAAGGCTTACCTCTCTCTGGAAGTGTGGACACGTCTCTCTGCAAGAGGCACAATTTAAAAAAAAAATAAAAAATAAAAAGAAGAAGCCCTGAGAGCGGGCTCGCTCCCTTTTTTAAAGCTCTCAGAAGTGACGTCCGAACAACATGACCTCATTCATTTTCCGGGACCCTCAAAGCTGGGGATGTTAGGTTGGCTATCGATATGCCTCAATATTAATTTTTATCAGCCTGCCATCAGGGACGTGATCGCTATTATGTTATAGTGTCACAGCCATAGACTTTACGGCTCCACTCCATTGTTACCGAGGTCCTACCTGCCAGAGAATAAAAGCATGGCATCAGCTGATTTCCTCGCCGGTAACAAGTCGGCCATTATACTTCGAGGCATGCGTTTGGAACTCCACATAATCATTGGAACGTTGCATGTGCTCCTAAAATATTAATTCCCAAAAGATCTTCTTAAAAGCTAAACTGATGAAATTGCTTGCCGAAATCCCTGCTCCTATTCGAGTCACAATCTGGTTCCAACATGAAAGTGCTCATGCCCATTTTATCAAAGATGTCAGGAATCAGTTGCGCTTGACATATGCAAATTGTTGGATAAGTCGAGATAGACCTGTTAGTTGACCACCACGATCACCAAATTTGTCATATTTGGATTCCTGTTTGTGTGGTAATTTGAAAAACAGTTAAGATACTCTCTTTGTTTCAATACTAGATATAGCAATCAGACTGTCTGCTGCTGTTGGAGACGATTGCGATAGGTACGGCATCTTTGTAAATGAACCGTCTTTAAAATGTCCCGATGGTATACTCACGTTACTAGTCTTTTATTTGAACCTTTGCTGTAAAACAGCTTTCATTAAACTATTGTTAAATTTCAATTGGCCACTCTTCTTGTAGTTTCTGTCTATTCTTTTGTGAGCAGATATTAAACGGGTCATTTACAGATACACATTCTATGAAGAAAATTATTTACTTTGGTCCCCTCTTTAATCTTTTTTACTGCCAGAGATCTAGCATGTTACACCCTATATATATATATATATATATATATATATATATATATATATATATATATATATATATATATATATATATATATATATATATATATATATATATATATATATATATGCATATGTATAATGTGTGTGTGTGCATGCGTGAGTGATTGAGTGTGCATGCATGCGTATACGTTTGAATGTTGATTTATAGTAATTTGCTATTTAAAGTTATAGATATTTAAAGTCTGAATTTTAGTTTAGAATCAGGTTAGATGAAGAAATGTTAACATTTAAGGAAATATGCATCTATTGATATATTTTAAGACTCTGTATTATGAAAGAATACACATAACTCGTCAAGACATAGCATCGAAGAGACTGACTTCACAATTTAAGAAAACACGTTCCTTGGATTCAGCGACCTGAGTACTTCATTTACATGAATGCATTTCTGCTCTCTGAATTGCACAATTGATCAAAAGTTTCACCGTCTGCGTGTCGGGACATATTAATGATGTCCAGAGTCTATTACTGAAATACACAATTGACCACATCTCCAAACGACAGCCGTTTGGGTCTCGGCCGCTTATAATAATCACCTCTCTGACTCAGTCAAACTGCAATTGTACTTGATGATTCGTTTGGTGTGTAACACACACCAAATTACTGGGCTTATTGGTTTTATAGAGTTTCGATTCTATTATATATATATATATATATATATATTATATATATATATATATATATATATATATATATATATATATATATATACATATATATGTATATATATATACATACATGTATATACATATATATATATATATATATATATATATATATATATATATATATATATATATATATATATATATATATATATATATATATATATTTATATATATATATATATATATATATAAGTCTTAAGGAAAAAATGTTGATAACCAGTTTTTCCTTTATAGGATATCTTTCAGTATTTCAATACAGCACAGATTACAACTTTGATTTTGAAATCAATCTACTTTCGACAGGTTCAAAAAAAGAAATCGTAACACCTTATGCTCAACAAGTATTTTTTAAACATTTTTCTAAAGATTCTTCTGTCAACACTAGCTCAAGAAAAATGTAAATTAGGATTATCTCGGATCAAGCGCTTTAACTGAACAAATTATCCTTCTCAGACGCATTAGGGAAGGCATATGAGCAAAGGTCAGAAGGGTTTAGAAGTTGAAAGAACTCGCACATTAATTAGGTTAGTGAGAACTACCATCCTGTAAGACAGTAGTCATTTCTGTGCGGCCAGAGATCATTTAGGCTCGTTTCGACTCAAGCGCTCATTCAATTAATCACATATTTGCTGGATTATGCACATTAGGAAGGCCAATTTGTGCCTCGTTTTCTGTGAGCTGTTAAATGCCCATGAACGTTTCTGCTAAGTAGTTTGTAAAATTGTGCCGGCCTTACTCCAAATGATAAGAGTAAAGGAACATGAAACTGCTTGTTATACGCCTGATGGATGATAGTTTCGAGGCAGGAAATTAAAGAAACTGCTTGCTGTGGACGCGTCGCTGTTATGTGCGCGAGTCGAGAATACATTTGTTAAACTGATGGGAAAATAATAGCTAATATTGCGCAGATAGTGGTGATTATAACACTGCTTAATCTTTGTGAGAATTAATAAAGAAAAATGATGCTTAAAAAGATTACTAAGCAGCAGTTGTAGAAAGCTAAACATAGTTGTTATTCTGAACACATATAAACGCTATATGCTTAAACGAAGGAATTTCAGAGATTTACCAGGCACATATACATAAGAATTAATGATAAGTGTTTTCACACTGGTGGGAAAAAGCACACACACACACACACACACACACACACATATATATATATATATATATATATATATATATATATATATATATATATATATATATATATATATATATATATATATATATATATATTATATATATATATATATATATATATATATATATTACTATATATATATATATATATATATATATAATGTATATATGTATATGTGTGTATATATGTATATATATATATATATATATGTATATTTATGTATATATGTATATATATATATATATATATATATATATATACGTATATATACATATATATATATACATATATATATATATATATATATAATATATATATATATATTATATATATATATATATTATATATATTTATATATATATATATATATATATATATATATATATATAATACATAGATACATACCCACATTCTTTAGACCCGGCCGAACGATGGGCTGAATGATTAGAGTGCTGAACTTCGGTTTCGGAGTTCGTGAGTTCGAGTCTCACTATGGCATGGATGTTCGAAGGCTTTCGGAATCGGCTTTAAACAGTAGGTCCCGGTCTTTTTAACCATCGTGTAGTAAAAGTAATAGACCGTAGCATTTCCCATCAAACCAAACAAAAACCTTTAGACCCTATACAAATATATATAATATATACTCGTACATATGTGTATATATATTCACATATAATACATACATACGTGCATACACACACACACACACACACATATATATATATATATATATATGCATACACAAATACATGTGCATTTTAGGGAAAACTTAAAATAGTTCATTCTTCATTAACTAGAATTTTATTTTTTACTGAAAAATATTTAGAATTCGAAGTTTCAAATATTTACCCTGAAAATAAACGTCATTAAAAGGAATCCATTTGCAAGCAGTTTAGCGTATATACATTTGTTGCATATGAAAATATTATCCTTATTTCTACTGAAAGTAACATTTCTCAATTATTTTAAAAACTAAGTTTAGTCGCAATTATTTAAAATATATATATAATCATCGCTAAACGTAAGAACTGTATGGAATTATATTACGCAGTATTTTATACATGTTACCCAATAAAAATGACTTATTTTTGACATGCTGGAATAAATTATTTATTACTTTTAATCTTTGAATTGTAAGAGAAAATAAAGATTATATTAATTGTTTTCAGACGCTTGTTGAAATTTCTCGTTAGAGTAATATATATCAGATTTTAATACGTCACTCTTTATTAGTAGCTATATTAGTATTTATTGAGCATTTGTGAGCGATATTTATGAATGCTTATATTCAGTGATCTATAGCTAATGTATTGTTCTTTTTCCATATTCCTAATTCTGTTGATTTGGATCGAAATTTTTCTCATTATCAATTTTATTTTTCTCGCATTTATCGATCCCGGATTCCTCGTTTCCTAGCCTCCTTTATCGAGAAATTTCGATCCCTTCAATTTGTCTTATTACAAGTATTATTTTTATGCAATTTATGAGAACTGAAGAAATGAAGTTTTTATGTTGATAAATAGCGTATAGTCGTATCGACAAGTAAATAAATTAAAAGAAAATAAAAAACCAAGATTCGAACTCACAACCCAAAGCGTTACCACTTCGACACAGTGGACTTGCCGCAAAAAAAGGTTTAAATAGCAATATTTTCTAAAAGTTTTGTTCAGATAAAACAGTTGTTCATCATCTTATATTAAATTTGCCATCATCTTAGATTTAATTCACTCACTGGAATTATTTTGACACATACATAAAATGTATATAACACATAAAAAAATTCGCTCTTGTAGCTAAATTTTGAACCTAACAATAAGTAATAATGTAATTTTTTCTTCTTACTCTTGATAGCTTAAAAAAACTTACAAAATAATAAAGTGGAAGCACAGTTCTTCAACGAGGATATAGGAGAATATCGTGTCTCAAAATAAAGTGAAAGATTAAAAGAATGATTGCCCGCTTCAAAACAAGAGTAAATTAACTTCCTTACCACGGTAATAACCACTGTCTTGCAAGATTATAGTTGTCACTCGCAGAATTAATAATCTTCACAGATATCGCAACCTGTGACCCCTTTAGTGACCTCGAGTCAGGCCTGTGTAAACGCGCATGACAGGCATAATTCATTTGCAACGTCCGTTTACTGAGGCTCTAAATTTCCTGGCGTCATTTTTCTTGCCTAAGACTCAAAGGATAGAGATAATTTCTTAAAATAAGAACACGAAAATGGTTTGAAAGAAATTATCTTCGTGTGTTAGGTATAATTAAAGAACACTCATTACTGCTATCATACGGTATTTATTTTCCTATTTACATAATACATATATATGTATATAATATGTGTTATATACATATATACGTATATATATATATATATATATATATATATACATACACACAAGTTTTTAACCAACATTTGTCTTCGCAATAGTTAGGGCAGGCAGACACTTCCAACAGAGAAAAAAAGATTTTCTAGTAAAAAAAAAAAAAAAAAAAAAAAAAAAAAAAAAAAAAAAAAAAAAAAAAAACAGGAGCATTCATTTTATGTTATTTTTAAATTTAAAATTTCCGTTTTGCGATAATTACAAAATCTTAACTTTTATACATTTTTCTTGCCTAATACTTAAATAAAGGATAGAGATAATTTCTTAAAATAAGAACACGAAAATGGTTTGAAAGAAATTATCTTCGTGTGTTATGTATAATTAAAGAACACTCATTACTGGATTCATAGGGTATTTATTCCCCCATTTACATAATATATATATATATATATATATATGTATATAATATGTGTTATATACATATATACGTATATATATACACACAAACAAGTTTTTATCTCCGCAATAGTTAGGCTCAGACATTTCCAGAAAAAAAAAAGTAAACATTTGATTTTTTAGTTAAGAAATCAGGAGTATTCATTTTATGGTATTTTTAAATTTAAAAATTTCAGTTTTTACAAGATCAAAATTACAAGATCTTAACTTTTATACATTTTTCTTGCCTAATACTTAAATAAAGGATAGAGATAATTTCTTAAAATAAGAACACGAAAATGGTTTGAAAGAAATTATCTGCGTGTGTTAGGTATAATTAAAGAACACTCATTACTGCATTCATACGGTATTTATTTTCCTATTTACATAATACATATATATGTATATAATATGTATTATATACATATATACGGATATATATACACACACACACAAGTTTTTAACCAACATTTGTCTTCGCAATAGTTAGGCTCAGGAAGACATTTCCAGAAAAAAAAAAAAAAAAAAAAAAAAAAAAAAAAAAAAAAAGTTTGATTTTCTCGTTAAAAAAAACAGGAGCATTCATTTTATGGTAT
>CM063498.1:151848716-151856216 GCA_032207245.1 Pardosa pseudoannulata | reverse complement strand
TCGAAAAAAATTTGGTAATTCTTAAAATGTTCCTAGTATATTAATTTTTAAATTTGTCTTTAATTTTTACCTTATTAATACATAAAAATATTTTTGAACACTTTAGGAGTATTATTTTGCTGATAAACTGAATAATTTATTTGAGAGAATTATTTTTTATTTGGAGGCTGAATTTTCATAAAAAAAATTTTGGCGCATTTCTAAACTTAAATTTAGTTTTAATAACTTTAGTACATTCAAATTTAAAACGAATAGCCTAATTTGTATTAAGGCATAATAGGAGTGTTAGGAGACATTTTGTAAGAATTCATAACAAGTTTAGTCTCTAGAAGCAATTTAAAAAACAAGAAAATTCACAAAAAAATGTTTAAAGACATTGGATTTTATAATTAAAAAAATATTTTGCAATTTTTCCTTATTTCTACTCGGAGTGAATCATCCTCTTTTGGACCTCATTTTTCTTACGGTGCGGATGTGACAAATGCAACCTTTGCAACGCCCTAGTTAAGGCCCTGTAGGCTCCCCGTGTCATTTTTTTGCTCTTTTGCAAAACTAGAATTTTTTTGCATGCATAAAATCCTCTATAGATACTGGTTTAAGGCTAGAGATATTTACAGCATCAGTTAAATTAAAAGAATATTTTTAATTCAAATTAGTTCTGAATAAATGAAAATGGTAAAAAATTCTACCAGTGAAAAGCATAGTCTATGTATACAGAAGCAAATTTAAATGTCATTATTTTTAACACTTAGCAACTGTGGAAAAGCTAATTCATGTATGATTGTTTTAAAAACTGAGCAACTGGGTTCTTGATGACAGAGAAATTGGGTTTGAAAATATACGACTGCAGCTTATGGTTTTTAATGGGTCCTCGTCACTATTCTACAAAACTAGAGCTTTTTTTGCATTTATATTTTTGCCAGCTTTTCATCATCTACCTATTTAGTTACAAGGAATAAATTTAACAACACCGTGTCATTTCTCACTTCTTTTCAAAACTAGAATTTTTTTTGCGTGCATAAAAACCTCTATAGATACTGGTACAAGGCTAGACATATTTACAGCATAAGTTAGTTCTAAATAAATTAAAATGGCAAAAAATCTACCTAGTACAAAACATACTCTTTCTACTCAGAAGCAAATTTGAATGTCGTTATTTTTAACACTTAGCAACTGTAGAAAAGCTTATTCCATCGTGTGTGATTGTTTTAAATGCTGAGCAACTGAGCTGTTGATGACAGGGAAATAGAGTTTTAAATAGATAAGACTACTGCGGATGGTTGCTAATGGGTCATCGTCACCCTTCTACAAAACTAGAGAATTTTTTTTTTCAATTTTATGTTTTTCCATTTTTTTATCGTCTTTTTATTTAGTTACTAGACATAAATTTTATAACACCGTGTCATTTCTACCTCTCTTGCAAAACTAGAATTTTTTTGCATGCATAAAATCCTCTACAGATACTGGTACAAGGCTAGAGATATTTACAGCATAAGTTAGTTCTAAATAAATTAAAATGGCAAAAATTCCTGCCAGTGAAAAACATTCCCTTTATATTCAGAAGCAAATTTAAATGTCTTTATTTTCAACACTTAGCAACTGTAGCAAAGCTAATTTCTTCGTGTGTGATTGTTTTAAATGCTGAGCAACTGAGCTCTTGGTGACAGGGAAATAGAATTTTAAAAAGATACGACTGCTGCTGATGGTTATTAATGGGTCATAGTCACCATTCTACAAATTTAGTGATTTTTTTAATATATTTTTCCAGTTTTTCTTCCTCTATCTATTTAGTTACTAGAAATAAATTTTATAACAAGATTTTAACTAAAAGATTATTAATAATATGAATATGTTCTGAATAAATCAAAATGGCCAAAAATCCTACCAGAGAAAGATGATTCAAATAAAGCTTGTACAATCAAACCTCATTTTAAGGAACCAGTCATATAAAAAATTCTAAAGAATATTTTCCCCCACCATTATCATATTACTTTTAAGTTAATTTACCCTTTTATAGTGAATCACCGAAACCTTTGAAATTGGATTCACCGAACCCCTTTCTAATCTTTCAGTGAATATATTTTTATAGTTTGATCGGTTTGTTTTGAAGATTTTCTGCAATTATGAAAACATTATTTCGTTTCTAATTTCATTACAAATTGTGAAAAATTAATACTTTTTGTACAGACAAAGTGGGGATGAAAAAATGCTCCTTAGTTGCAAAACTGTTACAAAACACTTTCTTGGAATCGTTATCAGGTGATCAAAAAAGAAAACAAGAGTTAAGGATAATATTAATCATTTTTTCATTTCTTTTCTTTTTTCCTTAATACACAATTGGCCATTTTAACTTTATCAATTTTGCTTTAATTTAATTCAGTAAAGATCAATTTAAAAAAAAATTTAGTATTTATTTATTTTTATCATTACTGAGTATACTCAGTAAGTTATACTTAGTTATACATTTTGTTACATCTAACATTTCTCGTAACAACTTGGATATAACGAACGAGAGGGTATACTTAGACAAAATATTTGGTTCCTTGAGATTCGTTATAACGAATTGATCGTATTTGAGCAATGAAAGCGAAGAATGTTTCAAATAAAGTAGGCTTTCCTTTTATAGTCATTTTAAAATTTAAAATTCAATTTTATGGAAATTATAAAATTTAAATTTTTATACGTTCCTCGATTGTTTATCATTGTATCTAGTAAAAATTGAAACTACCCCATAGCGTTACTGTTAAAAGTTTCAATTCTCTGGGACAAGAATTAACCGAGATACTAAAATTCAAAGTTTACTAAAATTTAAAGATTTTTTCTCCCTTTTTGTGGTATTTGTTGCGGTATTAATTACAATAACTCCATGTCAAAATACTACCTTTTAACTATGACAGCATGGGAGTTTTCCATGGTTATAAACAGAGAGTTTATCCATAGTAAAGCGGGCATATAGGATACATTTTCCAATAAAATCACTTCTTAATCACATCTTCCCTTCCTTTTTTTTTCGGAAAATGAATGTTACAACTTGATTGCAACCTCAAATTACTTTAATTAATCTACTAAGAGATCCCTTAATTAAGAAGAAGAAAATCTTTAATTTTCCTAAATGTTGAATTTAAATATTTTGGACAATTTTTGATATGGACAAGTGGAATTTTTTTGTTTGATTTTTTTTTTTTTTTTGACATTTTCTTCGTAACCGTCGGTAATAGACATATACTTCTAGTATCAAAAATATTTAAAATAAGATAAGATATCCTGTTATGGTATTTTTAAGTTATAAAATATAAATTTTTATGCGTTCTTCCGTCTCTAAAATTTTATAGTTAGTTTTTATATTTAGAAATTGAAGTTCGTCGTAAGAACAAAAACACAAAAAGTTCTAAGTCTCTAAGAGAAATATTGAACGAGATTTTTAAATTCAAGCCTTGAGAACTTTTAGCAATTATTTTTTCATCTTTTGGGAATCAGTTAGTGTATTAATTATAGTAATTTGATGTTGAAATCTAGTTGCAAAGCCTCTTTCACCACAAAAGAGTGGATGGATAATTTTAATCATTTCTTTTCCTTTTTCTCTCATTTAATACACAATTAACCATTTTAATTTATCAATTTTATTTTAATTTAGTTCATTAAAGATGAATTTTAATAGATTTTTAGCATATATTCATTTTTATCATTACTGAATATATTCAGTAAATTATTCACATTTTGTCACACATTGAGTCACATTTTGTTATACCTAACATTTTTCTTAACGCCTTGGATATAGCGAACGAGCGGATATACTTAAACAAAGTATTTGGTTAAGATTTGAGTTTCTAACGAGATTTGACCGTATTAAAGCAAAGAAAGCAAAGAATGTTTCAAATAAATTAGGCTTTTTTTATAGTAGCTTTAAAATTTAACTTTAAAAGTAACGTAAATTATAACGTTTATTTTGCTGGAAAATGCAATGTATATTGATTTTGTTATGGATATCCCCCAAGTTTATAATCAGAATCTTCCCTACTCCTTCGCTGTCATTTCTGAATTCCACCTGGAATTCCTTTAATTCTTATTATTTAAAATCAAAAATGTATAAGCAAATTTATTTATATAAGAAATATATATACATACATACACACATATATATATATATATATATATATATTCATGAAATAGTATTATTTTATATAAGAAAATAAATATTTATAGCTAATTACAGGTAAATATGTTTAAGTTCAGGAAATCTTAAAGTTTTAAATATTTGTCACCTTTTTAATAAAAAAACTGAAGACTGTTCAAAATTGAAAAAATAGAATTTATAACTATTCTTATTAATCTAGTAACCGATCGCTGAAAGAAGTAGATAATATTTTGAGATTTTGAATTTAAATATCGCGATGAATTTTAGTTACAGATATGTGGAATTTTTGTGTTACTGTACTTAAGATGAGTTTCAGTTTTTACTGAAGAGAATAATAGGGAAAAGAAGGAGTTAAGTATAAAAATTTTAATTTTGCAATTTGAAAAATATTTGCTAAATTAAACTTTTTTTTATTTAAAAGTACATAACTCTCTGTGTAACAGTCTTTAGAGTTTCAGTTTTTACTTCATTTAATGATAGGGAACTGGGAAACATCTATATAATTCAGATTTTATAATTTCAGCAAAATTGGAATTTTATGTTTAAAAATACCATAAAAATGCTTTAAAAAACATTTTTTTTTTTATTTTTACTTTTTTTTTTGTATATAGAAGTGTGTAACAAATGTACTTCGCCACAGCACCGTGCTGCCACCTGTATAAAAACACACACGAAAAAGAAGACTTCCCCAAAACAGTTGGCCTTACGGACTTCGGAGGCGCTGCAACCCTTTGACCTCCCCAGGTCCTAATTGTATTAACTATTTTGAATTATGTAGATTTGATTTGTTTAACTTTATTTTTTTTTGTTTATTATTTTTGTGGGCAAGCTAATATTTTATATTATTAAACTTTATTTTCACTGTAAAGATGTTTTTTATCGAACCCCACCCTCACAAATATAGCTTAGCTACAAAAATTTGGCGCCCAAACGTGGCGGCCTTCCAGTCCTTAAGACCAACTCGCTTTTTCAGCATTTATTTTATTAAGGAAAAGTCTTCATCCTGAAGAGTGATTACAAGAATTTTTGTATTTTCATCCTGAAAACTGATTTCTCGACGAAAGGAAAGGTAAGTTCCGTTTTTGTTATGTCGTTATCATCATGATACTCGATATAGCTTTTAAAAGCTGAAATTTAAATTAGAAGTTTACTGGGATCACCCTGATCTAGAAAAATTTAATTTTATTAAGTCATCCCGACTTTAAAATAAAAGAGTAATTAATTTTATGGAATAGGGTTAACTCAACTTTATCTTGATTGTACAAATCATATGTACAGTTTATTTAAATTTAAACTGTCACAACCCGTGATAGTTTGGAATGTTAAAGTAAAATAACAATTTTCAATAGTGTTATTGATTTTGGTGTGCTGAAAATTTTGAAGAATTTACATCTTCCACAAGTGCATGTTTAGAAATAACGGTTGTCAGAGTTAGGGCTAGATTTTACTTAGCACCCTGAATATCCCACATTTTCATTTAAGGTATTCGTCTACGTTTGGGAGAACTTTTTTGTTTAAACATAGAAACTAGTTCATGTTTTTACATTTTTAGATTTATTTTTTATATTATCATAGAGAATTGCACTTAAAAAATTTATTCCTGGAGAAGTTTTAATAAAATTCCCAATAAAAAAAGAAAATTTAGTAAAAAATTCGAGTTTTTTCAAAAGGTCTAATTTTTTTAATAAATTAAATTATTTAAATATTTTTTGACGCAACACATTTCCTATACACTGGACTAGTGAATCACCTAAAATTTTTGCTTAGTTTACATTTGGTAAAAAAATTGGGGTCCTTCAAATCCATACACATTGAATTTTTTTACGAATTTTTATTACCTTTTTATCTAACTATGAGAGTAACATCATTAAAAATTATCCAAATTTAAAGCTTTTAGGTCATTTACTAGTCAATACTATCAAAAGTATTCATAATAATTTTCAACGAAATATTTTAAGAATTTTTTGAGAAATCACATTTCAAGTTTTAACATTTTATTAAACATATCGTTCTGAGAAAAACGCATTTGAAGTTTATAAAAGCAACTTTAACTATTAAAAAAATAAAACACATGTTTAAAATTCCCCACACTTTCTTGCTTCAAAACTTTCTAATTGCCAAGTTGCTAATTAATAAATATACTAGAAAAATGTTTAAACTGATCTTCATGAAAATTTAAAATGTTTTGTCCAAAAAATGCTCTTTAACCCTCTAAGCGGTTCGCAAGTACAATTCCGCCAAACCTATGATAACTTCAAAACGTATAATTTTCGACTTCCAAAAACGTTCCGAAAATGGATGTAATGTACATTTTTGCCAGTGCTTTCCCCCATGGAGTTTTGACGTAGGAGGGTCAGGTCTATTATTTAGGAACTGCACCCCTCTTTCACTGACATTTCTTGAGAGATGCAACCCTACCTCTTGAGGCACAAAGAAGTTGATAGCTTTTCACGGCTTTGTAAATCTCTATTTCGAAGTATTTCGTTTGCGGTAACAGATCTCTAACTGCATCCCTTAAATATCTTGGATGACATTCGTAAAAAAATATAACTAATTCTCTAAATGAATATTTTTATTTGTACTTTTAGAATCCATTATTTCTTATGGAATAATATTCCAGGCTTGACGAGCTTTATGTGTATTAAAAATTAACAATCTATAATATATATACATATATATGACATGGTCCGAGTAAATACACTGGTAAATATATAAATCAGTCCACACTCAAGTCATTCTTTTCTTCTCTTTATTAATCCATTTCACACGCTACTCACAATGGCGTTTCATTTTGGCGCCCAACTGCAAACAAAGGCAATATTCACTACTTCGAGGAGCCACGTCTGCCTATAGTAATTGCTTATCGCTCTCTCTCTCTCTCTCTATCTCTGCCCATATCACTGCGCGTGAGCCGTATTTATGTGACTAATAACGCGAGGCACGTTACTCCCATTAAAAGAATCCCTAATTAAAATCTCTTAAATTACTCTATATTTTAAATCCTGACATATATATATATATATATATATATATATATATATATATATATATATATATATATATATATATATATATACCGGAAGTAAAGGGACAATAACGTGGATGGGTTTTTCATATTCCATTCTAGTCGACAAAGGGTGAAGGTAAAAATCATAGAACTCTTTGGCCCCTGACATTAGCGTATTTTGGAAATTTTTTTCCTAGATGTGTTCCACTCGGAGGGTTAAAAGGCTTTAAATTCACAACTTCCGTTTTGTTTTGACAGCTGTCACTGATGTTTAAACAGTTATAACTTTTTTTTTAAATGTCGTAGAGACAAAACAAAAACAGATTTAGAAACCTAAAACTTGAAATTTTACAATAGA
>CM063498.1:151803716-151846216 GCA_032207245.1 Pardosa pseudoannulata | reverse complement strand
GAAAGAGAGATACTCTTCGGAAGTGAGGTATAAATGCCGTTTTACATGTTCTTCTTTTTGCCCTCTCTCCCTCAGCTGTAAATATACATCAAGTTCGACTCTTTTTTTTTTCTGTAGAGACCTGATCACCGTTCTCATATTTTTAGGTTGGCCATGTATCTTCTGATAGACTCACCGTGAATCGACTAGCACCTAGTGGAAATTTCCACCGTCTGGAATCCCTTTGTCTCTTCAAGAAAAATGTTATGAAATTTTAATCCGGGCTTTAAATAACTGTTTTTGTTACCAAAGCTGTGTTTGTGATCTTGAGAGATACCTATCAGTTACCAAAAATAGATTAACCCCAAAACACCCCATGGGTCAATAATATCTTACATTGAAAATGTTTATCAGTATATGTTTGGAAGAACTGACCCAGGCATTAATGGGTTAATATTTCACAAGAAAGTTCTTTTAATACCTATATATTGTATTTTTTTTTATTCCTTTCAAAAAGTCAGCCATTTTCTGTATCTTTACTAAATGCTAGCAAATTTGTATCCTGTTTTGACTTTTCTATCTCTACATAAAGAAGATTATATTAGTTATTTATTGACATAATGTCTTCTAAATGATCTATTGCCCCTGTTTAAAAGTGATATTTATTGAAAGCTGCGCATCGGTTGGCTTTACCTATTTCGAATTCTCATGTTACGCTTTGTTGAATTTTCCTATTTGTTCTTCTGCTAATTTCCCATGAACAGATGCAAATTTTGGATATTTGTTTCCGGCCTCCAAAGCTGAATCTTTAAATAAATGGATATGTTATGAAAAAGTCCACTTCAGAGTTTGAGTTTCGGAGAGTCAAGCTTGAAATTTCCAGTGATATACTTCAGTTAATAACATGATTACTGATATTTTAAAATTTAAAAAGGCTGAGCTTCTTTCTCTTTTAACGTCTATTTTCTCAAAACTCCAATTTAATGATATGTGATTAGAGAAAATCTCAGATGAAGATCTGGATATTGTTCTTTATAGTCAGTAGTGAATGACTTTTAGCTTTAGGCTAGAAGTATTTTTTTTATTATTATTACTAAAAGTAAAATTTCTATTGACGAACATTTAAAGATTTCGGAGAATTTGCTAAAGTAAAAAGAATTATTTGGAAATGATGGCACCTATATCTAAGGTCTTTTAATTAAATATGTCTGGCTAAAACATATCCATTTATGATTTATGACGTCACTATCAATAGTCACGATAAGTTTATCCATTCTTATGGATATAGGATTTGATAAAAAAAAGATACTGGATGTAAAATAAAAAGACAGTACAGTTTTAAATGGTAAAACAGATCAATTTGTATGATTTTATACTGCAGTATAAAAGCCTTTCTTGGGAAGCCCTCTGTGGCAAAGAGGTAATGCTTCCCCTTCTACAGGAAAAGTTCTGAGTTTGAATCTCGACACTGCTGTTACGGAGTTTTAATTTAATTTTATTACGCTTGCCATTTTGTTAGACACTGAAGTTACTAGAACATTCTTTACTTACTGAATGAATGTTACAGAATATTTCACTACAATATAAGTAAATAGCTTATAGTGTTAGCTATCCATTCTATCAACCAGGTGTTTTGTGCTCCCAGTATTTTATATTTTTTTCTATATAACGCAACATTTTTGGTTGAGGCATGTGTATACCTTATAAGTCACCGATTTATACAAAAGCCGCCAGTTTCAAGGACACCCTCTCTCACACTGTACATCCCTACTCCTAGAATGGCAACTATTGTTGAAAAGGCCAAAAGTTCAAACCTGGAATCATCCTACAATCATCTCAATAATTTCAAAATTCGTCGTCTTTTGAAGAGATCCTGGTCAGGACCCAGGCAAATTATTAAAAAAATATGATAATGTGGCCTAGTTTAAATGAGGGAATGACACCATATGTGCACTTGCTTCTTCATGGATGATACAGTTAGACAACGGTACGAGAACAAGGAAGAAAGCCTAAATTCTTGAAAAAAAATTGACTCAGAACCACTACAAACATTCTTAACAACATGACGATATGAACCTGCAGATTCTGGTTTTGAATGCCGTGCCCTAAGCATTTGGTCCCCACATGGCAGTTCTTAAACAGTGTGCTTGGACTCAAGTCTCACTTGTGGAAAACATGTATTTGGGTTTTCGCAACCTGTTAGGTTTAGCCTTGAGAGTATTTTACCAAACACGAGTGCGATAGTCAGGATTTTAAATTGATTCCGAATCACTACAAACATTTGTAGTCACAAGCAGTGTCGTACACAAGCGGTTTGGAGGTCAAAAGTCCTCTCAATAACACTAAACTAAAAAAAAAACAATTCATTTTAAATTTTTAACATAAAGATATCTTCTTGGCTAACGTACTTGTAATATATTTTTACACATCTATAATAAATTTTATCCAATTATAATATAATACGAACTTGTATTATGCCATGACTAGACAAAATGGTTGTCGCGTTACATATTAAAATGTATTTGTATACTTTCGTCTAAAACTCCACCCATAACGGAAGTCTGTGTACTTCACTGTCAACAACATGACTCGAATCCCCAGATTTTATTTCTGAACACCAGTGTCCTAAATATTCTACCCTTATATGGTTAATTTGCATTTGACTCAAAGTAGTTGGTTCCCTCTTTCTAATTAACTCTATATGAGGTCAAATCTCTAACAATTAGCGACATAAAAAACGTTTAAACAATTATTTACTTATGTTTCTTTTAAATGTCTCAACAGCATACAGGAGAAAAGAGAGAATAACAAAGACAATTATGTAAAATGTTATCTAAAGCATGTGAATTCCTTAACATAACTTTATTTATGTAGACAGAGAAGAGGTTATAAGGAATAAAGTCCAGTTCGGAAATGCATTTTAGAACCTTTCAAAGCAATTAGAATTGATTCCTTTTCTAACCCCTCCGTGTTTGAGTAGAAATCTCCTCTGCGATGGAAATTAGAAATCTAACCTATTTCCATTTCGATTTCAACATTTCCATTTCATAACTGGAAAATTTAATGCAATTCATCCAATAACGTTTGTGTGCTGTCTTCGTCTGCATGCCAGCGATCCCTTATTTTCTTGTTCCCCAAGGGGAATCCCTGTGTTGTTCCAGTTGCATGGCATATACGCCATTTTCGCTCATAAAGGCGATCCCGGAGAGATAATTGCCCGTGTCACAGTCAATAGCGTCGAAAGACTGACCTTTCGGCGGTGGTCAGCGGCGGTCAGTGGCAGATGCTGAGATGAAGTGTGGAAGTGGGGGTAAATAGAGAAGAGGGAGGGGGTAACCTCACAATTAGGGATCTATTGAATATGTAAAAGGCGACTGCGCGGAAAGGGATTTAACTGCAGTTCAAAATGAGATATGCTGTGTAAACAGTTTCGGTGGTTCGGGGCGTTCGGATGGGAGATAAAATGCCGAAATGGATGTCGAATGCCAATCATACCCGCCGAAGAGGGTTTTTGCCAAATACCAGACTATTATAACAGCGGATTAAATGAGCGGGAACAATGTATAGAGATACTGATAAAAACATTAAATTCGTTTCTCTAGTGAATATAAGTTATTGGGAAATAGGCATTAAAACTTCACTATTTTTCCAATAATTTAAAGTTTTAAAGGATGTTATGGCAAGTTTTAGTTTTCTTTCTTTTAAGTGTTTCTTTATATTTTGCTACATTACAAAAACGAAAGAAAAAAAATTGTAAATAAAAATAGTACTATCATTTAACACTTTCCGGATCTACTGGTTTGAAGCCTTATAATAGCTTTTCTTCAAATCGAGGCCTAATTAGACCAGTACTATTAGAATTCTGGATCTTAATGATTCCGTATTAAATTTTTTTGTTATTATATTTATACATAGATACATACATACATAAGTACATACATATATGTAATATATTGAAATTATTTAACTTTAATATTTCCTTAAAAACCTACTCTTTCCCATTTTAATTCCTTTTAACTTTCAAACATGCTGCGGGCTTAGTAGGCATAGTTATTATAAGACGCAAATTTTTGATTTATCTTTCTGTAGTGCAATGAATTTATCAACCACTTATATTTAATAAAGACAATTTGGAAATTTTTATTGAACACCCTAGTTAAAACTATTTAATAAAATTACACATGCATATATATATATATATATATATATATATATATATATATATATATATATATATATATATATATATATATATATATATTTAATATATCAAAATTATTTAACTTTAATATTTCCTTAAAAAAAACCTCTCTCCCATTCTAATTTCTTAAAATAATATTCACAGCCTCTAAATGTCTTAATCAAAGGAGTATCTCTTTGACTTTGACTTTGTTGTCTTTGACTTAAAGTTCTTTCGATACAGTTCCCAAAGCTTTCTATCCTATAGACGTACATTTTTATTCACAGTCTTCGGTTTAATATTGCAACAGAAAGTAAGAAAGTGTCTAGTAGTGGTCTAAAAGTGAGGAAGATTCTAACGACAACACGTTCAATCCAATTTAACCACTCATACGTTACAGTTGGTTCATTCGTTCACAGGCATATCTCGCTAAAAAGTATACTGTTGCAAATAATCTAAATGTAAAATCATAGGCACTTATCATAACAATTAGCTGTAATTTGGGTATTTATGACTTATAATTTGAGCCCATTGAGTTACATAAGAATGTATGTCCAGCTTTAGCGGATTACCAAATTGACAGGAGGAACCTTATGCAAAAATCCACAACCAATAAAAAAAATTAAATAAATAAATAAATAATAAAATGAAAATGTACAGTCATTAGTTTCTTTTTACATTGAAGGATTTATTTTTTGTAACAGAACTTAATACTACTATTAATGACTATAATTTTAACTCTAGGGAAAATAACAATTTAAAATCCGTATAAACCAAATAATATCACGATATTTCCTTTTTTTCACTTTTACTTAAATATTTCGTACGTTATTTGCTTTGTATGAGTTTTCAAAGAAGTTTATACTCATTATTCTTAACATGTTTATTCTCATTATTTACTTATATATTTGATTTATATTACATAATTATCTGTCCAATAAAGAATGAAAATCTAAAATTCATTGCCAAAATTTCTGTTCTTCTTAAAAGCTAATTAGATTCTTTAAGAAAAATGCCTTAACACGTGGAGATAAATATCCCTTTTTAAAGATCCCTTTCTCCTTTATTTCTTAAAGTGTCTCCTCGACCAATATCTCTCCTCCTCCGCCCAATTCCCAAACTCATATAGCACCCACGCTTAAAGCTCTCTAAGCTCTTTACAACCCAAACAAATGCCTGCAATTCCTAATAACTCGCGAGCGGTGTTTCGGCGTAGCGCACACAATTCCCAAGAAATCGTACAAAGGGAAAAACTCAACCACAATGCCCACTGATTCATGAAACGTTCCGCTCAGCAATGTCTGGCGCGAAACCCCACAAAAGCTACTAAAATAAAATACTTTCATCACATGTGACGCGTCACAGAGTGTTAATGGGACAAGCGGGGTGAAGCCAAACACATGTCAGTGTCATTCACGCGTCAGAAACGCTGTTGACAGAGGCACGGTTCCTTTTTTTTTCCCTCCCCGCGTTCTTGGTCGCTAAAAATGTTTGTCCTTTTCCCCCCACACAGTGTGGTATCGATCAAAAACGTTCGTTAAGATTCTTGTTCCGTCTATGATTTGTTCATAAGTGGGTAAGAGTAATAAACGAAGTGGTGGTGGAGCTGTAATACCGAATAATATTTTTGGGGTTTATGGCGGGGTTGTTTTCGTGGGGAATAAGATTTATGGAGAGTTTCTGAAGTGTGACTGAAATTTCAAAGTGGGATATTTACTTGTACACTGAAGTTATCCCACTTAACTCATTTAATCCCAAAATATTTTCTTCAAATTTGAAAATAATTACATTTTCTAACGAATATTAAATCTAAAGACACTATATGTAATTAATATTGAATTTTTTATATTTTTCATTTTTATATTTTTATATTCATATATCTCAATCTTTTTGATATAAACCTACATTTCATATCCCATATTTTATGATAATACAGTTTAAAAAACTAATAATCTGGGGAAACGGGAAAAAGTTGAGCATTTCGTTGGACACTGAAAGTATCCCACTTTTAGTCGCCTCATCATTTTGTTCAAATTTGAGAATAATTAAATATCTGAAGTATATTAAACCTAAAGACACAATATTTTTCATATTTATGTTTTTTATATTCCTATATCTCAATCTTTTTTATATAAACCTACATTTCCTACCCCATTTTTATGATCCTGCAGTTCATAAAACTAGCAATCTAGGGAAAACGAGGAAAAGTTGGACATTTCCTTGCACACTGAAAGTATCCCACTTTTAGTCACCTCAAAGTTTTGTTCAAATTTGAGAATAATTAAATTTCTGAGGTATATTAAACCTAAAGACACAAAATTCTTCCTTTTGACACAATATTTTTCATTTTTATATTTTTTTATTCATATATATCAGTCTTTTTGACATAAACCTACATTTCTTATCCCTTATTTTATGATCCTACAGTTTATAAAACTAGCAATCTGGGGAAAACGAGAAAAAATTGGGCTTTTCCTTTCACACTGAAGGTGTCCCACTTTTAGTCGCCTCATCATTTTGTTCAAATTTTTTAGAATAATTAAATTTCTGAGGTATATTAAACCTAAAAACACAAAATTTTTCATTTTTATATTTTATACATTCATATGTCTCAATCTTTTTTATATAAACCTACATTTCTTATCAATTTTTATGATTCTATAATTCATAAAACTAGCAATCTGGGGAAATCGGAAAAAAATTGGGCCTTTTTTTCGCACTGAAGGTATCTCAATTTTAATCGCTTCATCGTTTTGTTAAAATTTGAGAATAATTAAATGTTTGAGGTATATTAAACTTAAAGACACAAAATGTTTCATTTAGACTCAATATTTTTCATTTTTTTATTTTTTATATTCATATATCTCAATCTTTTTTATATTAACCTAGATTTCCTATCCCTTTTTTATGATCCCACAGTTCATAAAACAAGCAATCTAGGGAAAACGGGAAAAAAGTTGGACATTTCCTTGAACACTAAATGTATCCCACTTTTAGTCCACTTTTTTAAAATTTGAGAATTCTTTCATTTTCTGAAGTATATTAAACCTAAACAAGCCAAATATAACAAATTTTGAACTTTTTACATTTCCAATTTTAATGTATTTTTACATTCGCATATTCCAATGTTTTTTTATATGATCCTGCATTTCATATACTTTTTGATGATCCCACAGAAAACTGGGGAAACGAAGAAAAGTGCTCTTTATTTTCTTGAACACTGAATGTATCCCACTTTTAAATTACCTCATTTTGTTCAAACTGAACAACAATTACATCTTCTGAAATATATTAAGCCTAAATGTATGTATCAGAACTTGATTTTTAAAAAATCTTTTATAATTTTTTTTTTCATATTAGTATAACCCCATGTTTTTTATATTTCTTTATTTCATGAAATTTGGACCCTCTAAAACTTGAGAATAAGTGAGGCATTTCATTGCTCGATGAAATTATTACATTTAATCCAGTTCATTTAAAAATATTTTGTTCAAATTTAAAAATAATTACATTGAACGGGGTATATTAAAATTTAATAGATGAAATATAACAAAATTTCAAAGTTTTATATTTTATTTTACTATATTTTTTATATTTATGTAAAAACCAGAGTTTTTCTACCCATATATTTTCTTAAAATAAGACGCCAGAAAAACGCGGATAAAATTTGCACTATCACATGCATTTTTTTTAAGCACACCTGCTGAATAAAGGGTTTTGTGAAATTTGCATACCAAATTTATCGAAGTTAATGAAAAATAAAAGCAGACTTACTTTATTATGTCCTTACATTCAACACAAAACAGTGATGTAAATTCTTTTATTATTATTATTATTATTATTATTATTATTATTATTATTATTATTACTATATTATTATTATTATTATTATTATTATTATTATATTATTATTATTATTATTATTATTATTATTATTATTATTATTATTATTATTATTTCATTACTGTAAATTTGAATAGTTTTAAATTTTATGTTGATTCTTTTATTACGTTTGCCATGTTCATTTATTTTCATTAAGTTATAAATACATTGTGTTTTAATAATTTTACATTTACTATTACTTTTGAATTTTTTTCCAATTTCAAATTAACTTTACATAGATTCAATTATCTTTGATATTCACTAATTCAAGACGAGGTATTCCCCAACAATACCAATTATTTCTAAAGACTAATGCATTTTTATATGGTATAGATTCAAACAAAATGTATTTTATTTTAAAGAAGTAAGTTAAATAACGTTTAAAGCATGTTTTACAAAGTAATCACCTTTTCTTCTTCCTGTTTATTTAATTCACCATTTTAAAGTCCTTATAATTAATTAATATCGTGTAAATAGATGTTTGCCCGCACATTTTTTAAACGCAATTTTAAACCATAATCCTGGTTAACGTATATATTGAGGAATTAGCTCATATAATTTTCTCTCCACATCTTTTACCGTGGATTATGCCATTTTTCTTCCTGCATGAATATCAACAATGGCTTCAGCTTTATAATAATATTAACAAGAATGTTCACAAGGGTTGTGAATTATTATGATGGCTATTAAGCTTAGCAGCTTAATATAATAGCACTAAATTTATCAGTCTTTAGTTTTCACTTAACATAATAAATTTAATCGCATTGAAATCTATTTTGTTTCTAAACCGATTTAAATATGAATTTTAGGAAAGTTCTTTATGGATTATTTGTTATATTAGATCTACTATGTCCTTGATTTTAAGATTTTGCATAATCACGAATGGCATCATTAATAAAAAAAATTAACACTCTATCAAAGAAAAAAAAATCAGCTCTACTCACTTGTAATTCATTATATAAAATTTACAAAGATCAAATACCAATCTTTATCTCTCTTTTTATTATATACCCACTTCTGTTACCTATTAAATTTTATATAGATCCCTTTATAAGCAATAATTTAATACATAAAATCTATTCATCTCGCATAAATCCCGTTTTACGTTCTAAACATAAATTGCAATTATCCCTTTGTTTTTTCTTTCTTATATCTACGAAAGACGTTATTTAAAAATTTATATGTGTATTTATATGAAAATAATCTGTATGTGTAAAATATTTTCGAATACAAATTATGCTCTCAATAAAGATTTCAGCATTTCATGAAACTTAAGGGCATTTTAATCATATTGATCCACAAGTTTTTAGTACTGATACTTCTGTATGAGCGATATAGGTAATGCGCTCTATCTACATAACGCCATTTTGAATAAGAATGAAAAATATTTGAATTTATAAATAATTTATCCATATGTTTTACACCTTTATAATAGTAATCGACAGTTACGCAGCTTGAAAGTTAGTTGAATGTATTGGAAAAGAGAGTTATAATTTTAAGTGGATATTAATCTTTTTTTATAGTATAATGTAATATTGAACGAGTTAAATTGTATTCTTTTATATTATCGTATTTAACTTTAGATCAATATTCACTTAGTTTAGAAGTAAACAAAATATTTGTAGTTGATTCTTAAATTTTAACGACAAACAAAGAAAATTCTGATTCATTCAATAGCAGAAGATTAAACCGTATAATATAAAGTTTGTAAAGAACTACAACTTTTCCTTCTCGCTTAGGATGTAAAAAGAACTACAAATTTTCCTTCCGCGTAGGATTTAAAAAGAACTACAACTTCTACTTCGACCGGAAAAGGTTTTTCGGTTTTGATTCGTTTGTAAAAAATGTCGTTGTAAAAGTTATAAATTTGTCATTAATTAAAGTGTTTTAAAATTGAATAGTGGTGTGATATGTTAAAGTTACGTTTGTTGTGCTCTTCAACAAATAAATAAGGATTGTCAATTCATGACAAACTGTTATTTGTATATTTAAAAGTAACTGAACCTGACTAGGATTTTTAATAAGTCTTTGTATCAAATTATTAAAAACAAAACGAAAAAAAATGTTCACAAGTGTGAAGAATTATTCTGATCGCTATTAATCTTATATTAATGTAAAAGCCCTAAATTTATCATTCTTCAGCTTTCGCCTAAAATATTAAATTAAATGACATAGAAATTTATTTTATTTCCAAACTGATGTAAATAAAAATAAACTGATTTAGCAAAAAAATATTGAAAAATATATGAACGGGAATACTTCTATAAGGCACAAAATGTCAGCCTGATAAATGCCTCAAATAAAATTTGTAACAGTTAATCAATAAGAGTAGAAACGTTATGAAGTAATATTTAAATCTGTTTGTTATTTCTAAGTTTGCATTTAATAACAGAGTCAATATAAATAAGGCCAAAATATATTTTATAAGATTATTTAAAAAATAAAACTGCTAATATGGCCATTAAAGTTGTCTGACTAGTTTTACAGTAAAAATTATTTATATTTAGGTATGCATGAAAATATGCTCCTTTGTCTACAAAACGTCGCAAATAAAATTAAGCTACTTAATTGCTAGAAGAAATCTAAAAGAAAAGTTCTGTTTCTATACAAGATAGATTCTTGAGTGAGTTTTAAGTTTTAATACAATTAGTCAACTATTAATTTTTAGTTTTTATACAATGGTGTAAAAATTGAATCGACTAACCAAAATTGGTCCTACCGCAGTCGTGTAACTAAAAGCACACTATGTAATATCTATGAAGGTTGGCCAAACTTAAACTAAAGACAACTCTCTTGATTGTTGAAGAAGTGATAAACCGAGATAGGGAGAAATGATTTGGCACTTCAATACTACAACACTCTTGTGCAAAACTTAAGCAAAAGGTGGGTTTTTTGTCATAACTCTACGAGAAATCATCTGAGAGACATTAAATTCAGAAATAAGGGATTATGTATGTAAAGGATGACGAAAGCATCGAAGCTGAAAAAGGAATACAATGCATATGGTATGGAATCAAACAAAATCAAGCTTTATTGAACGCATAGTATCATGACTCATGATTGTTTATCCAAGAGGAAGAACAATAAGCAGATGTTCCTTAATATGGAATATACCCTCCCCAAATTGCAATAGTTGCTTCGCACCGTCTCCGCATACTCAGAACCAGCTAGTCCAACATTTCTTGCGGTAGGAGTGCTCATTCCTCAATCAGCATCTGTTTGAGTTGTTGGGTGTTCTCCGGAGGATGTAAGCGTGCTGCAATGCGTCTCCCCAAAGCATCCCGGAATGTTTGATGGGATTAAAATCAGGGGAGTACGCTGGCCAATCCATTCGAGTGATATCTTCACTTTCCAGTAGTTCCTCAACAGCAAGAGTCCGATATGGCAATGCTTGTCTGCATTACTGTGGCCAGACGCCTTCACAAAGGGGGGCTATTCGCCCTGAACGCTGCCTCCTGTTGAAAGTTGGCCACCGACGTCTACAGTGGTGCAGAGATCACAAAAACTAGATAACTGATCAATGGAGTCGTGTTCTCTTTACGGATGAGAGTCGGTTCAGTACCAGAAGCGATTCTCAACCCATTTTGATTTGGAGAGAGGTCGGGACCCGGTTTTATCCTAAACATCAACATTTCCCAGTAGTTCCTCAACAGCAAGAATCCGATGTCCCAGTGCATTGTCATCCACAAAAATGAAGTCTGGGCCAATGGCACCTTGGAACAGACCCATATGGGGAAGGAGTACCTCCTCACAATAGCGATCCCCGGTTACAGAACCTCTGTCGAAAACGTGGGCAATTACCCGTTCAGCATAATGCATCACCAGACAAGAACTCCAGGACCACCATAAAGGTGTCTTTCCTTGATGTTTAGGATAAAACTAGGTCCCGATCTCCCTCCAAATCAAAACGCGTTGAGAATTGCTTCTGCTACTGAACCGACTCTCATCCGTAAAGAGGACAAGACTCCATTGATCAGTTGTCCAGTTTTTGTGATCTCTGCACCACTGTAAACGGTGGCCAACTTTCAACGCGAGGCAGCGCGGCGGGAGAATAGGCCTCTTTTGTGAAGGCGTCTGACCACAGTAATGCATGTCTTAGCTGCCTCAACAGCACGCTTCCACCAACTCACACGGTCCAGCTCAACTCTCTGCCAGACATTAATATTTAAATGCTACTTTAAAAATAACAAAATAGAAGTATTTTTAAATTAATTAAATAAGTAATAAAGAAATAGACTAGAAAAGTAATATTAATTAGGAGTAGTAATAATAGTAGAACTATTTTTAAACAAATTTATTTCATTATGAAAAATTTCAAGTTATAAAAACTAACATAGAAACAGTAGATAAAATAATTTTAAAAAAATAATGAAAAATATAAGTTTCTGGGACATTTTCCTTTCTTTCTTGCAGGAAAATAACTAAACTGTGGTAATTTACGAAATTGATCACTAAATATACAAGAGCTATCTTTTATGAAAGACGCAAGTTCACAATCTGTGTTTTCGAAAGCATTTTAAAAGCCCTAAATACAAAGCTGTGGTTAGGCTGTACTCTAGAGGCAGGTAAAGCACTTCAAGATATTCAATAAAATATCCCAATTTTGAGTCTGTTATATGACTAATAAACTACAATCTCAGTTACTTCAATTATGGCATAATTTTTTTTATTGTGACTCAGTAGGTGCACTATTAACATCTGAAAGACAGAAGTTTTTCTTAACTATTCAGTAGTCTAACATATAGCAATTCATATGACGGGATTAGTAAAATTTTTAATTTTCCAGAAATGTAAAGTATCCCATGGGGCAGTTAAAAAAATGGTTTGTTTTTGGCTGAGAATTATCTGGTACACTCTCAATAATTTGTTTATCTTCATACTCCTCTAAAGTCTCCCGATACTCTGAATGCAGTTTAGAATCCCGTTGAATTTATTTAGTCAAACAGTGTACTTATGTATAAAAAACAAACACACGAACGAACAAACTTCTTAGTTTTCAAACATATGTAACTTAAACACAGATTTATTACTCCGTGCAATAGACTCTTAGACTTTTATGAAAATAATTTGTTGTTAATACCGGTGATAAAATTTTCATTGCAACAAAAAATAATCCATGATTAAATTTAAAACTATCCCATATGTACCTAATCTATTATTTAAGCCAAATATAACGGAAAATTATTTACGGAATATCTAAGTTCATTGATAAAACGTATGAAAATAATAATGCAGAAGATATTTATATAATTTAAAATAAAAAATAATTAAATGGGATGGTTAACACTTTGACTGCCATGGCTATCATATGTGATATCCAGTGATATTTCCGTTGAGACACTGGCTATCCGATATGATAGCCATGGTGTTTTAACACTTCAGGCCATGGCTATCAAAGATGTTATCAGTTACATGAAAATCGTATTGGAGTTTGATTGTTGGGCTCCCTACGATGTGTTAGGTATATGTGGTTTGCGCAAATTGGTATATGTGACGATTTTATGAGCTAAGTTTTATGAAAAATTAAATATTTGGAACATGCAACAAAAAAGGGAATATATATAAATAGAGAGAGTTTGTTTTAAAATATTGTTTGTTTTGAAATATTGTTTTTATATATAGTTTTATGTTGAAAAAATACAAATTACACAAAAAAAAAGTTTGGCCCCGTTGTGAACATTTGCAATTTTGGCTTGGCAGTCAAAGTGTTAAAGGAATGATGTCATAATGGTAGAAAAAATGTTATTTTTACCTATTTATTATGTGATAAACTTAATAGCCTGCCCTTAACCGGGCAAAATAAGGCTTGAAATAATGACATTAAAAGCTCAAAAAGGGGGGAGGGGGAATTTCGAACCTTTTAAAGACTTGCTGTGAATTTTGCTAATCCTAACTCATCAAGAATCCAGTATGGATACCCCTATCTACTCCAGGTCTAACTGCTTCGTAAATTCGAAGACAGACGGACAGATAACTTAGGCTATTATTATATAGTGGGATAAGCATATATTTGATTTTATGATATTTATCCTTCAAGTAAGATTAAAGTTTTACAGCTAACAGAAAACGTCTGACAATATTTTATTTAACATAATTATGGCCTTAGCTTTACCATATAGACCCGATACAAAAAAGCTTGACTGTACATACTCATATTTGACAGAAAAAGTTGATTATACATATTCATATTTGACAGAAAGGTTTGTCTGTACATACTCATATTTTAATAGATTTGTAATATACACGTTAAGATTCCCCAAACAAACATATTTTATCATTAAAATCACTCTACGCAAATATATGCAAAAGATGCGATATAAATCCAAGAGATATTTTACCATTACTTTTGCATTCGTCATGACATACACTATAAAATATCGTTAGTGCCACAGATTAACGATATTTTACCTGTAAAATAACGCTACACGAATATAAATGATGTTCCGTTCGAAATTCGCTAAAATAGGCACCTTTTCTCTTATAAAATGCCCTATAAAATCTGGATAACATTACGGCATTCTGATACTTAATCAACTTAAACTAACTTAGCCTCTCAGTAGATTCCATGCCGAGCAATTCATCATAATTTCTCTCTCAATTTGCAATTAAGAGATTTACTGTGAACGATAGTCTTTAAAGATAATAAATATTATACAATAATTAACTGCGAGATAAATTTATGAATCTCTTCAACGAATTTAATTCTGATAATGCGTATTGACGTTGATTTAAAAATGCTGCTTAAAAATGTAAGGAAAATATGAAAATTGCATTACAAATTCTCAAATTTCTTAGTTTGTAATGCCAGAATGTGTGTATAAAAAGATCAGCAGATAAGAATTTCTTATAAAATAATGTGTATTGATATAGATTTTAAAATATTACATAACAAAGTAAGTAAAATAGGAAAATTTTAAAATGAATTTTCCAATTTCATAGTTATATTATTCCCGAATATGTATATTAAAAAGAGTTGAAAATAATAAAAAATTATGGAAAATCAAGGAAATTTTTTGTATCATGTAAAATATATTTGTATTTCAGGTCATACCAAAGAAGCAATACATTCACGTGATAGTTGTCTTACTTTCGATTTCAGATCCATAAGTATGAAACATTAGGTTAAAAAATTATACTTAACTCTATCATTATGTCTTACAACCAAATCACAGAAATCTAACATGTGTGTTTAAAGATTAAAAAAAAAATAAATCTGATATTTATGCAATTATAATTTATCCTGTGTTGTACACATTATAAAGGGAGATGTCAGCGGACTATGACCTCTCTGAAAACTAAGTACATATTTTTTGGTAACTAGATGAAAGAACATGTTGCACGAATAACAATAATAATATTAAGAATATTTGATTTGAACGGAAATTTAAAAATCTTAATAATTAAGTATTAACATCTTTCCATAGCACACATTATATTGCAGTAGTTAATGGCGTGGCATTTCAAGATATAGATCTGTTCTTTGGTTGAGTAATGGGTTCTGTCCTCGGCAATAGCTGTGAGTCAGTAATTAATTTTCTAGACGTGCAACCCCACACAGCATACAATGTATCCTGTACACTGTAGATACGTACCATATACAGTGATATGTATTTGCAACGTATATGATATATTGTAGGCTATATGGGATACTTCTACATATAACATTCATCTAGACAAGATTTCCTGAAACTGTGCTAGGTCAACGTCTCTTAGTTGTCTCTGCTGAGCACTGAGTAATCCGCAAAACAATTTCTGTCTATGGTTCCTTGAAAATATAGAGCATTTTTTAAATTAGAGGTACTTTTATCAAATATATTGCAAAGTTAAAAATTAAGCATATTTTTCAAGAACAAAATGGCACAAAAATTTTGAATATTATGATCGTCTGTTTTCTCAGCCTGTAAAAGAAATAAAGAGTTGAAATCCTTTGTTCCCCAACAAGTAAAAAATTTGACAATAAAAAAATCAGTCGTCATTCAAAGTGTCAGTGTTTTATCCGGCAGTCGATAATAATTTACTCCAAAATGCAACATTAGGCAGAAACTAGACTGACTGTTTCCTTGCGTACTTAGAAAATTCGACACCTCTTCAGAATTATCAGAAAATTTTTATTGCATATAAAACTGTCTGTTTACCCACTTCTTAAATGAGTTGCGTTTTAGTCACCATTCAGTGAACAACCAACAAATTATAAATTTAATTAAAGTTTTTTTTCATGTGTGTGTTTTCTACCTTCAATGAGATATAAGAGCAGAAAAATTTTAAAAGGTAAAATCTAATATCTTGCTAGCTTAAATGACTAAGCTACCTTATATCGTCAAGGCTATTTGTCTTTACATTAATTGACTATAAAATATATCTACGAGATGAAAATAAGTGCACCGAGTTTATAATTGCCAATTTCAAAAGTGTTCTATGACTGAAAATTTTGAGAGCCTCTCTTCTTGACAATGTATCTTTAACACATGCAAAGTATATTTGTCCCTTTAGTACATGGTAGATGTAACAAACTGAGGCCAACAATTGGGGAAGAATAGATTTCACAACCCTCATTAGATACATTCTTCTTCTGCAATATGAACCCCCATGAAATTTAACGGTAATATGGTTTTGAAAAATTAAAAAAAAAAATTTAAGCTTTAGAGAGCATGATGCAGATAATTCTGTTGAACTATCATCCTGTAAGCCATAAAAAATTTATAAAATACAAACCCAGAGCTCGAAAGCAATTAGCATTCAAATTAGTTTCTTTAATTAACTGCATACCTTTCAAAATACTATACTACAAAAAGTATAAGTCTTTAATTGTAATATATATGAAATTATATTGAGGTTTTGTTTGTTTTAAAATAGTATTTTTTGTTTTTCATTGAATATTTTTTAAGTTTCTTTGCAACTGTTAGAAATTGCGAGTAGTTTAAAAATACTTACTATGCATGTGTTAATGTAATGAAACTACATTGATATAAAATGAGCAAAAATGTATTAGCTTCAGCAACAGATATTTAAATATCCCTTGCAATTATGAATTGTTTTGAATAATTTTTCATATTACATAAAAGGTTGTTAATATTATTTCTATTTTTAATATCCATTTTAAAAACTGATATATAGCAATACGAGTTTATTTATAACTTTATGTTTACAATACAACTCGTATTGTAAACATAAAGTGATAAATATAGATGAAATGTCACGATTCAAATCAACAGAACTAAAATTTAATAAAAATAAATCTAACACTAAAGTAGAATTTTAAATTCATAACAGACCGTATTTGGGAATGCTGTCTCGTGTTGAAAATCTTTATAGTAAAATTTAAAACCGCTTCAAGAATACATGAAATTTTCAGAGCCATGCTTCTAGAGAGGAATTTAATTTAAACAAGTGTTCAAAAAGTACACCACAAAGTATGTAAAATTTTTTATAAACTTTAAGTAACTAATAATTAAAAAAGACAGAACTTTCCTTGTATTTGTATAGCTTGATGTTCTTATTTAGTAGAAGATTATTCTTTTTGTGCAAATGAAAGTACAGAAAAATAAACTTTTGTTCCAGAAAACAATTTTGTTCAACATGAAAAAGTTGTGCCAAAGTCTCTAATTCTACTACGTAATTTGAGTTCTAAAGTAACAAAATAACCGTACTAACTTGAATTTTAAAAATGCTTTTTCTGATCCCATTTTAATTTCAAACATTTTTCTAAAATTCTGAACCTACAGTCAAATACCAGAGTTTCTAAGAGTTGACCCACAGGGTCAGTTTTGCATCCCGGTAAAGCTTTTTATAAACAAAGAAAAAAATCACAACTAAGTAGTTTTATCTTCGATGAAATTTATAAAAATCAGTACTGAACTGAATTTGCCAATTCGAAGCTGGATATGGATATCCGTTCATTGCTTGAGGGTAGGTGACCATTCACATTACGTTCACTAAATTATTCTTCGTAAACTACAGTTCATCTTTAGGTACTTTTTCTCCTTGTCATTTGTCAACATAAATTCAAATAAACTGACTATGTAGAGAGGTCATCTTCAAGATTCAATGATTTTGAGCATAATACCTTTAGTTCATTTTAAATTTCAACTATTTTATGCAATTGTAACACTAGTGTTATAAGAGCTTGTAACATTTCTCTTAAACTTTCATAAAACTATTATTCAATAACGATTCCCTGCCTTCTCAGGTTTATTCTAACATTTAAAATGTACAAAAATTCATGAGCCCCTAGAAAGGTATTGTAGTATAACACTGGGATTTTAAACTACTTTACGAACCTAAAATGACCAAACCTTTGTTTTTAACTATATTTATCCAGACGGTACTTAAAAGTACCGCTTCAATCAAACACCTATATACTCCTAATAAAGCCGTTTTTTCTGACGGTACTCACAAGAACATGAACGATGCAGTTCCTACAGCAGAAAAGAAATGACAGCACCAATCAAGAATCTTTTTTATTCACATAGGATTTTATAACTGGCATGCTGTAATAGAAGGTCATTTTGTGGTAGAGTTGATAAACGTATTGTTGTTCAATTGAGTAATTTTAGAGGTTTATTACCAGTTCTTTGGTACTATTATTTTTTAATAACTTCTATACTTCGCAGGTAAGCATTTCATTTGCTTTATTCATAATCGAATGTTTTATTTTCTATCAAAGTCAAAAATATATGTTGGTACTAGAAAGTACCGGCTGCAAAAATTAACTACTAAAATACAGTAAAAATTAATTTTCTTTTTTCTACGATTATTCTCCATTAAAACTTATCTAATGATGCAAAAATGCAGTAAGAAAGTTGATGGTAAATTAATTCAGGATATAAAGGGTTAATTAAACTTTGCATATTATTCCATAGTAGTATATTTTCTTACATAATTTTACAAAAATAAGCCAATTATAAAAGTGCGGCCCCCAATCATGCATAAAATTTCCCATATGACCTATGAGACCCTTACAACTAGGAAATCTTAATATCGGAGTTATCTTCAAAAAATCTTATCAATTGTAACCCTAAAGTAAAATATCCAAACAATAAAGGTTTTCTATCATAGGATCAAAAATATATGTTGGTACTAGAAAGTACCAGCTTCAAAAATTAAATACTAAAATACAGTAAATATTAATTTTCTTTTTTCTATGATTATTCTCCATTAAAACTTATCTAATGATGCAAAAATGCAGTAAGAAAAATTATGGTAAATTAATTCAAGGTTAATTAAACTTTGCTTATTATTTCATAGAGGTATCTCTGCTTATTTACAGAATTATAAAAAATAGGACAATTGTAAAAGTGCGGCCCCCAATCATTCATAAGTTTTCCAATGTGGCCTATGAGCCCTTGAAAATATTAATATCTTAAATATCTTCAGAAAAATCTTATGAATTGTAACCCAAAATTAAAATATCCAGACAGTAAAGGTCTTCTAGAGTCAAAAATATATGTTGGTACTAAAAAAGTACCAGCTTCAAAAATTAAAGACTAAAATACAGTAAAAATTAATTTTCTTTTTTCTAAGATTATTCTCCATTAAAACTTATCTAATGATGCAAAAATGCAGTAAGAAAGTTCATGGTAAACTAATTCAGGATATAAAGGATAATTAAACTTTGCATACTATTTCATAGTAGTATCTTTGTTAATTACAGAATTTTAGAAAAAATAGGCCAATTGTAAAAGTGCGGCCCCCAATCATGCATAAAATTTCCCATATGACCTATGAGACCCTTACAACTAGGAAATCTTAATATCTGAGTTATCTTCAGAATAATCTTATCAATTGTAACCCAAAAGTAAAATATCCAGACAATAAAGGTTTTCTACCATAGAGTCAAAAATATATGTTGGTACTAGAAAGTACCAGCTTAAAAAATTAACTACTAAAATACAGTAAAAATTTTCTTTTTTCTATGATTATTCTCCATTAAAACTTATCTAATGATGCAAAAATGCAGTAAGAAAGTTGATGGTAAATTAATTCAGGACATAAAAGTTTGTTAAACTTTGCATACTATTTCATAGTAGTATCTTTGTTTACTTACAGAATTTTAGATAAAAGAGGCCAATTGTAAAACTGCGGTCCCAATCATAAGTTTTCCATTGTAACCCATGAGGCTTTGCAACTTGGAAATATTAGTATCTTAGCCACCTTCAGAGAAATATTATTAATTGTAACCCAAAAGTAAAATATCCAGACAATAAATGTTTTCAAAAATAATGAGTCAGTAATTAATATTTTACAAATAAAAGATTTATTTCTAGAAAAGAAATATTTACACATACTGAAATGCAGCATACAACATGACCAGAGAATTCAATGAACAATAAATTTCATATTTGTATGTATAATATGTGCAATTAATTCCATATGTACAATCACACACGTATCTATGGGCTATTCGAAACTGTGTTTGTAAGACATCTAGAGCCAAATAAAGAGAATGAATATTGTGACTTGCAAGCTGAGATTTATCAGAAGTGCTAGATAATTATTCAAAAATTATTCAGTCGTTAAAGTAAAACATCATAAAACCAAGCGGTTTAAATTGAAATATTGTTACAGTGTGGAAACTCACTTATACGTAGATCAGGGGAAAGGGATAATTTTTCGTATATGTAAATAGGTGTCGTTTCAGCTTATGAAAACACTACTGTGCTATTTTCTGGGTTTTTTTTTAAATAAACAAACGTTGTTTAAAGGTGGAAATTATATTTATATTAATATCTGTAAACTATAACTACAAAATTAATTTTTTGTCTATATTAAATATAGTAAGTTTAAGTATTCTTTAATGCATTCATAATTCGTTGCATGTATAAATACATACAATGAACACTTAAATTTAAAATAAAACTAAATGCTAGAAATAAAATTAAAATAAATACTCTCTCAATATTTTAAAGTCTGTTACAAATTTCTATTAGCAAAAGAAAGAAAACCATTGGATGATTTAATGTACGCAGTTCGAGACCATTCGTGAAAAAAATTTGCTTCCGATCGGATAACTAAATTAAAATTTAAATAAGGGATTGAACATCCCTTCGTATAAGCGAATAATTTATTACACAGTCCTTAAGAGAGTTTTGCTGTTAAACGAGAAGTACTTCGTATAATTGAATAGTCGTATAAGTGAATTATTACAAAGGCCTTAAGAAAGTTTCGCTGCTAAACGAGAAGTACTTCGTATAATTGAATAGTCGTATAAGTGAATAAATTATTACAAAGGCCTTTAGAAAGTTTTGCTGCTAAACGAGAAGTACTTCGTATAATTTGAATAGTCGTATAAGTGACTAATTTATTACAAAGGCGTTACGAGAGCTTCGCTGCAGAAAGAGAAGTACTTCGTATAACTGAATATTTCTAATAAGTGAGTTTCCACTGAATTTGATTAAGAGTTGTTTTTAGCTGGTACAGTTCCAGAAAAAAAAACCTCACAAATAAAACTAATAATTTACTATGAAGTTTAACTTATTTGAAATAAATGAACAGAAAAAAAATCACTTTTGCTTTTAATAAAATTAACACATTAGAGCAAGTTTGTCCATAGAAGCGATATGTTGTATTCGACAAAAATTTAATTCAGTTGTAATCAAAAGAACGAAATCTTAAATATATATTTACAGAAACAAAATAGAATTAGAAATTACTAATAATCTCAAGTTATACAAATATTTAAATAGTGAAAATGTTGCATAAACGTCAGTGTCATTTGAAGTGTTAAATCACAGAAAAAAAAATGGATTACTTAATATGATTCTTTCACTGTCTCATACTAAATAATACCAAATATTTTATTGGGTGTTATGCGTCAGAGTAGACACACACACGTCTTGACTTACATACGTGGTCATTTCAAAGAATAATTAAAAAAGAAATTGCACTTGAACACGAAATTTAATAACATAATATAATACTTTAGAAAATCTTCCACATTCAAAGTATTATTGGTAAACATTTAAAAGCATGGGGACTTCAGATGTGATGTGCTTTTTATTACATGGCACATTAAGTAAGAGCCAATGAAAAATAATATATTTTAACAATAAATAGCGAGCAACAGACCAATGGCCATCAACAAAATCAATTCTTGCCAACATACAGGAAAAAGTTTAGGAGAATTGGAATGGGCGACAAATGATCAACTTAACATGCTATAAGTACAATAACTAAATGAGCAAAATATTTAAATATAGTTACATATATAGCAGGTTCAGTGAAATCTAAAACAAGTAATGAAGATTTAACGATTGCATCATCATTTCAGCTACACACTTATCTGTTAAACATTTCCTTAAACAGATTCAAAAGTAACCACTGGACTAAAGTTTAAATTCTCCTGTGTGATGTGTTGAGCAAAAATAGTGTTATTTCTTGTTACATCAAGTACGGATATGCATTGACAACAGAGAATATTGCATTTGTTAAGATGATATCGCATCCTTCAGAAACATTAAATAAAAATTATGAAAACGAACTTATTCTATAATGCAATCTGTAAAAAAGTCTTGTAAAATTTTACAATGAATTTTCAAAATTTGGTATAAATAACAACATTATATTTTTAATAATAGGCTATATATAATTAACAGAAAAATTAATTGTTGATCATTTCTTATAAGCTTTATTTTAACAAATGCTTTTTAAATGTTTAACAACTCAGAAATGTCATAATATTAAAGATGGAATACATATATATATTTCAATGAGAAAAAAAACTCTCAATAGTACCATAAAAAACTCTCAATATAGATTCTTCTTTTATAATGAATTCTTTTGGTACCATTGTCATTTGGTTAATTAAAATCATCTAATCATTTGAGATATAAACCTTGAAAAGTTTCAAATTGTCAATGTTTGAAGTTTTTTGAGGATAAATATTGAGTTAGGCAAAAATTTAACATAGAATAATTTTTAATGTATTTATAAAGATACATTTCAGAGAAACTTAAAAAATTAGTCAAGAGCATTTTCTTGTTTATCGCCCATCCCTTGGGTTAAAGGGGACATGCAAAAGCCTTGCTATATATATTGCTAACGAATATCTTTTTATGATATGAGCAAAATAGCTTCTGATCATAGTTCAGAGCAACAAGTACTGAATTCCACCAAAGTAAAAAAAAAACGAAAATGCATTAAACAGCTGAAAACATTTCTGCAATCTTTGTCAAATTTTTTCCTAATCTATTTCCTTAACAACTATTTCGTATAAAGAAATTCTTTGTCAATAGTTTTTAGACAGTTTTATCCTGTAACACTATTTGTTTTAGAAAAGTAATACATAACAACAAAAGACTGAAAACGTAAAGATACTTTGGCAGCCTTGCACATCCCCAATTTGTAATAGGAAACTTTCTTTAAACTATGCAATTCTATTAATAAACCAACAAAAACATTTTAAATCTAACCTATAATTTATTACAAGTTTATATATATATATTTGTTTATTTATATATATAGCTTCATATATACAATGCACAGGATATTAACTGCTATTATCCTTTTCCATACACTCCACTATATGGATTGTAGAAACCTAGTCCTGGGTGTCCCAATGGAGGTAAAGGAGCACTAGATAATGGGGAAAGCCCTGGTGGTTTGTAAGGATGATATCTTCCTGCAGCTGAGAGTGAGCTGACAGGGCTTAAACTAGTAGGATAGGTCCTTCTGAGTCCAGCAGGTGTGGTGAGGGAAGGGGTTGTGTACAAACCACAAGCGTCCATTGCAAGGGCTGAAGGTAAGCTGACCCCTGAAGAGTACAAGGGTAAACCTCCAGTTGTCCCAGAAAGACTTGTATGAGTCCTTAAATGCTGCAAAAGTTCCTCAGAAGAGGCAAATCGTTTACCACAGTAAGAGTCCCCAACCATCCAACTACAAACGTTGGGCCTCGGTAGAACTGACGAAGCGAAAGCAGATGATGCAGGACTTGCAAATCCTGGAACTGGGTAACCTGGCAATCCACCAGGATACAGACCAGACATGTGCGCAGCGAGCCGGTCTGGGTACGGCAACTGGGCAGCGAGTTGGCAATTAGTGCAGTAAGGATCCCGACATACAGGGACAAAAGTGGCAGCCCCACTTGCGGCGGCACTCTTCATGCGAGCATAGTTCACGTAAGGCGAAAGGGCGGACCCAAATGAGTAACCAGCGCCCTTGAGTGCTCCTGCAAGGGGATATGCTGAAGCAGCGGCTGCATCAAGAGGGATATGCCCAGCCACAGGGCTACAACCGGAACAGTTGGCAAGTGCCAAGGGATTCAAACCGTTCAGACCAGCCTTGTAGTTGCCAAGGCTACCCAGGGAGCTTGAGCCTCCATCTTTACCGCTCAGTAACCCTGCACTGCTTTCCCTCGAAAAGTCTAGTCCGAGTGACGAGGAACTGTAGGTGGGATCACTAGAAGAGCCACTCACTGATGCACCAGATGACGACGTGGAAGTCGATGAGTGGGATTCATGACTAGATGTCGTGGCGCCCGCAGAAGAAGTCGGAGTTTTTTCTCCTCCAGATTTAGGTCGATGGTGACTGTCTGGAGAATGAACACTTCCTGGTGTCGTCCTGCGTTCCACCGAGGTCCGGCCAAGTAATGGCGACGACCTGCATTCGGAGGGAGTGTTCCTTTTTGAATTACTGCTACCGAAGCCCGTGGCTTCATCACCCCTTGATGTCCTGTTGGAACTTGTCAGAGATGAAGCTGAGTGTACGCTTGTAGCTGGACTACAAGATAGCACGTCTTTGTCCTTGGTGACGCGGATTTCTTCACTACTGCTGTTACTGTTGCTGTTGTTGCTTCCGGAATTTCCATTCTTTTCGGAAGAGGACGACTTAGTCGTGGGTTTCTCTGCACCAATATTACTGCATATCTGAACTAGCAGAGCCAGTGGGCTTGTTTTGCAGTCAGACTGAAAAGATAAAATAACACAATTACAAATATAGAAACAATGAATAATTCATAGAGATAATTTAAAATTTTTAACAAACACTATAATAAATGTGAAAAGGAGATAATTCCATATTCAGTTAACGACAAAAAGGCATATTAGATCTTTTAATATTCTTAATGGTAACATGTTAGATAAGGCATTGATCAGACATATATTTTGACTGCAAGTATCATTCAATGAATAACCCTTAAACAACTTACAAGTACATAACAAATGAAAGGCAGAAGTAAGTATACACACCAACATAGTACATACACACACATATATATGCGTGCGTGTGTCTATATCATTCTTAAAGGTAAGCAGGTCTTCGTTAAAGTTTTTTGAATTAAAAAGCTTATAATGGATAACGACATTAGAAAAATGCATAGCGATAATCAGGTAATCGTATTACCTTCGAATATTAAATTACATGAACTAAATGGAGAACTAATACAAAATAAAAATCTTTTTGAAAGCACAAAATTTTATGAATGTCTCAAGAGTAGTATTTTATAGAAAAGGGCAAACGGCAGCTGACAATACTGACAAACAATTACTAATCGAATAATGCAGGGGAGATTTAAATGACTATAAATTATCTTCACGGATCCACCCGACACAGATAGTTTAAGTGATCTAATACCTTCTAAAACAATCAGTGGTTACTTAGTGCAGAAGGAAAATGCATCCAATTCAAAAGGTCATAAGTCTTTAAAACGTAATAATTTGTGAGAAATTTAAGAACTCTTATAAGATCATGAAATAATCCATCTTAATTATAATAAAAAATATAAAACCAGAGATTATTTTTTTTTTTTACGAAATGTAATTATTTTCTTAATTTAGAATACAGGTATCAATCTATAGCTTATAGTGATCTTAAAACGATATACCATAGAATGAATAATCCAAATTCCTTCCAACAAATTAAGAAAAAAGTGGAGTAGAATAAAATTGTATTTAATTAATCATTAAAACTAACCTAAGTATTTAATCTGCCTTAAGCCTTAACTGATATTTCATAGATAATACAAGTATATACAGAAAGAAAAAAACAATTATGCTTATCTATTAAGTAGAACTTTTTAAATCTTGTGCATAGTGATACAATATGATTTTAAATTCATTTATATATTTCGCAATCAATTAAAAGAGATAATTTCTGAACTTTTAGTTGTTGTGTGGTCTCATAGATTTCATTTCTAAGCATTTACACTCTTATAAATCCTAACTGATCCGTACATTTCTCAGCATCTATTAAATAAAACAATCTAAATCTTTCAGATCATGATGCTAAATGATTTTATATTCTTCTATATTAACTGTTTAAAATATTTTATGAGATATTACAAGAGATTATTTCTTGAATCTTTAACTTGAATCAGATGTGTGGTCTCATTGATTTTATTTCTAAGCATTTCCACCCTTATAAATCCTAACTGATCCGTATAGCTCAGTGTCTTTATACAGCGTGCTCTTAAGATCAATTAGCAAGAAGCAATTAAATTGAAAATTAATTGAAATAAATCACTGGAGATAGTTTTATCTCACAAAATATGTCTATAGTAGTTAAATGTTAAGCATTCAAAAACGTATAGTCGGTCAAAACAAAGTTTCAGCATGTAGCTAAGATGACTAAAGTATTTTCATACAGCGTGCTCTCTAGATCAATTACCAAGTAGTTAGTCAATTGAAAATTAATTGAAATAAATCACTGGAGATAATTTTATCTCACAAAATATGTCTATAGTAGTTAAATGTTAAGCATTCAAAAACGTATGGTCGGTCAAAACAAAGTTTCAGCATGTAGCTAAGATGACTAAAGTATCTTCATACAGTGTACTCTCTAGATCAATTACCATGTAGTTAGTCAATTGAAAATTAATTGAAATAAATCACTGGAGATAATTTTATCTCACAAAATATGTCTATAGTAGTTAAATGTTAAGCATTCAAATACGCATGGTCGGTCAAAACAAAGTTTCAGCATGTAGCTAAGATGACTAAAGTATCTTCATACAGCGTACTCGCTAGATCAATTACCAAGTAGTTAGTCAATTGAAAATTAATTGAAATAAATCACTGGAGATAATTTTATCTCACAAAATATGTCTATAGTAGTTAAATGTTAAGCATTCAAAAACGTATGGTCGGTCAAAACAAAGTTTCAACATTTAGCTGAGATGACTCCAAAGAAGGTCCGAGATCCTATAAAATAATAAATAAAATCTGGGTCCTAAGTGCGATGTCAGTTTTCCTTCAAAATACATGACTGAAGAAGAATGGTCATTTTAATGACCACTTGAAAAATGTTGCCTCCTACAAGAAACGCAATCGATAGGAGGGGCTCAAAATTATGACGTCTAAGCGTTTTGCTATGAAGTCTATTTCTCAACGCTGTCAGATATGTCGAGATTTTCTTCTCCATATTTTTTATCGATTCATATATATATTTTTTTTCCTCTTGGCCACCAATAAAGTTACGGTCTAACAAGAAGTTATTGGATTTATCTGACAACGATAACAACGTACAGAACGTTTTCCGATCGCCTTGACTTTTGTATGCGGCTACAAGAATAGATGAAATAGGGTTGATTCAATGCGGGGAGAGAGGGTGGCGGTTTATATATAATAAATTCTGGAACAAAATTTATAGCCTATTTCGTGTCAAGAATTTTTATTTGAAACGAGGTCAGTAACCGAAAATTATTTTACGATTCGTATTTTCAGATTTTCAGAAATATGTAACTGTTATACTATGCAATCTGTCATTATTTCATTTCATTAATTTTTTAACAAATATTAACGAGAAATGCTTTAGAACGTTGGCGCTTAATTAATCTACGTGGAAAAAATATTGCAGCTCGTTAAGTAAAAAGGATATTCATTTACTTTATATTCTTTAAATATTTTGTCACAGTAAACGAAGAAACTCTTTGTAGATTACAAATGCTTGAAGAAATAAATTATAATTTTTTTTATTATGTTTTAAAATTAATTTACTAAAGGATTTTACTATTTTTTATTAAAAGAGTGAAATTATTTTTATAACGGAAATAACCGTTAAAAATAGAGAAAATATTTATGGTATCTTTATCAGATTATCAAGTTGTCCAACATTACTACTGCAGCTAAATATGTATACTAGAATAGGACCAAGATGCTAATGTGATAAATTAAAAATGAAGTTTTGTATAATATGGACTATAGGACACGAAATCATGAAAATATTTTCCATTTCCAATACAGAAGAAAAAAAAATGAACGAAAAATTAGGCTAATATCACTGTTGAATTTATAGGATTTTGTATATTGTATTACATAAACTTTAAAATCGTTTTAAATTGAATTGTAGAGAAATTTCGAATCTTTGACTAGGAATTCTTAAAAACATTTAGCATACAAAAACACTTCCTGAATTTGGACGTTTTTGCTACTCATCAATGTTAAACAACTTTTTATAAAAATTTAAAATTGATATTTTATAAGCTCTAAGAATATTTTTATAGGTTCATTCGTTTAATCATTTATTTAATTTAACAACAGCGTGTTTGGAAATGTAATTCCATCTATTTAATGTAATCATCTATTTAATTTAACTACTATTTTATTGGAAATGTAATTCCAAAGACGCTGTAGTTAAATATGATTAAGCGAATAAACCTATAAAAATATTTTTAGAGGTTACAAAATAGCAATTTTAAAGTCTTCATACAAAGTTGTTTAACATGGATGAGTAGCAAAATCTCCTATTTCAAGCAGTGTTTTTGTATGCTAAATGTCCTTAATTCTTCGACAAAGATAAGAAATTTCTCTACAATTTAAAATGATTTTTAAATTACATGTAACACGATATACAAAAACATATACACACACCACATTTAATTCTACGAAGGCATGATTAGAAATTACACGAAATCACTTGAAAGCTGACATTAATTCCGGATTTAATTATTTTCCATTTATAAAAGCTTTACTAAATACAAACCCAAGAAAAAAAAATCGCAGGAAAACTTTTAAGGATATAAAAAAATCACTCAAAGTGAAGCGAGAATATCTCAAACATGAAATCTGAAAAACCTACTGCGTAACCAAAAAACAGAGAAGTCATCAATATTCGGTGAGAAACACGGTTTGAAGTCTCCTTCAAATGTCACACCATATAAACGATGATTTATCACAGGAAAATTGCTTATTGAAGATAAGGTGAGTCATGTCCGAATTTACATGATTTCGTCGAGCTAGTCATTAAGTGTGATAGTCACGCCATAAAGGCGGTAGAATCTAATAGTCAATATGTCTATAGATACGTACGAAATTGCACTCGCCCGTGAAATTTTCGATCCCAGTTAAGCCTTCCCATCATAAATCAAAGCTGCTTAGTTTGTTGCTAGGTGCTTTTCGGCATTTTGTAGCCACCATTCTTAGAAAAGATACGATTGAATTTGCATTTGAACAGCCAATTTGACGTGTTTCTGGAGGTGATCTATCCTTGGAGAATTTACTAATCCTAGCTCAAAAAAAACCTTCAGCTCAAGGGACAAGGGTTACGAAAACATACTTGCCGTACGAAAACATAATGTGTTGCCGAAAGCTTCAAAGTTAAAAAAAATTAATTTTTACTCTTTCTTTGCATTTAATAAATGCACATTATTTTTTCTTTTATCCTGTTGTTACATGCTTCTAACATAAAATAGATCATATAGAAAAAATAATTTACTTTTTTTTTTGCCCCAACATTTTTCAGAATCCAAATATATAAATAACGATTATTTTATTTTTTGAGAAAATAGATGTAATTTAAGTCTCTGATAAGAACTGTAACAGCTTTTTATTCTTTTTTTCTTTTCAATTTTTAGCCTTTTTTCATAGTGTTCCAGACTAAATTTTTTACATTAACATTAAAAGATTTGTTATAGCCGAACAACTAGAGTCATTGTTTTCAACACAGAAGATGTTTTCGGTGGGTAACAGGTGTGAATCCAAAATAGTAAACCGTGCGAGTTACACGAAACTTTTCTGAAGAGGAAAAAAAAATCTTATTTGTTTATTACAGTGCTGTAAAAGAATTTAATATTTTTCAGCTAATTTTCTTGATACAGATTCCACCTACAAAATATATCTTTAAAAATAAAATTATTGAAAACCATTTTAAGACCACTTAAATATCTCAAAAATATACAATTAAGGATTAGGAAATTTAATCGCTAGTTTCTAGCTATAGTTAATAGTACATTATACCCGTATTTAATGCTTATATTTCCTATTAACTTAAAATCTTTATATATTCAATTATTACTAATGATAAAAAGTAACTTCTTCAGCCGATTTAAAAAAAATTATGGTTTGTTCATGATAATAAAAAAGATGCATATCATTAATAAAACAAAAAAGTTACATTACAGGAAGTGCTTAATGTGAGGAAGAATATACTACAATTTGTAAAGTTAAATATCTAAATCACATAGCTAAATGGGTAGGATGTTTTTATTCACAGAGTTGGATTCAAATACTGCTATTAGCATGGATGTTCGTAGACGTTCGGTATTGGCTTTAAGCAGTAGGTCCCGGTTTCATTTGTCCTCGTGCAGCAAAAGAGAAGTTCGTAGCTCCAAAACAAACCATGTATATCTTTCGATTTTAACCCCTTAAAGCACGAGTTTGGTTTAGAATTTTTTTTAAATTATGACATATTTTCTTCACAGAAAAGGGGTATATAGGTACAATGTAAGTTATTTTTTGTAATTTCAGTTTCGGGGGTGACTAGGGAGCGGGGAAAGAGTAAAAAGTATATAACAAATTGTTATACAAACAAATTGCAAACGATTTGACTACATGTTTAATTTGAATTTTGCCCGTGTCAGACACGGGCAAATGCGTTAAGGGGTTAATGAACAAAAAATTGCACAGCGTGGCGTAAACTTTAATGCTTATTTTACGAAGATCACCACATCATGTATTTTAAATCTCAGCAAAGTTTAGACGTCATACAGACAGATTTGACTGACCTGTTTATAAACACGAAAAATAGATTGTCGCTGCCGTGAAGGGCACCCATCTCTCACTGGGCCGAGAAGTACGGCGAAGATTTACTTAGTTACAGCGTGTTATTCGAAATGGCCTATATTCCTGTAACTCTTCTCGTGATTCAATTTAACTTTCAACCCTTTTCGCAAACTAGCATGTCTGCGCTGTTTCCTGGCCCAAAGTGGGTACAATTGAAGCCTTTAAAAGGCAAGAAGAAAAAAAAAATTCCGCCTATAAATCAAATTTGAGAATAGCGTGAGGACTAACTAATGACGCACGCTAACGTTTGCGTGAGGTGCAGGAAAATGTCTCTTTATATCCTGTTCCTAAGTTGGTTGTGGAAGTTAGGCTTATCAGAATCTCTTTCACTTCGCTTGCGTTTCATGTGAGAGTGTATGTGTACAGCTGTCAGTTGCTTTTTGTACAACTCTTGACTCTTGCGATCTAGCTACTGTATAAATAAATCAGATACGTTTACTTCACTTCAGTGGTTTCCTGCCTAGCGAACCGTGCAAAAATTTTTAGCATTTCGGTTAATCGCGATATTTGATGACTCTTTTACTGCCTTTGTAAACATTTTATCATTATTTTATAAAGATTTTGATGGACAGCTCCCATCTCAATAAATCATGACTAAAACTTAGGACTGCGTAGATTATTTAAGGGGGATGACTTCAGCGAATGTAACAATAGTTTTCATTTTTCCAGTTAATTTATAAAAATATTATACTACATACACTGCATAATTTTAAACAAAGAAAAATTATTCTTGCTTTGTCAACGTGCTTATTAATAATGTAACAGAAAAATGCAAGTAATACCAATTTTAATATTTATTATTATAATTTGATTGCAACAAAATTTCTTACGCAACTCCGATGATATTTAAAATGTTGCTGATTAATAGTCTAGCCAGTAAACAAATTGAGAAACAAGATACTCTGTACATTAAGCGTCATGACTAAACCAAAACAGTTACTTTTGTTTTAAAACTATTTCTGACAACTATGATCAATACCACATATATGGTCACGGCAAGGATGTTTAAGGGAAAAAATCCCCGAGAAATTTTACGGAATTCTACGTCAAGAAGTACGTAAAAACAAGCGTTAGCGAACGACTTTGATAGCGATCGAATTGAGAAAAAAGTATATTTAATCCCTTCGTTTAAAAAAAATAATAAAATTTCAAACAATCTTTTAATGATATGTAAGCAAACTAAATACATTACAAAAAAAATTAAATTTTACCCTAAAAAATTTAAAGCAGATTTTTTAAAATTACTTCTTAAAGAAGTAATTTAAAAAAAAAATACGAGCATTTAAATAAAGACTAGCATTCAGCTTCTTTTTTGGTTAATATGACACATAAGCTTTCTTGAGCCTCTATTTTCAACGAAAAAGACATATCTTTTACAGATTTAACCTGTAATTGTTATTTGCGTAGTCTCAGACTCCATGGCTCTCTTTATTTTAAGGATTCCTACCTTTCAAAATCGTCAACGCCCCTTGCCTTTTTGAGTACTTAGTGGGATGTTAAAGTAGCTTACCGAGTATCAACGTGTTATTTTACGATTCGAAGCCTAGTAGACCGCATCACAAATTATTTGAGAGGATTATTGGAGATTATTTGAGAGTCATAGAGAACTTGCTGTATTTGATTCGAAAATATTTGGAGACAATTTCAGAATCATAGAGAACGTGCTGTAATCTATGATCAAAATAAACAGAAAGGGGTAAAGGGAAATAATTCGTTATTTTATTTTTCGAGAAAACCGGATATGGTTAGAGAAAAATACTTGGAAATCCAGGTTTCCCCAGCACAAACACTCTTGTGACTAGAAGTGTTATAATCATTTTCGCTGAGGCAGTTCACAGATAAAATCATTATAAAATGAAATAGGCGTACTAAACGGCATTTTGCAGCTAAGGGCTAAAACGAATTAAGAATCAGAAAAGGAACGGGCTTAATTTTTTTTAATAGCTAACTACATACATTTCTGACGAACTAGCAGAAACTGAAGCGCCTTTATTAGTCTAGTATCTCAATAAATAATCATTCGATAATTTCATCTAATTACAAAAATGGTAAGGTTAATTTTTGCATGAAAGCTGACAGATCTGTCTAGAATTAGAAATATGTCTCATTAAGAAGTACAGTCAGAAATACAAATCCATACATGGAGTAAGAAAGTATACATAACTGAAATAAAGCTTCGTGTAAGGTATCTCTTTACTTGACATTTAAGAGAAACTTGTTTTATTTTTAAAAGCCTCTGCTTTCTTTTCTTACAAATAAAATTGAAGACTTTCAGAAATTTTATACCTCCAGCTAACGAGATAATATTTCTTAAAGAATTAAGCAAAATTAGAATTTTAACTTGTTTCTAACAAAATGTGCAAAGAGAAAGGACGAAAAAAAAAATATACAAACTAGAATCCAAGAGAAGGATAACCCGAAATTCAATCCTTACTTCGTTTATTTTTAATCTCCAAACTTACGGTTTACCTAGATGGCAACACACACAAGAAAGTAGAATTAATTTATGGCCTCTAAAAAAAGAATAAGGCAGGCAGGGTGACGTGCAGATAAATTAGTCTCGCACCTGTTCATTTCTGTAGACAACATACATTTTAAAGTATTCGCTACACTTTACAGTCTTTGCGGCACAGGGAGAGATTTATGAGGAAGCGTCAATGGTAAGCACATGTTGGAGCATAAATATAATGCGTTAACTGCGGTATCCCGACATTTCGAGCCTCAACGACAGAAACAAATTAAACACAGCCAACAGCGATTCTTTATGTTTCTAACTGACTCCTGAAGGACATGCGGAACGTGGGGTATAAAGGAGGACTCTGGAGCCATTTGTAAGTATCCCGCTGGAAGAGGCACGCACAATGCAGAAGGGACGACTCGGCTTTAAATAAATTTTGGAACGTCTTCTAAGAATACTATTGTATATGTAAATTAAGAACTCGGGCTGCTGACTTTCGTGTCTAATTACTTGACTTATCGTCCTCAATCAAAACAGGCACTTGGACGTTTGTCACTCGACAAAAATCCTCTTTGCATAGATACGTTCGAGAAAAAAAAAACTGAGTGTAGCTTAGACTGTAACTAATTTGTTTTAATCATATTAACCCTTTGACATACAAATAAAGCGGAATTTGATGCGTTTTAAACAAACTATTCGATTCAGCTCAACTGTACTATTATGTGCAAGCCAAGAAAAAGAAAATGAACATTTTATTTTGATTTTTAATGTCATTTCTGTCATTTGTCATAATATCAAAGTCTATTAGAATCGAACACATTCAAGTATGGCATTCGCCGAGAGGGATTATCACTGTTATGCCAAACGATTGCCTTATGGTAAAGCGCTGCTCTTCGGTACCGGAGTTGGAGGGTTCGCTCTCGCTGATGGCATGGATGTTCGTAGCTGTTCGGTATCGGTTTTAAACAGTAGGTCCCGGTCTCTTTAGACCTCGTGTTGCATAAAAGTAGACCGCATCTCCCCCAAACCAAATCATCACTGTTATAGTAAATATTGTTTTCAGCGTGCTTCTTCCCGGATACAACTTCATTTTTGGTAATATGGAGAAGGTTGGAGGGTGGTGCATCCCTAATATTATAAAAAAAAAAACCAGAATCACCACACGATTAAAGCAACTAAGTAACCTAACAATATACTGCGATTATATCTCCGGACGAGTTAGACCCGTCAAAAGTCTAGAGTGGAAAATGAAATCAAGGGCAACACAAACTCGTTTTTATATACGTCAAGGAGTTGATGCATTAGGTCTAAAACGCATATTTTCGCCAATGTTAAAAATTTAAAAATAACTTCGACTTGTTCCAATTATTTCAGCTTCATTAACTCCGTATTTCAGATAACTTGCATAGATGAAACAAACTGCACCTAATATCTACTTTCCTGTTCTAATTTTAATTCTACGTGAGTTCAAATTTCAACTTTACTTTTCTAATTAAGGATTTTAAAACGTACACTACATGTGAAATATTTATTTAGAATTACTCCAATCCTTAATATATATTCAGGGCTTCGAACCGGAACTGAACCGAAAATCGGAAAAAACTGTTATTTTGGTCGGAACGAAAACCGGAACTGAACCGAAAAAAATATCGGTTTATTTCGGTTCGATATATCTTTCAGTCATTTTGTTACTGTTACCAACTTATCAATATTTTCTAATTTAACGTCAACTTTATAATTACATATCCGCACTTGTATAAGATTGCAATGGTGGTTTTGGCAGCTCCAGTGTTGAAAGAGCGTTTTCAGGTTTGAAATTTATTCTCCGAGACAACAGAAGTAATCTCAGTGAAACCACGTTAGAAGATATATTAATAATTAGAGGCAATTTTCATATGTTAAATAAATAATATATTTTTTACATAATTATTGCAAGGCCAAGTGCACGATGTGAGAGTCAAACGACGAATGTGGGTAATCATGAACCTAGTTGTCAAATGCGATTTTGATAATGGATAACAATGCCAATGCTCGCCGCTCTTATCGTACCTGCTGTTTGTATCAATTCACATAGTATACCAATTAAAAAAAGAATAAAATCTTCTAAATTTTGATAGAATTACATTTTTTGTTTATGATAGAATTATATTTTTAGTACAAATAAGAATATACATAAAATGAAATTATTAATTTGGAACTGAAACGAAAACAGTTATTTTTGGCGGAACGAAAACCGGAACTGAACCGAAAACCGTTATTTTTGGCGGAGCTAAAACCGGAACTGAGCCGATATTAATTTTTTAGTTGAACCGGAACGAAAACCGTAAAAAAAAAAAAATTACGGTTCGAAGTCCTGATATATATATATATATATATATATATATATATATATATATATATATATATATATATATATATATACACACACACAAAATATGCCTATGACAATTCAAACAGTTGATGATGTCTTGATAATGTTTTTATTCATGACTTTACAGTTTAATAGTCAACCATCAAACATGGCGGCGAGTGGCTAGCGTCCACACTCTAACAAAGAAGCTGCAATTTGTCAAGGTTCAAGCAGCAACCCTTTCTGAAGACGCTCTCTTTCAATTATTACGCCTCAAACGCTTTTATATGGAGTTATTTGTGATTCATGCGCCTGCATTAAAGTGTGCATTGCGTTTTCTGCCTTTAAACCCTAAATTACTAATTTTCTGTTTTCAGACCTTCACATGGTGATAAGCGTTAGAAGCGTGCTTCATCTCCAGTCGTGACGTCAACCTTCTCTTCTGTCAGTTGTTAGTAGACGTTAAGACAGTTAGAAGCGCACAGCAGTTTTCAGATGTCTGACGATGTTTTGAAGGAATAGATTTTTTAGACAGACTGTTAAAATTAGATGTTAAAGATTTTGTAAAAAGTTAACCTATATATATATATATATATATATATACATATCCATTTGTAACTTTATCGTAAAGAAATAACACTATAAGCCTACTTATGTTTTCGTGTTTATATATATATATATATATATATATATATAATATATATATATATATATATATATATATATAAAATAAGTGTGTGTAGAATATATATAATGTGTGAGTACACACACAAATTGATTATGAAAACATGAAAACATAAGTAGGCTTATAGTGTTATTTCTTTACGATAAAGTTACAAATGTATATGTATATATATATATATATATATATATATATATATATATATATATATATATATATATATGTATATGTATACATATGTATATATACGTATACATACACATACACACATATACAAATATATATATATATATATATATATATATATATATATATATATATATATAGAGAGAGAGAGAGAGAGAGAGAGAGAGAGAGAGAGAGAGTGGGTCAGAGAAAGAAAATATAACGATAAGTTCAAATTTATATAACAAAATTCAATTACAAACAGGAATATGTTAAACTAAACAGAAATCAGCTATTAAGATGCCTTATATTAGGTAGAACTCTTTTAAAGGACACGAATGTAATGAAGTTTTTAACCTACGCCCGTTAATATTAAATGGAATTTAGTTTACGTATTAAAAGATCCCGGGAATAGTTATCATAAGACATTCATCAAATTCTCTTATTTCAGATGTCCATTATCGCCTCTCCCGATCGGCGAAACGAGACCGTCTGCTAAAAAGTAAAACGAATTAAGCCATCAATAACAGGCTATGAGATGCAGACGAGGGCAATTTTCTGCTGGCAAACTATTTTGAACCGAACATCGTAATCAAAATGTAATATATATGAGACAGCTTGACTCAAATGATCTCTGTGTACGTACATCAGCATTCATCATGGGTGATGCAGTGCTGGTAGATGCTGGGTAATAAATGTGTCGTTATTAATGATGTATATCTCTATTGTAGATATTCGTCACGAATTGGATTTTTATTTTATTTTTTCAGCAAAATTTAACAATGCCTTGTGTTAGTTTTGTCCTTTAGGGTTAAAACATTACGTTATTAAGAGTTGTTATTTGCACGCATACTGATAAAAATTACAGTGTAAAAATACACAAAAAGGAGTTATAATGGGTTCATTTCAAAATTTAATGACAGTAAATTAAAGGAAATAGCACATACATAGTATGAATCATTTCTTCCCATCTTAAAGTTTTAACCCGTTAATAATGCTTAAGAATTTACACGTTTTAGGGACTAGTAAATATTAGTTTGTAGAATTTGTATGTTTTCTTAGAACGATTTACTTTTCAGCAAATGTATATAGCACATATTCAATTCAAAATAAGCAGATTGTTTACAGGATTGCCATTTTTGATAATTTTGTCATTTAGATCGGTATTTTAAGACATTTCAAGCCTCACACATAAATTTACTTTTTCAGCAAGTACATTTACTGACATGTCATATGTCTTTACGTATTTTAAAGTTTCACATTATACTACTTTGTTTCCATGGGATACCATATAGTACGATTAGGCGAAGGGATTTTTTTTTATATATTAATAGTATCTTATGATGTTTAAAAAATTAACATTTGTTTTATCGTGTGCAGAGTCCATAGTAACATACATTTAAGATATTCATCAATGTATATAAGGCAGAAATGGTTTATTGGCCAGTTGGAGTTGCTACATTCTGCTGTTTTGCTATACAGCGGCTAATGAGACTGCTTAAAACCGATTCCGAATGTCTATCACCATCCACAAGTAGGATTCGAATACAAAAATTCCTGTGCCGAAGAGCAGCGTCCTATCCATTCGGGGTTTATCAGATATGACTCGAATTAAGGGGTTAAGATATCAAACAAATAAAAGATAATTGGGTTTTTAAAAAAGTCATCTTAGACAAAATTTTATCAACCGAATTGCACAACATTGTACAAATTACTAACAGAATTTTGAAATAACATAAAACTTATGGGTTTTTTGTTTCGTTTTACATGCTGTGAATGTATGAAAAGTATCGTCAATTTCCAAACCATATTAAGGATATATATCACCTGCGGTACTAATTCTCTGTCACCACTAGCATTTCAGGAAATCGGTAATATGTACAAAACATATTACCGATATATTATACAAAATATAGAAGAAATAAAGTTGAGATTTTATTGTTAAATAACTAGATTCCCATGTCCTTAGATAACTCCCGATCATAAAATGTGGCGACCTAATCCATTAAATTCAACTGAAACTATCATTTATTAGCAGAATTTCAAAATTTTGACTTTCCTATCAACTAATTTAGAATAGCATTGAAAGAAAAGTATGAAAATTCCCCCATTATACGGTGAGAAAACAAGCAAAATAGTTTTTTCCTGTATGCATTGTCCACCAATTAATTAAAAAAACAAGCCTACATTGTTAGCTTCAACATGACAGTAATTCCACTTAATATATCATAACTTATTTTGTTATATGAAATCGTGTGTTCAGAGGATGACAGGAAATTAGATTTGATCGATAATAATAAATGAAAATTTCCCAAGGAAACAGCTATCGACAAAACAACAATAGAAACGAAGGAGAAAATAGCAAAAGCAAAAGCAAAAAATTACATGTAAGCACAGAATCGGATGTGCAATTTGTGATTAATCAATGTTTGTGTTTACCTTACTCGTAACAAAATCTACAGCTCCCATCCTTTGTTTTCTTATTCATGATTTATTCATCATGATTTTAGAGGAAAATACACTAAAAACCTATCTCGTGAATCACAAAAACATGATTTGTCTTTTAACCATTCTCTGTGTCTCGTATCGGGACAGCTAATAACATTAACTGCACACGACATTCCTTAATGATGATAGATGTAACAAGGAAACGCAACACACCAGGAATCGAGATTTGAGTTTTCGAACTTCCAAATCTCTTTTTTATCAGCAAACATAAATCAGCGGAACCCTTCCAAAACAAGAGAAATAACCACATCCATCATAAGCCCCAGTTATCACATTGACAACTTGAAAGTCGTAACTGCACGTCTCGATCCGGTAGTTCTCGTCTCAATCATATTTAGGAGATTTTGTCATTCGAGCCGCATGGCAATATTTTTTTTTCTCTTTTTATTTTTGTTCCACACATACAAGCAGCAGCGAACAGTCAGGCGTGTCGTGAAATATGTATGAATATATCTCTCGGCAAATCTGTTCGAGGATTAAGTGGGAATTTGTTTTTGGGAGAAACATACAATCCCACATACATACCACAAATGATATTCCAATCTACCCCAATCTAGCGATGCGAATTCAAAGAGATTTAATATGCATTGCTGGCTATCTGTCTTTAAATGCGCCTTTAACGTCTTCTAAGGTTATTCTACTTAAAATAATTTCAGACTTAACTGATTAATGTTAGACAATTTGCATGAATACTATTATATTCCAAATCGTGAAATTATGCAGATTTACAGCTGCTTGATATTTATCATTTGGAGTGAATGCAATCCCTTTTTTATAGTCGACCCGGGTTTCTTTAATAAGTTAGATATGAAATTTATATACAAATCCCTGCACTTACAGACAATTGTGAAGGTTAAGAAGGATTTGAATAGGAGATGACTGATGTGATACAGAAAATGCTTTGAAGATTTTGAAGTCATAAATTCGATTACAAGCTTTTGAGTTCGCAAGCTTATTTTAATGTCTAAAACATGTATTAAATGAAAGAAGAGTTTCAGACCTGGTCAATCACATCTATCAGTTCAATGATTTGAATGATATTTATGTCAAAGTTTATCCTGTAAGGGCCTAAAAACCTTCAACTAATAATAGTCAATATATTGATCTGAAGCTTCCTTTAGTTCTCTTGCACAGGTTTTATGCTATAACAACCAAAAACTCATTTTCAAAAGATTTTAACTTTCCTTTTAGGCTCACAAATTAAAAAAAATCCTACTCAGTATTTAACACTAGATTGCCCGAGATTTCTTGTATACCTATATTGCCCAAAAACAGTCAAAATGACTGCATTGTGAAAAAATAACAAATATGTAAAGAAATTTGTTTAAAATTAGTTTTTAATATTATATAATAAAGGAGGGCGGAAGTAACTACAATTATTCATAAACCCATTTATATGTTATTGAAAAAATCTCCAAATTCTAAGAAATTGTGTCATTATATTTCATAATTGTTTTTCTAATTGAAATTAAAAAACAGACAAAATGACTGCCTTGGGCAATCTAGTGTTAAGTAAGACAATTCTAAGTTAACTTTAATATTCATGATTTTAGTACTTTGAGTTGTCCAGTTGCGCTTTCCACTACTACGTTTTAATTTGATTTACGATGATACTGGTTGTATATTTTTAAACCAGAATATGAAATAATGTTTACCACCTGAGATTATATAAAAAATAATCGACAAGCTTACGGCATTGTATGACTGACTTTAAATAAAGGCAAGAAATGTTTAAGGGAAAAAAATAAACTGCATCTTCCCATACAGGAATTTCCTAAAGGATAGCGGAAAAAATACTAAGAAATAATAGAAAAAAAACACTCTTAAAATTTACTTCGAAATAAATATTAAATGCGGATATCAACTTCCTTTATGCACAACGACCAACAATTAATATAACTTGTACCGTATAATTTACTGCTGGTCACCTACGGATGCATGCTAACGAATGTACTGTTCTGGTTAAATGCTAGAGAACGTCTAACATTAAGCGGTAAAAATTTCTTTAACCAGAATTTAAATCACTAAATCACTTTACAACGTTTTCAAGCTTTATGTTTTATACGAATTTTAATCAAAGAAACTAATAGAATATAGCAACTAGAGAACTACAAGACAGCAAATTATGATAACTACAAAACTTGGACGGTCGTTTTTGTTCAGTCTAATTACCAAGTTTATATATTAAATTTTTACTTACACAAATTTCCCCATTGTATTAACTACGATAACTGAATAGACAGGGATGGGCAGGTTAGGATTATTAAGTCTAGTCATGTAAAATACGATTCATTCACAGCATGTATCAGTTTATGCCAAAATGTTTTTACAATTAAATGAAAGGCATTACATATCGTATACATCTACCATAAGAAGAGTTAATCTTACACAACATTTTTGTACCTTCAGATTCAAAACATGCAAGAAAGTAACATGTGCTAACTGCACAATAGCGAAAGAAAAATTTGAAAAAAGAAAATTACGTGATCTTTTACAAGGTAAGCCGAGTGTATCGTACCATTTTTTCTCAACATTTCTCCCTCTTATTTGGCCTAGAGCGCGAAATGCAGATGACATAAATTGATAAGGTTCTCGCGATGCAAGCATCCAATTTATGTCTCACGATAAGGCAATTGCGCACACTTTTGAAATGGTCGCGTCGTAAAAACATTAAAAACGCGGTTAAGGTATTAGAATGTTAAGGAGGTTTTACAATATTTCCCGCACAAAAGCGTTTCTATCAAGATCTGCGGAATTGTTTTACAATGAACTATTGTAGAGGAAACTTTTTTTATTTTCCCTTTCAGTCTGTTTGGAAGACATTAAATGTGTACTTAAGACATCACGTGATCAGTATCGCCAGGGAATTTTCTTTAAAAAAGAATAACTTCTGCTATTGACACAATTCGAACGAACAAGTGAATTCGAATATAATCGTTAAAAATTCTGAAGAAACGATTGTATAAGAAACACTTTACTTCAAATCAATCTCAATTTCCATTGTTATCCAGACATCTAGAGTAATTCTTAAAATAATTTAGAAAATTTAAGAGTAGAGTAAAAGTGTAACAGGTATTACATACCACTATATTGCATTACTTATAGCGTAAGTACATAAACATGTTTAGAATTATTTTAGTATGTTGGCGTTATCAATACATGCATACATATATTAAGATCGTTTCATTAATAAAATTCTTTCACGGAACGTGATCAATAAACATTTTTGTAAACATTAACGGTTATATACCATTAAACGTATTTTTTCTAAATATATTGAATAATGCGATCAATTTTTGGCACATATT
>CM063498.1:151761216-151793716 GCA_032207245.1 Pardosa pseudoannulata | reverse complement strand
GTCACCATCAACCCGTCAGAACTGAAAATGTAAAATTTCTATGATGATTGAACATTTTTGCTTCTTTTTAAAGAATAAAATTATAACTGTTATCAAGCACAAGACTAAATTATTTAATTTCATCTTTTGTGAAAGTAGTTTCTATAAAATATATTTATTTTTCCTAACTTATTTTGTTTCAATTCATCGTGCTAATGATTTTACGATTTGAAGGTGGCATAACTAGAATTGTTCTATTTACGTTCACCAAAAAATTGGGATCAGTTTCAATGGAATTTCTGTTTTTCATAAAACTGAAATAATTTTTTTCTATTATATTTACTTTAGACGTTTTATCAGATACATAAAAAAAATCTAAAGATTAAAATTTAAGAAAAGGAATCAACAAAAACCCCCAACACAATAAAAACTTGTATGATATCGTGGATGTTTACATTACAACAAGAAGGCATTTTGAGTTAGAATTTTTTAAAATCCCTTAAATTGAGATTTTTCTGTTGATTTCTTAGGAAATACACGAATTTGTAGATTGGGTTATCTTGTAGTTCAATCTTGCTGTTGACAAATGATCCTATTTACACGGTTAGCGATGTTACTTAGATTACGTTACCAGTAGAGTTGAGTGGTCAGAGAAAACTTTTAGTAACCGTCATTTACTTAAACGTTAATTTTAATAACTTCGATTAAATGTTACATGTTTAAATACTTCTGATTTGGAAAATATACTTTAGTAGTAATAGGTCAGATGAACAAGCGTTTTGCAGATAAAATATTCAATCATTACACCTAAATTATGTAGATTGGGTTACCCATAGTTGGACCTCGGTTTTAGAAAAGGATCTTCCTTACATGGTCCTCGAGACTGTTTCAATTACACTAACAGTAGAGTTAAGTACTAGTAGAGAAGATTTTTGGTAGAATCGTCAGATAAATTGCAAACGTAATAATTTCAACCAAATGTTACATATTATTGTTCTGATTTGAACAAAATTCCTTAAAAACAAGGACCAAGTTGAGATGTAATTTACATCTAAAATATTCAATTATCACATTTAATGTATGTAGTTTGGGTTACCTATAATTTGGGTTTGCTTTTCACAAATGACCTTCTTTACAAGATTATCAAGATTGCATAGATTACAATACCAAGAGAGTTTTAAGTTAGTACAGAGATGTTATTTGGTAGATGGCCATTTACTGTAGTTTTAATAGCCATAATTTCGAATAAATGGTACATGTCGTAGTACTTGTGATTTGGACAATATTCTTTAAAAACGTGGGTGGGGTCGAGATGCATTTTACATCTAAAATATTTAATTCTTCATTTCAGTTATTGTTTACAGCTGTTGTAGATATGGAATAACAGATGTTAATAGGGAATGAGTGCTCAATTCGTACTCAACAGAGCTCCTAAAAGTTTCCTTTTCATACGATTCCAATCTCTCTACATCCCTTTCATCAGGATGTACTGAAGAAAACGTCATGAAAGTGAAACTCGCACAGAATGCTGAGGGAATTCGTTTAGAAAAGTTTTCAAAAATGCTAGTTTCTGTTTCCTCCATCTGAAAATGGCAACTCTTCGCATTTTTAACAAAACACTTCCCTCTTGTTTAACCGTTAAAGATACTTCAAGACGAATCTCCTCCGAAACAAGTCTTCCCTATTATCCCATCTGTCACTGCTTCAGCAGAAATTCCTTGCTCGGTCGCAGTTAGAAAACAAAATAAATACCATTCCGATTCAGAATGATGAAAATCCCGAGAGGTTCTATCGGCAGAGGCGAACGGGAATCACTCACTGCCAATTGAGGGATAACGTGAAACATAATACGCGCGAGAGCAGGCTTGGGCGTAAAGTGGTGTATGCTCGACCCCTTCACTGCGATCCTTTCACATTAAAATTGATACGCTCGCGAGTGATAGTTTTAAACGATCATAATGCTTTGCAACGATAACAGTTATTTTGGGCCTCATACAATCTAAAAGAAAATGCTTATGTAAGTCTGACAATCTATAATAGCTTGGGATCCTTCCGTTGTTTAAAAAATTAAATTAAGCTTTACTTTTTCGTTTATAAAGTTCAGTACAACTCGATTGTAATGACTGTACTAAATTAACTTGGAAATCGGGAATAGTACTTTGCTGGTACAATATTAAGTGTATGGGAGCATAACTTACGATTAATCAAGGAAACCCCAATTATAGCGAGTAAATTAAATATTGCTCACTGTAACCGGGTTATAAATTGGTAAGAAATATTGGGTTATAAGTAACAATTATTTCGGGCTTAATACCCTCTGCAGTAAATGCTTATGAAAGCATGAAAACGTTTAATAGCCTAGAATCCTTTCATTATTTTACAAGTTAAATTCAGCTTTATTTTTATGTTTACATATTTCAGTACAACTTGCTAATAATGATATAAGGTTTAAAAATAACTCAGAATTAACGAGGATATTGGAAATAGTACTTTGACAGTACAATGTTGAAATATTGCTCGCTATAACCGATTTATAAGTTGATAATAACAGCAGTTTATAAGTAAGTTACAATTACTTCGAGTCCAATAAACCCTAAAAGATTATATTTATGTAAGCTTGAAAGTGAATAAAGCTTAAGAACCTTCTAATGTTTCACAAATTAAATTAAGCTTTACTTTTTGGTTTACCAATGTTCAGTACAGCTCACTTTTAGTGAGTCCTGATTTAACAAAAAAATCAGACACATTACTTTGTTGGTAGAATGTTAAGTATATGGTAGAATAAATCGCTATTAACAAGTGAACCCTCGTTATAGCGAGTAATATTGGGATTCATAACATTTCAGTGACTTCCCCCTATTCTCTTGAAGATATTTAACTGAAATGAAAAAATAATATATACGACTATGTAATAACAATTTCAAGCTAAATTCTCCCCAACATACTCAAATGGCTTTTAAGAGAAAATCTTCGTAGCCCATGGGTGCAAAAGACTATGTTTTTCTGGCCAAGAGCCTTATGTAAAGTATAATATCACAAAAAAGAGACAATAGGACTGTGATGGTTTTTAATATGTCATCGTCACTATTCTACAGAACTAGAGATATTTTTTTGCTTTTATATGTTTTTCCAGTTTTTCATCATCTTCTACCTATTTAGTTATCAAAGAATATGTACTTATAGTAAATATGTACGAATTTTCATAATTTTTAACTCGTTTTTTTCCGAGCATCGGTAATAGCGAGAAAATATCACGGTCCTTCGAGCTCTTTATAAGCGAATTCGACTGTACTGTAATCACAAAGAAAATCTACTGTGATATAAGATAGACACTTGCCTTTTTTATTTTTCCAAGTCTGAAACGAAAATTCAGAATTATGTCTACCTACCGTGCGTATACGGTAACTCATAAAAGCAAAAAGATAAGAATGGATTTCATCGTTCTTACATAAAATATAGTAGAGATCCATATCTCTCGGAAGGAATTTCTCAATCAAATGAGGTAGTTTGATTTTTGTTATATTTAAATTCTATTGGCTGCAAAAGATAGTTTTGGACAATTTGAGAGATTTTTATGGTTGAGGAAGAGTGTAATCTTAAGAAATTTAAGCCAGTAATAATAATGTGACTCTCTTCATAAGAAAATACATAATCTACATTAGGGAGGATTATGGGCGAGGTGTAAAGTTAGTTATTATTTGCTAAAAAAATGCTCCTAAATATTTTATTTATTTAGTTTCATCTATAAAACTACATCTTCGGTAGATGAGCTCCTGGGTTCGAATCCAATAGCCATTATGAAGCAAAACAGGAGACTGCAGCTCTCCAAATAACATCAATTATAAACCTGAGGATTTGAGTACACACAGAATTGACACCTTGAAAAACTGGCACCCAGGAGCTATGATACAGCGCATTTAGTCCTATGATTAGAGTAGCATTGCCAAGAAAATTTGGTTGAATAACACAGGAGCACAAACATTTTAGACTACATGTTATGCTACATCTTACGTAGAAGTATGCAAAAAAGGTCGAGTTTTGAACAATATAATTTGTAGCATTTATTTCTCTTAAAATTTAATTTCATGCTCTCAAATTTGGCATTAGAAGGGATGCATGCAAATTGAAATACGGAATGTAATGGCTACATTCAATAATGATATTTGGGAATAATTTACACCTACCACAGAAATGTATTAAACTTTAATAGTTGATATGTAGTAATAAGAATAGCAGTGCACATTCAAGGTTGATTTCAATGATTTGTTGATTTTGGTTTGGAGTGCTATGGTCTACTTTTTGCTAATGATTTGTTGACGAAATTATTTTTATTTTTTAAATTACTACTGAGTAAATCTAGATGTTTAATCAACAATATTTAAGATTTAAAAGGAGAAAATTATATGGCTAATAATTTAATATAAATGAAGTTTTCATTATGGGAGGGGTTGTTAAACAATATTTCATTTAGTAATAATTTAAATAACTAATTTAGGACTAATTTTTGAAATTTGCGCGATATAAATACAAAATGTCTCCCGAATTTTTTAAGTGTCCTAGATTTTATTTAACAAGTAACAACTTATATGCATCCAAAATAGCAAGTTTTAACTATACTAAAAATTGTTTATAAATTAACACTTTAATTTTCGGGTTCAACAGAAATTTTTTAAAAAGAAATAATAGTTCCACATAGGATAACATTTTTTTTCTCTCCAAATTTTTATTTGATACATTCAAACTGTATACAACTGCCATCAAAATGTTGAAAATGTACCAATACAACTTCAGCAGTTGATTTTACAAAATGAATACACGCGATGTCTGTAGAAAATTTGCTATTTCTGGAAAAATAAGGAAAGTTCAGTAACTTAAACGGCTATATTTAAAAACAACTAACTGACTGACAATCTCTAGCTAGTATTAACAATGCCTGTCAATTCATGACAACATGTTAATTAGATGCAACGCCTATCACGACTTTTAACCAATTTTGAATTCCTACGGCTAAAAATCTTAATCCTCTCGCATCTACATTTAGATTACACTGCAATTTTAAATGACACACTGATTTCAAGTAGATTTTGCCTATAAATCCTCTTGAAGTGTAAATATTTATTTCAGAACCCAAGTTTACTTCATTGCAAGAGAAATCAGCAATTACGGGTAATTATGTTTTTATCTGTTTCTACCCATTTTGCCACAGCTGAGAGCAGTTAAAAACTGAAGGGAAAATTAATGACATGTGGTTATCATAGTACAGGTAAAATCCGTTAATTACGGCTACGGGACATTCACACTTAACACAGAAAAAAGCGATTAAAAGGGCCACCCCGGGCACTGTGCAAGCGGCAGGCAATTTATTTCGCCTCGAACGATAAAGCTTTTTCCCTTCCATAATTGCATAACCTATCTTCCTAGATGCAGTTCGACAATCTTAATTTACCACAGCCAATCTATTAATCAATATGCAAATCGGTGTGGTAGGTCTCCAGCTCAAAATCTGCATTTCTTTATTTTCTTTGTGGGTTAATAATGGGAAATAAATTTTCTTGAATACGAGGATAGATACAGAGGTGTAACAGCGAATGACTGTGTAAGTTGTTGTTAAATGCACAACTGAGGAGAATGAAATATATGCAAATCGGTGTGGTAGGTCTCCAGCTCAAAAACTGCTTTTCTTTATTTTCTTTGTGGGTTAATAATGGAAAATAAATTTTCTTGAATAAGAGGATAGATATAGAGGTTAAGAGCGAATGACTGTGCAAGTTGTTGTTAAATGCACAACTCCAGCTCAAAATCTGCTTTTCTTTATGGGTTAATAATGTGAAATAAATTTTCTTGAATACCAGGATGGATATAGAGGTGTAACAGCAAATGACTGTGTATGTTATTGTTAAATGCACAACTGAGGAGAATAAAATGTTTCTTATTTCTAAACTTTAAATGATTGTCGATTCAAAAGATAATAAAAAACTTAATGTCTTTAAAGAGTGAAAAATATCAAATAAGCCTACTTTTGTAATATATTTAAAAAAGCTGAAAGAGAGAGCTTCTGTTGTCAAAAAGTAAAAACATCGCTGAAGGAGACTTATAAGCTATTCAATTTTTAAAATTGTAAGAAAAAAATTAAAAACGGAATATATTTTATATTTAATTGATTAATAAAAAAGATACTTTTTTTAAGACACATTGAAATGTTCCGAAATTTAATGAAATTAATGTAAGCTATTAAGAAGCAAATAATGTCTTGCCAATCGTTTTATTATGCGCCAGCCGCTATAGAACCTCCAATTAAAAAAATGATTCCGTAAAAAAATAAGATAATGTGAATATCTACGGTGAAAATTATAATTTGATACAATGAGTACCATTTACTCAAGTGTGAGCATCTAAACAGTAATTTCCAACGTTTACAATAAAGTAGATTAGTTGCATTTTTCATTTCATATACTTTAACGAAGATATATATATATATATATATATATATATATATATAACATAAGTGTTGCTTTAACTTATGTATAGGAAAACTAAGAGAAATCGCTTTCAGTAATAAAACATGTTTATAGTTTTTCCTAGTAGTGCATCAATATAAGAAATGTTTCAAAGAGAACGAACCAAATAAGGCATATGATTTATGTAAGGTAATACTTTATATTCGCCAATAAAAACACTGTATTTCACATTTGCTAAAAAAATGCACATAAACATGCACATGCAAGTATAGAACACGGGGAGAAACTTTCGCTAACAAGATTATGTTAAAAAAAGCAAAAAAACTTATGGAACTTATGGAAATTAATATTTTAACAAGACAATAGATGGGTTAAACTCAGTTGTGAGCATGCTATTAAAAGAAAGGAAAAAAATATCTAAAATGCTTTTAAAATACCTATTGAAGTGCCACAATACACACATAATTTTTTCTATAGATAATTGGAAATTACATTTTTTAACAGAGACGATGAATGACTTAACAGTAGTTACGCTTACTTCATTTTCATATAAAAGCTAAAAAAAATAAAGAAAAGAAGTGCTACATACTGAAAAACCCTTGTTTCACTTTATAATGAAAGTGTCTGCAATCATTAAATATCATGCACAACATACTAATTTTCAGACACACTCTTTTGTGAATAACAGGAAGAAAGTTAACATTATCCATAAAATAAATAAGGATAATTTGGCATCAACAAAAGAAGTCCATTTACAAGGTGATGATCTAAAAACAAAAGACAGCATCAACCTCATTACAACTGGTTGGGAGATAATCGCCATGTTCAAAGCAACAGATTCTAACTTATCATTCCCACACTGTCTCTTGCAATTACGTATGCGGGTAGTACAAAACCTGCAACAGTCGATTTAACGAGAATCTCGGCATGCGATCCGAAATTAAGGAGATGAGGGGGAAAAAAGATAGGCACATGCAAAAGACTACCAGCACAGAACGAAATTAACGTGTCCTACTCATCGCAGGGTAGTTCTTTTTTTTTTTTCTTTTGTGGACGTCTTCTTGAAAATAAAAAGAACGAAAACAGAGGGAACAAGACTGCCTCAAATCAACGATGTCACATTAAATGAAATTTCTTTGACTCGAGTTGAAAAGGGGGGAAGCTCACGTGACTATCATTACATGCCACCGAAAAAGCAAAAACATCAACCACCGAGAAGCAGGCGAGTGTGTGCTAATTTGCATAGACTGACAGTTGGCAGTCTCTTTTCGCCTTTCGCAGAATTAACTCTTCAATGCTGTGCTTGCGCTCCTCGACAGATAACCACTCTCTCGCCTTGCGCAATCGCGTTCCACTTAACGCTAATAATTGGAATTGTCCACATGACAAGCTGTCCGGCCCACTGAAAAGAGACGCATGTCAGAATCCTATCTGGTTAAAGGCCATCGTTTATTTTGGGGTCACTTCCTGGTGTCACAAAGTGCAAAATTTCTCTGCCGGAGAGAGCTTGTTCGGTTTTCACTGCGGGAAATTATGAAATGGATAAGCTGTGTAAAAGGTGGATATAAGTGATAGAGTGGCGCTACGTTTTAATTAATCGAGTCCGCTATTTTATCGGAGTTTATAAAAGATAATGCCAATGGGGTTGAGGGCGACGTAATGCGGTAATCGAAGCGAAAAGGGGGAATTTCCAGCATTTCTCCAACTAAACACATTCCTGTTGGGATAGGAAAATTGATATTTCTTTAGAGAATATGTATATATTTTGACTGTAAAGGTAACAGTTTCATTTTAAATACTTCTTTATTACAATTTATTAAAATTCTTCATTTAAAAAAATATATTTATATTTACACCTGTCTCTACTTCATTTAACACTAAGCACCCAAATAATTCCTACTTGCTACTGCCAAGAATATCGACAACAGATGTATATAAACAAACACACACATATAAATTATCTTTAATTTTTACAGTTTAGTGTTACATTCATGTTATTAGTAATTTAAAAGTATTAATATATAATGAATTAAAAAGTATACTTATATATTTGCACTAAGGTATATAATTTTATATATATATACATATATATATATATATATATATATATATATATATATATATATATATATATATATATATATGTATATATATATATATATATATATATATACACACACACACACACACACTATATATATATATATGTATATATATAAAGATATATATATATATATATATATATATTATATATTTATATATATATATATATATATATATATTAGATATTACCGAATTTGTTTAAAAGAGTATACATAACTTAGTAGAAATGACTCCAAAGGATATATATATATATATATATATATATATATTGAATAGTACAAATAAGTTGGTTAATTTGATTTGAACTGCCCTAAGTCTCTTTCTTATGTTATTATTAAAAAAATCGTCAAACATCATTCAAAAAATTCTTGATTCATTACAAATATTCGTTTTAATCAGAATGTTAACGGGAATTTTCCCAAAAAAGAATTAGCTAGCTGACATGGAGAAGTGGAAATGAATACAAATTTTATAAATCACAATAATATCGCTTGCTGTAACCGGAGTCTGCTCGTTAAAACCGAGTTAAGCTCCCATAGACTTAACATTGTACCAAAAAAGTATTTCCCATTTAAACGATGATCGAATGGATTAAGCGTTGATTTTCGGTAGGTAGTTCGTGGGTTGGAGTTCCACTGCTGGCATGGGTGATCGTAGCCGTTCGGAATTTCCTTTAAGGAGTAGACTTCGGTCTCACTAGCTCTCGTGTAACAAAACTTTACCGTAATGCTCCAAATCAAACCACTTAAACCAACCGATTTCCTCTTTAAGTCAGGGCTCGTTATAAACGAGCTGTATCATATTATAGTATTCTTTTATTTATTCATATAAAGAAACATTTCCAAATTCTGTTTTACAGTTAGAAAGGAGTATGAAGCATGATGAATGTAGAAAATGATCTTTTCTCTTTTTTATTTCATTGGAGTAGCAAATAAAAATATTCTTAAAATTTTATTAAAATTGGATGCTTCTGTGTAATGGTAGCAATTTTTTAAATTAAAAACATTTACATCTATAAGGCAGATATCTACATAATAAAAAGTTGAATAATACAATCTAACAAAATACAATTCCTCTTTATCATATTGATACACCTCTAATAATAATGAATATCATTTCATGTACTGTTTCAAAAACCTTATGCAATGTAATTCGTTGTAAATTTAAAGTAACAATACTTAACTACTACTTAAGGAATTAACGCCCGTATAATTGATTTGCTACATCTCTACGACAGTCTGAATGAATAACTTCAGTGAGCATTTCAGATTTTATTTAAATGGTACGCAAGCTTTTATGTACAAGGGATTTTGTGTAACATTTAATTAAATGAGTTTAAAGTAGGAAATAAATATAGATGTGCAACCTATTGTATGGCTATGAAGAAATATTAGTATTATGTACCTGTCCAGCAATTAATGTGTCATAAAGACTTAAAGTTGTGAAAAAGGTCATTACTTTATCTGATTAAACAGTTTAAGAAGAAAACTTGACAGAACTGAAAGATATTGAGAAAGTCAAGGACCAATTAATGATTTAGAAGAGTGAAAATGTTTAGAAGAAATATGTGAAATAACACAACAGCAGTTAACCCTTAATTTGACAAGATGTTTTTTCAAATATTTTTTAATTTCTCTTATTTTCCCATGTCTGTATATACATTAGGAAAACTGTAAAATAAACAAAAAAAAATGTCATTTTCGATTTTTGAGATAATTAATGTCCGCTGTGGCGAACACTTACAATGTTATATACTAGTTATAAATATACATGTCCGGTGTAGCGGACAGACTTTGCCAAATTAAGGGTTAAAGGAATTAGGATTGAATTCTTGGTATCATGTTTATTATGTATATAATGTTTACAATGAGATATAAAAATGCAGTTAGAATAAAACTTAAATAAAGGTTAAACTGCTGTGATTATTTTGAAAATGTTCAACTGAAATAAGTTTTTTTCCCTTGATAAAGACTATACATTTATTACTAAATTAACTGCTTAATATACGTACAGAAACACTCCACCTTTTAAAAAAAATCCTATACTATTTATATTCCATAAAATAGCTCAGTCGGCAAAGGCAACGCTCTCCTAACAGGAGGGATGTGGGTTCGAAACCCGAGCCGGCCTAAGATCCGTCGTGCTCGTTAAAGGTGACCGAGGCACGTAAAATATGTTCGTGGTCACAATGTCCTCCAAGTTCTCAAACGATACCTCTGGGAGTAGCAGGCCAAGCTTATAGGTCTTCTGCTTGATCCCTGCTTCTAAATTATACGAGGACCCACTTGAGCAAGAAATCGTACTTTTATTTTTGAGGGGCTCGTTAATACGAACAGGCTTACAACTGCTGAGGTACTTTCAAAAAGGTGAGAAAAGTGACAAATAATACAGAATAAGTGACTAGAAAGTGACTAAACACTGAAAAAAAAAGGCGATTTTTCAACTCCTCTTCTTAGCCCACTCTCCTGTTTCTAATCATGGATCTTGTTGGTGCTTCAACCACATTTGGCGAAATTGGCGTGCTTGCAGCGTGGCGTTTGAAATCTGGCGAGGGGATCGTAACTCAACAAATTAATTCTTAATCAAAAACAACATTTTGAGGAAAATTTTTTCAAAATTTGATTATTTTAAATACTTTTAATAATAAATTTTTAATAAATTAAATTAAATTAAATTAAATAATAAATTTTTAGATACTTGGTAAATTCTTTTTCCAATTTTTAAGTAAATCGACCGATCTTTGCAGAACACGTTAGATACTTATTTTTTATTTCAATTTTTCAAGTAAATCGACCGATCTTTGCAGAACACGTATTTTGAGTGGAGGTTGAAGAGAAGTTGTAAAATTGAAAATTTTTTTTCAAATCTCTTATTTCTCCTCTTGATTACAGATGATATTATTAAGATTTTTCTATTTATTTTAACTCGAAATCAAATGATTGATGCAAGACATGATTTTAGCGTTAAATACAAAAAGGTTAAAAATTTTGTTTAACACAACTAAACATTGCTTTTTATTCAAGAAAATCTATAAATTTGATTTGAATACATACAATACATTAATTGTATAATCACAATTTTCTACATATATTAATGATGTTTTGAAATATGTACATAGCTAGATTAGAGTATCTAAACAAAAATTGTGGAAAAAAAGAAAAAAAAAAAAAAAGAGAAATGTGTGCTTTGACGTAAATTACTTTAATGTATTAAATGTACATTTCAGTACAAATGTAGATTTCAGGAACTTCTTTACGACTTTTTAAAATCACTAAATTTTGAAAACCATATGACTAATTCCCTTTTAATAAGAAAAATAAAATTAGAGCATCACATTTTTGGTCTTTTATTAAAATATTTTGTTATTAATTCAGATTTTCTTTTTTCAACAACAGAATTTTGCTGTGATACACCATGAAAAAAGTGACTAATAGTGACTGTTTACTTAAAAATGTAACTAAAAGTGATAATTGTAAAAAAAGTGACTAAAGGTGAGAAAAGTGACAGAATTGCAAGCCTGTACGAAAGACGCACTCCTTTGCAATACGAGTAGCGTATGACTCAATCGTGCTTGGTTTGAACAATTAGCATAAAACAGCAAAAACATTACATAAAATCTCTTTTGATAGTCATGAAAGTCATGTTTTTATCATTTCATGATGACCAGCCATCTTTACATATACGCGTATATAATAAATAGTCATCAAATAAAAATATTAGAAACATTCATTATAAAAGGAGGTATTTGGAAGCTCATTTCACTTTGAATATAACAAGAACATCATTCCCAGTAAGAAATGTCCTAACGTCTAAATAGAACTAAAAAGAAATTCTTAAATGGCCATTCTAGCAATTAAGATTCTCGTGGAAATACTATGTCGAGTTTAGGTTGTTATCGGGTAAAGCTTGCTGGATTTATTTTCTGATCATTTCCTGTTGTCAGGTTGATTTATAGAATGTAACCCTTGTATCTCCGACCAAAAGTAAAACATTGGATTTCTTATAGCTTTTTCTCCCCAGCAAATTTCCTTCTTCAAATTGGCGTTATGTTTGTTTTTTCTTTTATTATATATAAGAGATGATTTTCCTAAATTATATAAAAGGTCTATGCTTCTTGCTAATAAATGTACTAACTATACTTTCAGCAGATAAAGAGAATTTAAAAAAAAAGATTCTATTACATTCAATATTTACGAAATACATCAGACAAAAGTACATAGACTTTATTTACTTGTTCTGCATATAATCAACCACTAAATGTATATAATCAACCACTAAAGTAGTTGATATTACAGAAAATGGGGAAAATGTTAAGATTTTATAAGATATTCAATTAGAATATAATTGACATTCTGTTCTACTGGATTAAACAAAATAAGATAACGAATGTTACAGAATATAAAAGACAGCACTTCAAATATAATCCCTCGATGTTTTTTTTTATTTATTCATTGTAATGATAGAATGAATCCTTTCAAAATAATCAAGTAATCGGATTAAAACATAGTGACAAGACCTAGATCTTTTAGATGCGATTTCACTTTTTAAAAATAAGTTTAGAGCGTATTTCATCTAATATAGACTGGAGGTAAACATATCTGACAGTATCATAAATCTAAAACACTTTTGACACATTTGAACGCTCATTTAAGTTAAGTAACAAAATCTAATAAACATCCTCCAGCGAGCTAAATCTCTATTACAAACACGCGAATCCTTTACGCCAAATCCAGCTTAGATTAACTCTTCACTCTAGACAACTTCCACTTGACTAATATTTGTCTTCTCAAGCAATCGCACTCCACTTAGATCTCTGATCATTGGGATTGTCCGGCTGACAGGCTGTCCGGCGAGCTGACAAAAGCGCCTGTCAAAATCCGTATCCTGTTAGGGAGGTCCGAAAAGATTTCCGGCTCATTTAACGTTAGGAAATGTGGAAGGGACAAGCTGTTAAGATTTTCGAGCCAAGATTGTTGTTGGGATGCAAAGCATCGAGGAAGATTTTGTAACACGAATATGCGAAGACACGGATACCTCGAAGACACAATAACTCGGGAGTAAAAGGAGAAACGTTGCATTAAAGCATTACAGACTCAGTCACGTCGCCAAACCTGAAATGCGGGGGCTCTCAACAATACCAACCTACGGCTTACGGGTAACAGTTAAAGAGATAGTTCTGGCTAAAGAAAAAAACTTCTGGAGGTTTCTTATGTTATATTAAATTTCTGGATATTCATTTTTGTACAAATCCGATTTCATCTTTATCATCTTTCAGTTTATTTGATTATGAATAATTTTTCTGTCGTTTTATACAATACTTCTCTAGAATTTTGCTTAACAAGTACATTAAATGTTTAATGTGTTACACATGAAATTTTGCGTAACTACGAAAAAACCAAAGTTACAGTTTTTTTAACGATTTGAATAGTCTATTTTCTGATTAAAAGTTTTTTTTACTACAAACTATCTGGTAATATACCTTTGTTTTTAAAACCAGTTTGACAGAAATTATCCTTATATATTATTCACAGCAAAATTATTTAGAATGCTCACATGATTTTTCTGTCCAAGCCAAAGTACTTTGTTAAAATATTAATAATTTCATTGATTAACAATAAATTGAAGAGAAAAGGTTACTGCTTTACAAGTTTGCAGATATGATACTTAGATAAAAACCATTTTGTGACTAAAAATTTTTATATTATACATCATCTGGTAATATAATTTTGTTTTTTAACTGATAAAAACCGTATTCCCAAAGATTTTCGCAGCAAAATTATTCACTAAGCACATGCAATTTCTGTCCAAAACAAAGCACCTTAATAACATATTAATAATTTGGAGTTGTAAGGAAAATGTAACTGCAACACAACAGATATTGTGATGCTTAGATAGGAATAAACTCTGAATTACTACAGAATATTAATTTATAAATTTTCTTTATCTGGCCATGAATCTGATTATATACAGCCAAAGTAAAACTCATACACTAAGCTACTTCTTTTTAATATGCGATTTCAAAGGTGAAACTTTTGACACATTTTTTTTAAAAACTTAAATAACAAATAAAATTATTAATAAATACTTTTACAAAAAGAACTTTAACTTTACAGAATATTTAAACAACACAGAACTTATTTAGATGGTAATGGAAAAACGGTGTCTTCTCAGTTTTAAAAAACTTATTAACATAATATTCTTCAGTTTAGGAATTTGTTGAATATAATCTATGTCTCCTTAACGTGTTTTTATACTTAAAGTCTTAAAATAAAAAAATACAGTGTACAAATTTGACTTTGAATGACTGTATTATATGAATTACTTTTGATTATTTTTATAGTATCTTAACATCATGTCAGTTATAATCCAAAAAGTATTATTAATAATATTGTATGAATATTTAATTATACTGTGAATTACGCCAACAGTAATTAACATATGAAAAAATAAATTAAAAAATATGAATTAAAACTTTTACGAACTTAAAACGAATTAAATTAGTTGAATATTCGTTAAAATTATATTATTATTAGAGAAGCAAAACCTTTAAATACGACAAATGGTTTGATTTGGAGAGTTACCGTCTGCTGTTTTGCTACATGATAGCTAATAAGGCCAGTACCTACTGGTTAACGCCGATTCCGAACGGCTCCAAACATCCATTCCATCAGCAGATTCCAGTACCGAAGAACTGGACCAACCCTCAAATTCCAGTACCGAAGAGAAGCATCCTACTCACATGGCCATTATTCGGCACATATAATTAAAACTAAAATTATTTCACACATACCCACATACAATTTTTTTATAATTTATTTTATTTTTCAACAAAAGAAAAAGTAAACTTTAAAAAGTAAAATTGAATATTAAGCAGTTAATTTTAACTACATTTCTCAAAATGAGGAAAAATGGGTTAGCTTTCTGTAAAAAAAATCTGAACAAACAATATAATCGACGATCAAATAGGAAATTATTCAAACTTCCAGATTAAATGTTATTGAGAATAACTAATTTTAATTTTTTAAATAAAAAGAAACAACGCAGAGAGCAAGTAAATCACGTCGTAAATAACAGCATAAACACACAGGACTAAAATTCTATCTGGTTTATATTAACTTTTCCCGTTCTGATTCTTGACTAATATTTATCTTCCGAAGCAATTGCGTTCCACTTAGCGTTGATCATCGGGATTGTCCGGTTGACAGGCTGTCCAGCAAGCTGACAAAAGCGCCTGTCAAAATCCGTATCAGTTAGAAACGTCCAAAAGATTTCCGGCTCATTTAAAGATGACAGGAAATATGGGAAGGCGGGTTGTTAAAACATTTTCGCGAGATGACCACCCCTTCAATGCGCGTTAAGCTAAAAAAATCTTATGAACAATTCTTTAGAAGAGTAAAACACGGAGGGTTTTATAAGATTACAATGTACTTAACGTATTCAGTTATTTTAATTATCTTATTCACTAGTATACAACGAACATCCTGATTTTTAGGAGAAAGAATGGCGAAATCATATATATCGTGCAAGGCAGAACAACTAAGCTTTGACATGTATGCAATTTTTCAAATTGTAAACCAATTGCTACGCAAGCCCGATGAATAAAGCTCTAAAGCTTTGTAGATGCGATTATAAAGAGAAAAGTTATATATAGCAATAACTGACGAATGGATAAGATGTTGTTCTTTGTGCATATTTCTACTGTTAGTATGGATAACAGTTTCGATTTTACGCAATTGCTCACCGTCTGATTGACCTTATGTAACAAACAGTAGACTGTAGCACTCTAAACCTTCCTAATAATTTTTGTTAAACCCACTACTTGTTCCCGTAATAAACAGTGTTATACACAGTAACTTTTGTATATATGCGTGTCACTTTCAAATATTTCAGGTGAATTACATTTTCCCAGCGTTAACTTACGTAACAGAAAGTTAATTGACTTTTACACAAAAATTAGCTTTACCATTAAATGAAAAGGTATTTATTTTAAATTTTCTCAAGATTGTATCATTTATATCCCCCAGTCACTTTAAAGGAGAATTTCCGTATAAGGTTCTCATACAAAATTTTGTAGAACGTCTTAGTTAATAAAACATCATAGTAATATGTTATTTACTTAACGTGAGAATAATTTGCTATAACATTTACATCAGTTTTACGCCTATATAAAATGATTTTTTTAAATTTAAAACCCTTTTGGCATCAATTTACAAATAAATTTTATTACAAATAAACTTAATTTATTTGTGGTGAAATAACATTAAACTGTTCATCAACACCTCTTAACCCCTTAAATTGTTCATCAACAAATCTTATAAGGTTTCCAGACAAAATTTTGTACGCTTACAACACCTTATGTGATAAAATTTCGTTGTAGTACGTTATTTACATAACGCGTGGTTGATTTGCTGCGTGGTTGATTTGCTGTTACAATAAAATGTATAAAATGATATTTAAGAATCCTATATAAATGGGTATTTAAGATTCTAAAATGTTCTTAATAGTTTTCGGTTTTACTGGAAAATTTCATTTGTAGGTCTGTAAAAGGTTTTCAGATAATATGTCGTCAGATGTACATCGTGAATGGCATGAAAGTTATTGAAATACAACAGACATAATTACACTAGTAATAAAATATTGATGTAATTGTTATTTACGTAATAAGAGATTGATTTTCTATACCATTATTATCATCTTTATAGCTAAATAAAAGATCATTTATTCTTTAAAAAATTTTCGAGATAGCAATATTTATATATCTTTAAACATTTAAAGGCAGCCCCATATAAGATTTTAGGCAAAATTTTGTGATACGTACACTATATTAGTAATAAAATATCGTTTTAATACGCCATTTGCGTAACGAGAGGCTAATTTGCTATTACATCAAAATTAACTGTAATCCTAAATGAAAAGTAATATATTATTTTAAACTTTTCCATTTATGCCCCCAAACATTTTTACATGAAGGCAGCTCCACGAAAGGCTTTTAGACAAACTGTTATCAGACGTACACCGCGAAAACTCTCGAAACACACCCAGAAACACGGCGTTTTATTGTAAAAGCATCTCTCTCTCTCCGTCGAAAATGCAAAACAGATTTTCTTCGGGGAATGGGGCTTACACCACTCTGGTTCCGACTGCAGCCGGCGATTACTTGAAGCGATTCAATTTCTCGTAAACGACATTTCACGATCTGGCGATTTTCGGAAAAGGCTAGGGGACTGCGGATCGATGGAAATCGGCAAAGGGGAGAGAAAGACTGACACGAACGCCGAAATATCTCCGGAAAAGATAGGGGGATAGAAGAGTGTTAAAGGATACACCGAGGGCAAAGGAATGTAATCAGATCTCGGGTATTAGCAAACACGGGTGGGATTTATGTTTGTTTTGACACCACAGTTTTGTTAGACGTGAGATCGCCACTCTCGGCTAATGAATCGGGGATTACTACAAGGGCGTACGCGTACTTGGCTTATATTCATACATGATACTGGGGATATTTGTACATATTTATACGAGCAAACATGGATGGGATTTATATTCGGTTTGACATCACATTGTTAGATGTAGACAGCACTGCGGTTACCACTCTCGGCTAAATGTCGAATTTCTAAATGGGAGTACGCGTACATTGCCTATATTTATACACAATACTGTGCATATTTGTATTCATGTATGCAAGCAAATATGGGTGGGATTTACGTTTGTTTAGAGATAACAGTTTTGTTAGATAGGAGCTGCATTGCGATCGTTACTTTCGGCTAATTAATTTGGGATTGTTAGATGGGCTTACGCGTACATTGCCTATATTTATACACAATACTGTGCATATTTGTATTCATGTATACAAACAAATATGGATAGGATTTACGTTTGTTTAGAGATCACAGTTTTGTTAGATATGAGCTGCATTGCGATCGTTACTTTCGGCTAATTAATTTGGGATTGTTAGATGGGCGTACGCGTACATTGCCTATATTTATACACAATACTGTGCATATTTGTATTTATGTATACATGAAAATATGGATGGGATTTGCGTTTGTTTAGAGATCACAGTTTTGTTAGATATGAGCTGCATTACGATCGTCACTATCGGCTAATAAATTTGGGATTGTTGGATGGGAGTACGCGTATTTTGTGTAATATTCATACATGATGCTGTGCATATTTGTATATATGTATACAAGCAAATATGGATGGGACTTACTTTTGTTTAGAATTCACAGTTTTGTTAGATATGAACTGCATTGCGATCGTTACTTTTGGCTAATAAATTTGGGATTGTTAGATGGGCGTACGCGTACATTGCCTATATTTATACACAATACTGTCCATATCTGTATATATGTATACAAGCAAATATGGATGGGATTTACGTTTGTTTAGAGATCACAGTTTTGTTAGATATGAACTGCATTGCGATCGTTACTTTTGGCTAATAAATTTGGGATTGTTAGATGGGCGTACGCGTATTTTGTGTAATATTCATACATGATGCTGTGCATATTTGTATATATGTATACAAGCAAATATGGATGGGATTTACGTTTGTTTAAAGATCACAATTTTGTTATATATGAGCCGCAATGCAATTGTCACTTTCAGCTAATACATTTGGGATTGCTAGATGGTTGTACACGTATTTTGCATAATATTCATACATGATGCTGGCCATACTTCTACAGATGAATACTAACACGGACTGGATTCATCTGCCCTGACACAGTTTTGTTATACATGTACCCCGGAACTCGCCGCTCAGCTAATGAATATGCGTGTAAGAGTACTTTGCTATGATCGATCATTGTACATGTTTGTACAGATGTGTACTAGAAAACATGGGAAGTATCAATGCTTGCTTTGACATCACAGTTTTGTTAGATGTTTCCTGCCCAAGGATAGTCACTTTCAACGAATAAATTTGGGAATTGATAGGTGCGCGTACATATTTTTTTTTTCCAAAAATGATACTAAACATATTTGTACAAATATATGAACATATTTTGTCATAGACTGATTATCGTTAAAACCAGTTTGATCATTTGCGAATCCTATGTTTATGTATGGTGTGTGCATATATCTAGAATTGTACTGAAAAATCTATTTTAAATTATTTAAAATGTGAATATTTTTAAAAAAATTAATAATTTATTCGGGATTTCGAAATTCCGTAGGATCAAAGAAAATGTCGCTATAGATTCCTTTACATAATATGGAATATTTGACCGGAGAGTAGCCTCTTGGGATTGACGTTTGGAATCAAATGTTTGACCGCAATTAGGCCATAGACGTTTTCAGACGTTACAGAGAAGCCTGTAAGGACCAACAGGATGTGGTTTGAGCTCCAACTGAGATTTTCTAAATTACTTTTTCTTAATTCAGATTTTGTTAATACAGTAGTTTAATCATGACTAATACGCATGGAACTATGGACTTACTATTGAACTATGGAACGATTTAATAAAGTGTCAAGTTCAAGTTTAAAATATTTAACAGGATCAATGAGATCAGAATAAGGAAAAATATAAAATATACTATTTTTTAACTGAATTAAGAGTTTCTAATTTTACATCATATTTTTTAATAAAAGGCGTAGATAATAGCAACAATCTGTAAGCAGCAGGTACCGGTCTAGGCTTCATGTTGTAAAATACTAATGGTACAGGTCACCGTATAATGATATTTTGACATCAAAGTTTTAATTACATTCTATTTTAACACTATTTTTTCATAACCATATATATCATAACTATCATAGCAAATATAAATTAATGTTAGAGCCCACGAATGGGAAATCAAGAACGCGTACACCAGATTTATTCTTATACATTTCATTAAATAAAGAATAAAAAAAGGCTTAAATTATGATTAACGAATTTTTACATTTAGAAAGAATTAAATAAACTAAAGTTGCAAATGTTTAAATAAATTTACAGTGGATTACTTTAAGGCTAATATTCTATGCAGAACAACTCAAACAATTATCGAACAAAAATAAGGTATTGTATTAATACAGTATTACTGATGTGAAATAATTATGAATAATTTTATTCCACACATCTATCTCATTATTAATAAAAGCTACATTACAACCATTAAAGTTTATTTTACTAATATTTAAATTTTTAATAGATGTTATAATAACAGAAATATTATACTAATATTTTAATTATAAATTAAATTAAGCTATATTTTATTATTATTATAATTAAAATTATATTTTATTATTATTATAATTAAATTTTAATAATAAATGAAATTAAATTAAGCACATTTTAGATTAATTATTCCAACTGGAAAACTGTCAGTGATAAAAATATTTTTCCATACTAAGTGAATTAAAGAGATACAATAACAACAAAAATTATAATATTTGAAAACTATAATTCTGATCTAAATGTATACAAAGTATATACCATGTACTGCATATATGACAGTTTAAAAAAACTAACAAAGTATATAATCCAATTAAACTTAGTTGTATATCAATGAAATACAAAATGAGTGTTCATAGCGTTGTTTATTAGAAAACAATTTGTTGAAATACTACAAAATCTACAAAAATATTTATAGAAATACAGAATTCTCCTTAAGGTAAGAGTACAAAATCGCTATGATTTTTACACATAAACTGCGATTAAGAAAATGCTTATCAGAGAAAAACAAGATTAAAACCGAAAAATTTGTTCATTTTATGAACAAAAGCATATTTTATAATTATATAAAATATAAAAACTCGCAATACGTAATATATGAAACTATTGATTTCTAAAGTCAATAGCATAAGTGTTTCCCATTTTTTAAGAAAAATTCAAAAATTAACGTTTGTCGTATAATTGAAACCGCTCAGTATGGAACTATACTACAATAAGTGATTATCAAAGCAATTTACGGCACCAACAGCACTATACATATTACAATACAACTTTACAATCGTGATGAGACCTAATATATCTTATATATTGGGGCATTAATAGCAGCTAGGTCATACATATCATTTAAATATTAGAATAACTATCGCAAATTATAAATTAATATTTAAGGTAAATAATTTTTGTACGTTACCATTAGTTTCTCCTAAACCTTCACTAATACAGCTGCAAATTATAAAACAACGGCAGTCTTCAGATGAGAAACCGAAATTTTGAAATAAACTTTTGATAATATACAGAAGTACAGAAACGATCTGTGCGTAGTTAATGCTGGCAAATATTCGTAAACTTAATCAAAAGTTATATATCAGTATTGTATGCAAATACGCATGAATATAAACAATTATATTAATTGGATTGGCAGAAAAGCCCGAACGAGACATTTGATAAAGGATCTGTAAAAATAAATATGCATGCATATGCACTCTCAGCATTTTGTTTATTATAATAATAGCACATAGGCTGACTCAGCAAAATATCTGAAAGTCATGAGTCTGTTATCATGTTTTACATTCAAATTTCGAAATTATTCTAAACATGTAGTAGTTATAATAAAAATGACTTCAGGAAATACTATCAGAAGGAGTTTATTTTGCATTTGATAAAAGATCCCATTTATCACTGTCAAAAACGTCACCTATGTCGTTTAACTAGAAAAAAAAATTGTCAAGTCATTACAACAACAATGAGTCAGCGAGTACGGAATAAAGCTTCCCGTCATTTAATATGTATTGGATATGCGTTGATTTTGCAGCGTAACACATGAAAAGTTTAAAAGTCATTCTTGTCTTAGATTACACGAAGCACTATTTTGGTTAATATTTTTTTCATCATTTTAGATTATTATATTTATGAAACGTAAGAAATCTTTAGCGATAATGTTTCAACAGAACTATTCTTAATTTATAAAGCCCTTAAAAAACGTGCAATTTTTTATGACGCTTTCATATGGAAAAATATAATCTTAATTTTATAATAAATGAGAAATACACTGTATATTCGATAAAACTATTTATTTTAACTGAATATTTAACGAATATGATTTGTAAAAACAAAATAAAATCTTCTTTTCAAGAAATTAATACTTTTAATAATAAAAACAAGTTAATCTGCACTAGAATTACTTAAATACTAGCTATTATCGTTTGAATCACAAATTTCAGGAAAATATAAATAGGAATATACAAAAATGTATATGAAATATGTATGTAAATGTAAAATTATCTTGTAAAAATCAATTAATTAAATTTCATAGATATATTATTTTAACAATGTTCATTAAAAGGAAAAACAAATATTTTTTTCAATTGTAGACATGAAAGTTTATATTAATTCTACTGTTGCAATAGACTATCGTTAAAAATGAAGAACCATCGTTAATTACTTCAAAAGTTTTGCAAATAACGTCAAGAAATACGGCTAACATTACTTGTCTACTTAAATGCTATTATGCCCAATTCAAACAAATATCATTGCTTCTATATCATGTAACATACAGAAATAAATAAGTGTAAATTAACTTAAGATAATACTTTCTTTAACAATTTTGTTCAAGTCTTTATTAATAAATAACTATTTCTATTCAGACAAGAATAGATGGCAACTTCTATTGCGAACTTCAAGCAACTTACGCCACCTCTTAACAAATAAGGGAATATGATCGCCAACTTTTTATATTACCAAAATAACGAATGATTATTTTAAACAAATCATTAGGATGACTTTCATAAAGGGAAAAAAATTCAATTTAAAGAGTCATATCTTAATCACATAAATACTAGAATAACTAAAAATTGTAAAGTTATTCATACTTTTCTTAACCATTATCACCGCCTACAATATAATTTATAATTTCAGAATAATATAATATAATTGAGATACAAAATGAATATGGCAAATAATACTACATTCCAGCCAGTAAAACTGCTCTTAAATTTACAATAAAGTATTCTTACTCTTATAAATTAAATAAAAATTACTTAGTATTATATACCAGTACCGGACAGTAATTCTATGATTTCTAATGATTATTACAGATTGTTGGGGTTCCCAAAATAAAATCGAAAGTAATTATAAAAATCTATTGAATTACAAATACCTATTTTATGTGCTCCCTTGTCTATATAATTTATTAAGCATACACAATGAATACTTAAATATAACTTTTAATATAATAGTGACCTTAATAAATTTTCCAGGTCAAATAAAACTAAGCAGTAAGGGTAAATAAGAAAAATTAAAATATAATCTAAGCTAAAAGTAGTCAATTTGTATAATGTAGAGTGAGGAGGAACTGATGAAATTATAATTCAGCGGATGATTCTAAAGTCTGTTGGCGTAAACGAATAAAGCCAACCGTATTGTTATAAACAAACGTCACATGCAAGACGCGTGCTGTACAGCGAGGTAACATGAAACCGAAACTAAAGCTGAACGAAAAGCTCTATAAAAAGCAAAACTAAAACTAAATGAAAAGATAAATACCTCTGGAAACTGGTGCACGGGCATCATTCGTTCTTCCTTACTCATCTATTCGTTTATTATGAAGGTTTTTATTCGTCAATGCATGCATTTATTTCATTACATGCTATAGAGTAGGACACGAAATGCATAATTTTCATAATCGTAAGTCTATAATCCAAACAGAAGAATGACAAGTACTGTAGATACAGAGTCGAGTGCTTCAGATCAAGATTAAACAAGAATAATCCACAAACAAATTATTTTTCACAGTACAATATCAGTTATCTCTCTTACGATACAGCGATATTTGAAGAGTACGATACGGAGTTCCGTTAACATCAACGTCTTCGCATCGTCTGCGATCGTGACGCTTTTCGTGAATGTCACGTGCTTAAAGGCCGTCTCTCATTGGCTGCGAGGTTCGGCCGAGTCTACTTCTGGCAGTCAGGGAATGTACTTGAAAAGAGGGTTCGGACATACTGTGAAAATTTAGTTATAGGTCAGACTCGCTGTATAAAGAAATAAGTTAAGATCATGATACGATTTTTTAAATGTATTTACACGAGTTAAAACTTATGCGAACTATTAGCGGTGAAAACTATAAACAATATTTAAAAATTATGAAAAAAATAATTTTCGGTAAAAATATATTTAAAAAATATTTTTAAAAGCAATAATGTTTAGAATTAAAAAGTTATAAAAATATTTTTATTTTTAATAATTTTCTTTTCGATCAGTTTATATAAAATATATTGTTATATTATGTCTGAGAAATAGTTCTTTTGGGAGGATAAAAAAATAAAATTTTCAAAATCAAGCTTTAAATTGTTATATATACGTATGGTAGTTTTTGATAATAAAAAAAATTACTACACTATACTAGAGTATATTAACATGTAAGAATTCAAAAAATCGCTAGCTATAGAAAAATAACAATGCATTTTAATTTCAGGAAAATATTTATGTAAAATAGACAATTTAAAATTTAATTTTTTCTTAAAGCGAAATTTGTTTTAATAAAAATATTATCTGAGTAATTTAAATAAACCACAGTCCAATATCAGAATTTAAATCAGGTTAAAATATTAAAATGTTTAACAAAAACTAGTTTATAATGTGTGAGAAACACGAGATAATCTGAAACTAAAACAAGAACTTCACAAATCTCCGGTAAATAAAACGTTGAAGTTTCATTTTCTAAATTAAATCCGTTGATAGAAGTGTAGCGCCATCTGTTGCACAAATATAAAGTTAGAACTTTTTTGGGTTAGCAAAATCTTTTAGATGGGGAATTTTCCATTTATTGTTATAAATATTAGAGCTTATAAATAATATTAATAATAATAATGAACTTAATGATATTTTCCCATATTTTTTATTACAGTTTAAAATAATTTTATAGTCTATTTTTATCAATACGATGGCTTAATTATTTTTAATGCGATGTATTAAACATTATTAACCTTTTAACTTAATTTATATAAATACTGCTGGACAAGAAGTGACATATATTCTCATATAACTGTATTAACTAATGCATTACTAATGTTCAACTTGAAATTTCATTCTACAGAATATGTTTAGGAGTCTTTTTATTATATGTAGATTAATTGAGATGCATATAAATATTGAAATACATATTTCCAAGACCAGTTGTTCGTAAAATGTAAAAAAGGGAGAAAATTGAAAATAATTGAGGAATAGTTTTCTTTGAATTTATAGCTACTCATTAATACCTCTATATATAGCTTAGTGTAGAGGCGGGAGGTGGGCACACTCTCCTGGCGGCACTCTCCTAGGGGCAGTAAGGTTCCCATCAAAATACAAAAATAAACAATATATTATTTAACATGTTCATTTAATGACAAGAATATTACTATAAGAGATTATTATTCGGGATTATTTTGTATTATTAATAATACAAAATAACAACGGCATGGTTAAAGAAATTTATAGAGAAAAACATATTTTAATTTGAAGGGACTGCGGATCGATGGAAATCGGCAAAGGGGAGAGAAAGACTGACACGAACGCCGAAATATCTCCGGAAAAGATAGGGGGATAGAAGAGTGTTAAAGGATACACCGAGGGCAAAGGAATGTAATCAGATCTCGGGTATTAGCAAACACGGGTGGGATTTATGTTTGTTTTGACACCACAGTTTTGTTAGACGGGAGATCGCCACTCTCGGCTAATGAATCGGGGATTACTACAAGGGTGTACGCGTACTTGGCTTATATCCATACATGATACTGGGGATATTTGTACATATTTATACGAGCAAACAAGGATGGGATTTATATTCGGTTTGACATCACATTGTTAGATGTAGACAGCACTGCGGTCACCACTCTCGGCTAAATGGGAGTACCCTTACATTGCCTATATTTATACACAATACTGTGCATATTTGTATTCATGTATACAAACAAATATGGGTGGGATTTACGTTTGTTTAGAGATAACAGTTTTGTTAGATAGGAGCTGCATTGCGATCGTTACTTTCGGCTAATTAATTTGGGATTGTTAGATGGGCTTACGCGTACATTGCCTATATTTATACACAATACTGTGCATATTTGTATTCATGTATACAAACAAATATGGATAGGATTTACGTTTGTTTAGAGATCACAGTTTTGTTAGATATGAGCTGCATTGCGATCATTTCTTTCGGCTAATTAATTTGGGATTGTTAGATGGGCGTACGCGTACATTGCCTATATTTATACACAATACTGTGCATATTTGTATTTATGTATACATGAAAATATGGATGGGATTTGCGTTTGTTTAGAGATCACAGTTTTGTTAGATATGAGCTGCATTACGATCGTCACTATCGGCTAATAAATTTGGGATTGTTGGATGGGAGTACGCGTATTTTGTGTAATATTCATACATGATGCTGTGCATATTTGTATATATGTATACAAGCAAATATGGATGGGATTTACGTTTGTTTAGAGATCACATTTTTGTTACATATGAGCTGCATTGCGATCGTTACTTTCGGCTAATTAATTTGGGATTGTTAGATGGGCGTACGCGTACATTGCCTATATTTATACACAATACTGTCCATATCTGTATATATGTATACAAGCAAATATGGATGGGACTTACTTTTGTTTAGAATTCACAGTTTTGTTAGATATGAACTGCATTGCGATCGTTACTTTTGGCTAATAAATTTGGGATTGTTAGATGGGCGTACGCGTATTTTGTGTAATATTCATACATGATGCTGTGCATATTTGTATATATGTATACAAGCAAATATGGATGGGATTTACGTTTGTTTAAAGATCACAATTTTGTTATATATGAGCCGCAATGCAATTGTCACTTTCAGCTAATACATTTGGGATTGCTAGATGGTTGTACACGTATTTTGCATAATATTCATGCATGATGCTGGCCATACTTCTACAGATGAATACTAACAGGGACTGGATTCATCTGCCCTGACACAGTTTTGTTATACATGCACCCCAGAACTCGCCGCTCAGCTAATGAATATGCGTGTAAGAGTACTTTGCTATGATCGATCATTGTACATGTTTGTACAGATGTGTACTAGAAAACATGGGAAGTATCAATGCTTGCTTTGACATCACAGTTTTGTTAGATGTTTCCTGCACAGGGATAGTCACTTTCAACGAATAAATTTGGGATTGATGGGTAAACGTACGTGTATTTGGATTTTTTCAAAAATGATACTAAACACATTTGTACAAATATGTGAACATATTTTGTTATAGATTGATCATTGTTCGAGGCAGTTTGATCATTTGCGCATCCTATATTTATGTAAGGACTGTGCATATATCTTGAATTGTACTGAAGGATCTATTTTAAATAAATACTTTAAGCTGTAAATATAATGAAAAGAAAATTACCAATTTATTAGAGATTTAGAAATCTCGTAGGACCAAAGAAAATATCTCTGTAGATTCATTTAATATAGAATATTTGACTGGAGAGTTGCCTCTTGGGATTGACGTTTGGAATCAAATGTTTGACCGCAATTAGGCCATAGACGTTTTCAGATGTTACAAAGCAGTCTGTAAGGGCCAACAGGATGTGGTTTGAGCTCCAACTCAGATTCCTAAATTACTTTTTCTTAATTCAAATTTTATTAATACAGTAGTGTAATCATGACTAATACGCATGGAACTATGGACTTACTATTGAACTATGGAACGATTTAATAAAGTGTCAAGTTCAAGTTTAAAATATTTAACAGGATCAATGAGATCAGAATAAGGAGAAATATAAAATATACTATTTTTTAACTGAATTAAGAGTTACTAATTTTACATCATATTTTTTAATAAAAGGCGTAGATAATAGCAACAATCTGTAAGCAGCAGGTACCGGTCTAGGCTTCATGTTGTAAAATACTAATGGTACAGGTCACCGTATAATGATATTTTGACATCAAAGTTTTAATTGCATTCTATTTTAACACTATTTTTTTCATAACCATATATATCATAACTATCATAGCAAATATAAATTAATGTTAGAGCCCACGAATGGGAAATCAAGAACGCGTACACCAGATTTATTCTTATACATTTCATTAAATAAAGAATAAGAAAAGGCTTAAATTATGATTGACGAATTTTTACATTTAGAAAGAATTAAATAAACTAAAGCTGCAAATGTTTAAATAAATTTACAGTGGATTACTTTAAGGCCAATATTCTATGCAGAACAACTCAAACAATTACAGAACAAATAAGGTATTGTATTAATACAGTATTACTGATGTGAAATAATTATGAATAATTTTATTCCACACATCTATCTCATTATTAATAAAAGCTACATTACAAACATTAGTTTATTTTACTAAGATTTAAAGCTTTAATAGATGTTATAATAACAGATATAATGTAATGCTTTTATATTATATTAATAATTTAATTATAAATTAAATTAAGCTATATTTTATTATTATTATAATTAGTTTTAATAATAAATTAAATTAAATTAAGCACATTTTAGATTAATTATTCCAACTGGAAAACTGTCAGTGATAAAAATATTTTTCCATACTCAGTGAATTAAAGAGATACAATAACAATAAAAATTATAATATTTGAAAACTATAATTCTGATCTAAATGTATACAAAGTATATACCATGTATTGCATATATGACAGTTTAAAAAAACTAATAAAGTGTATAATACAATTTTAGTTGTATATCAATGAAATACAAAATGGGTGTTAATAGCGTTATTTATTAGAAAACAATTTGTTGAAACACTACAAAATCTACAGAAATATTTATAAAAATACAGAATTCTCCTTAAGGTAAGAGTACAAAATCGCTATGATTTTTACACATAAACTGCGATTAAGAAAATGCTTATCAGAGAAAAACAAGACTAAAACCGAAAAATTTGTTCATTTTATGAACAAAAGCATATTTTTATGATTATATAAAATATAAAAACTCGCAATACGTAATATGAAACTATTGATTTAGTAAGTTAATAAGCATAAGTGTTTCCCATTTTTTAAGAAAAATTCAAAAAATAACGTTTGTCGTATAATTGAAACCGCTAAATATGGAACTATACTACAATAAAAGGGATTATCAAAGCAATTTACGGCATCCAACAGCATTATATATATTACAATACAACTTTACAATCGTGATGAGACCTAATATATCTTATATATTGGGGCATTAATAGCAGCTAGGTCATACATATCATTTAAATATTAGAATAACTATCGCAAATTATAAATTAATATTTAAGGTAAATAATTTCTGTACGTTACCATTAGTTTCTCCTAAACCTTCACTAATACAGCTGCAAATTATAAAACAACGGCAGTCTTCAGATGAGAAAACGAAATTTTGAAATAAACTTTTGATAATATACAGAAGTACAGAAACGATCTGTGCGTAGTTAATGCTGGCAAATATTCGTTAACTTAATCAAAAGTTATATATCAGTATTGTATGCAAATACGAATGAATATAAACAATTATATTAATTGGATTGGCAGAAACGCTCGAACGAGACATTTGATAAAGGATCTGTAAAAATAAATATGCATGCATATGCACTCTCAGCATTTTGTTTATTATAATAATAGCACATAGGCTGACTCAGCAAAATATCTGAAAGTCATGAGTCTGTTATCATGTTTTACATTCAAATTTCGAAATTATTCTAAACATGTAGTAGTTATAATAAAAATGACTTCAGGAAATACTATCAGAAGGAGTTTATTTTGCATTTGATAAAAGATCCCATTTATCACTGTCAAAAACGTCACCTATGTCGTTTAACTAGAAAAAAAAATTGTCAAGTCATTACAACAACAATGAGTCAGCGAGTACGGAATAAAGCTTCCCGTCATTTAATATGTATTGGATATGCGTTGATTTTGCAGCGTAACACATGAAAAGTTTAAAAGTCATTCTTGTCTTAGATTACACGAAGCACTATTTTGGTTAATATTTTTTTCATCATTTTAGATTATTATATTTATGAAACGTACGAAATCTTTGGCGATAATGTTTCAACAGAACTATTCTTAATTTATAAAGCCCTTAAAAAACGTGCAATTTTTTAAGACGCTTTCATATGGAAAAATATAATCTTAATTGATATAATAAATAAAAATACACTGCAGTTACAGTATATTAGATAAAACTATTTATTTTAACTGAATATTTAATGAATATGATTTGTAAAAACAAAATAAAATCTTCTTTTCAAGAAATTAATACTTTTAATACTAAAAACAAGTTAATCTGCACTAGAATTACTTAAATACTTGCTATTATAGTTTGAATCACAAATTCTAGAAAACTATAAATGTATATAGCAATATACAAAAATGTATATGAAATATGTATGTAATTGTAAAATTATCTTGCTAAAATCAATTTATTACATTTCATAGATATATTATTTTAACAATGTTCATTAATAGGAAAATCAATTTTTTTTTACAATTGTAGCGATCAAAGTTATATTAATTCTATTGTTACAATACTGTTGCACTAGATTGTTGTTGAAAATGAAAACCCATCATTAATTAATTCAAAAGTTTTGCAAATAACGTCAAGAAATACGGCTAACATTACTTGTCAACTCAAATGCTATTATGCCCGATTCAAACAAACATCATTGCTTCTCTACATCATGTAACATACAGAAATAAATAATTGTAAATTAACTTAAGATATTACTTTCATAACGATTTTGTTCACGTCTTTATTAATAAATAACTATTTCTATCTAGACAGGAATAGATGGCAACTTCTATTGCGAACTTCAAGCAACTTACGCCACCTCTTAACAAATAAGGGAATATGATCGCCAACTTTTTATATTCACAAAATAACGAATGATTATTTTAAACAAATCATTAGGATGACTTTCATAAAGGGAAAAAAATTCAATTTAAAGAGTCATATCTTAATCACATAAATACTAGAATAACTAAAAATTGTAAAGTTATTCATACTTTTCTTAACCATTATCACCGCCTACAATATAATTTATAATTTCAGAATAATATAACATAATTGAGATATAAAATGAATATAAATAATACTACATTCCAGCCAGTAAAACTGCTCTTAAATTTACAATAAATTATTCTTACTCTTATAAATTAAATAAAAATTACTTAGTATTATATACCAGTACCGGACAGTAATTCTATGATTTCTAATGCTTATTAAAGATTGTTGGTGTTCCCAAAATAAAATCGAAAGTAATTATAAAAATCTATTGAATTACAAATACCTATTTTATGTGCTCCCTTGTCTATATAATTTATTAAGCATACACAATGAATACTTAAATATAACTTTTAATATAATAGTGACCTTAATAAATTTTCCAGGTCAAATAAAACTAAACAGTAAGGGTAAATAAGAAAAATTAAAATATAATCTACGCTAAAAGTAGTCAATTTATATAACGTAGAGTGAGGAGGAATTGATGAAATTATAATTCAGCGGATGATTCTAAAGTCTGTTGGCATGAACGTGTAAAGCCAACCGGATTGTTATAAACAAACGTCACATGCAAGACGCGTGCTGTACAGCGAGGTAACATGAAACCGAAACTAAAGCTGAACGAAAAGCTCTATAAAAAGCAAAACTAAAACTAAATGAAAAGATAAATACCTCTGGAAACTGGTGCACGGGCATCATTCGTTCTTCCTTACTCATCTATTCGTTTATTATGAAGGTTTTTATTCGTCAATGCATGCATTTATTTCATTACATGCTATAGAGTAGGACACGAAATGCATAATTTTCATAATCGTAAGTCTATAATCCAAACAGAAGAATGACAAGTACTGTAGATACAGAGTCGAGTGCTTCAGATCAAGATTAAACAAGAATAATCCACAAACAAATTATTTTTCACAGTACAATATCAGTTATCTCTCTTACGATACAGCGATATTTGAAGAGTACGATACGGAGTTCCGTTAACATCAACGTCTTCGCATCGTCTGCGATCGTGACGCTTTTCGTGAATGTCACGTGCTTAAAGGCCGTCTC
>CM063498.1:151723716-151751216 GCA_032207245.1 Pardosa pseudoannulata | reverse complement strand
TAGAAAGATGTTGAAAAGAAAATTAAATACTCGGTGTTCTTAGAATGAGAATTTTCAGAGGTGATAGATTAGTGCAACTTTGTCAAAGTTTCCAGTTACAAGTTCAAATGCTTCTATATTAATGGCTGTAATAGAGTTTGTCATGGACCTCTTGAAGCTGATTGATGAAGTCTCTCTTCTTCTTGTAAACCAAGTCTTTCATGTGACCACAAAGATGACCATTTGAAGTGTCTCTCTTATGTACAAGGATAAGAAATATTTAGACTTTGCACAAAGTGTAGGTTAGCCCAGGCTACGCTTGAACGCATTATGGGTTGTATTGATTTTAATCTGAATGAGGTTCTCTTAAAACCTCTTCTGTTTTTAGATTTTTTATATGTATGTGGACTCATGGAGTTGGTATAGCTGGCTGGACCAACTGGGATTAGAAACAACAATAACAACACCATGAATATCGAGTGTACCGATGTATTTTCCCACGATGGCAGCATGTGCATACACAGTTGTGGACTAAAATTTCTAAGAATGTAGATGCAGTTATTGACTCCGAGTTTTAATAGGGACTCCTGCAGAGGAGTTATAGTTGATGGAGTGGCACAAGTGTAACCGTCAAGCCCAGGCAGGGATGCAACTGTGAGATATGGGGACAGGGGCTAGGAAATAATGCCAATTTTCACAAAAAAAGGACCATTTTAATGAGCCCACCTGCACATCCAAAGGGGGTGCAAATGTGGGAAAACTTCATCAACAAGTGATTGGAAAAGAGGAAAAAAAAGGGGCGTTGAACTGAGGTGAAGAGTTATGGAAAGAAAGTTGTAAAAGGAGTCGAGTTCGGAGGTGAAGAGAGAACGGGTGCATCCAGTTCCCGTGAGCAAGCCAGAGAGCCCGGGCCAGCAATATTTTCCCGATCCCGCATTCATACGACGCCAGCACCTACTTCCAGCAAAGTAACAACCTTTAAGCCAAAATCGACTCCTAGCGGCCCACACTGCTTTCCTGTAATTACTGGAGGTAAACCGACTTAATATTCATGATTATTACCTGGGTCTCATAACATTTTGATAAGGAATACCATTTCAAGAATATTGATGAATATAAAAACCAAATAATTGCAAGTCATGTCATATATTAATCAAGTCAAGTATTAATCTGTAAACAATGTGCATAAATGTTTTAGTTTAAATATAAGGCCTTTAATTCCATAGCGTGTATTTTACTGTGTTTCCCCTCGGAGAATACAGTGGTGTCCTCTGGTGTTTGTGTTGTAAGTAAATTACAACATCGCGAATCCGTTAAAACGTCAAATCTCCGACATCGCTGAGGCAAGAACGTGACCAACGATGACTGGGTAGAATCATGAAAGTGATAGAAGTGCAAAGCTTCCGCAAATTGCTGTGAATTTCAATGCTGGGCCACCAACAAATGTTAGAGTGCGAGCCATTTAACGAAACATCATCGATATGGGCTTTCGGAGCCGAAGGCCCACTCGTGTACCCTTGATGACTGCACGACACAAAGCTTTACGCCTCGCCTGGGCCTGTCAACACCGACATTGGACTGTTGATGACTGGAAACACGTTGCCTGGTCTGACGAGACTCATTTCAAATTTTATCGAGCGAGTGCACATGTACGGTTATGAAGACAATCTCATGAATCCATGGACCTTTCATGTCAACAAGGGACTGTTGGAGCTGGTGGAGGCTCTGTGATGGTATGACGCACGGGCAGTTGGAATGATATGGGGCACCTGATACGTCTAGATACGACTCTAACAGGTGACACGTACGTAAGGATCCTGTCCGATCACCTGCACCTATGTCCATTGTGCATTCAGATGGACTTGGGAAATTCCAGTAATACAATGCGACACCCAATGTCCAGAATTGCTACAGATTGGCTCCAGAAACACTCTTCTGACTTTAAACACTTCTGCTGGCCACCAAATTTTCCAAATATGAACATTATTGAGCATATTTGAAATGTCTTGCAATGTGCTGTTCAGAAGATATCTCCACCGCATCGTACTGTTAAGGATTTATGGACAGCCCTGCAGGATCATGGTGTCAATTACCTCCAGAACTACTTTAGACATTAGTTGAGTCCATCATTTCGTAGTGGCACATCTGTGTGATCGCGGGGGCCCTACACGTTACCAGGCAGGCGTACCAGTTTTTTTAATCTTCATTGTAGATTATTAGACTTGGTTAATTTTATTCCAACTTCTTTTTTGGGAGTATGCTTACCACGCTTACCACCGCCTAATGGTATTATTAAAAGGTAGTGCATTTTATGCTGCTTATTTCTTTTTATGTTGTACTACATGATATTTAGAAAACATATCCGGCAAATACTAAACAAGAATTTGTATGGAATGTATTAAAATGAATCACATGAGCAAAAAGTTATGTACAAAAGAAATTGACTTAATAATAGTAATTCTCCTCTTTTGCAAAGCTAACAATAATTGTCAAAATCATGTTACAAAATGAAGACTTTTATTAATATTTTTTTGTTATTTCTAAATTTATTAATATTTGGTAGATCTAATAAGAGGTGGTAAAATGAATTACCACAGTTATTTTAAAATAGTGAATTTGGAGGTAAGTAGGTGAGAGAAGAAATGGATGACACAGTTTTAACAAAATTATCTCTTACAAATTATTTTCTACAGGTACAACTTTGAAACATTTAGAGTAAAAAACTGAAACATTTTAACATGTTAAAAATATATAAGCTTGATGGTAACTATAAAAATGTAAGAAAAAACAATTACAGTTGCAATAAAAATGTCTCATCTCTCCTTCACATCAGGAAGGGATTGGGCTTGTGTTTGAAAGATAAATTACATGCATAATTTAAAAAAATATTGTGAAAAATGGCAAAAATTGTGTGTCACTCATATATAAAAGCTTTGTTAAGCACTTATCAAATCTATTTTGTATTTATATATTAATGTATTTAGGATGGATGGAAAGTTAACTTCAAGAAGAACTTCCGCCACATCTGGAAACACATCAGCTGAGCCAGGCGGGTCGTTTAGTCACAAAATTGCGACACCATGGATCTGGAAGGTTCCAGAAAGAATCATGCGAAAGGCAACCGGAACTCCTGTATAACAAGATTCGCTGAGCGGAGGATAAAGAGGTTTATTTATTTTGTGGAGCTTGAGAGGAGTCGACTTGTCTCTCCGAATTGCCGAAGCTTGCTTTTTTTCCGAGATCGCCAGCGTCTCTGATTTCTGCTAGGAAGTCGACCTTCAACTTCGGGATCTTATTCCTATTACCTTTAATATTTTTTTAGGTAGCTGAGAGTGCCCCTTACTCTCATTTTGGATCGTCTTGCATCATTTAATTCCCAAAGAACTCCAGCGAGATACGTACTTTGAGCGCTTCGAGCCTCAGTGTAGAAGTAAACGGTTCGAATCATCAGACCGGTAGATTGTAGTGTCAGAGTCCCGTACCTGCACTAATTAACGAACTGTTCCTGTGTTCGAGAATTACCAGCTTCACTGTATCCACGTGTTTTATATTTTTAATGCTTATCTCAGTACGAGATTTCAGAAGCAATTGAATTTACGGAATTCTGTATATAAATGTGTATGAATTCTCTCCATGAATAAATCATTTAATCAAGATTAAATAGATATTCAGCCTGTATCCTTAATAGCCTCACCTACCCTTATTCCAGTACGTCACAACATAAAGAGAATATAACTTTTGAGAATTCCTAGTGTCTACATATTTTGGATTCTTGATAGTACGAGTTTAATAGAATAAGGTCTGGTTCTGCCATTGTGCCTCGTTACGGCTAATCGGAGATTAATAATAATACACGTGTATAGTGTTTAATCTAGGTTTATCTCCAATACACAACAACTAACTGCTTAACAGCTTAGTGTTTCTGCCAAATGTAATATAAGTTATACCTAGGTTTTGTTTGTACCAAAAAATAAAAATAAAAAATCACAGCTACGACTGTAGTTATGATTCTTTTTTCCTATTAGAAATTACAATCAACATTTATAAGTATGGCAATTTTTTCCAAAGTACCGGTGCGATGGTTTTTTTATATTTGTAACTCATTCCAGCAAGTTGAAAACACATTTTTTCTGTATTTCAAATATACATACTTGCGTACATACATACCCAAGTATGTACAGACACCATGACGAAACTAGTCAAAATTCATCAAGAGATGGTAGAAGTGAATACAGTCTGTATTGGTTATATGGTCAGCTCAGCGGTACAGAAAAATCAGACCCTATAAGCAGGGTGATCATATATGCGAAACAATACAACCCTATTGTTCATACACCTTGCATTTTTAACCCATAACAGAAGACCTTTATCCACATTCCCATAAGGTGACAAGCGCTGACGTTTTCTTTCCAGATCACCGATTTCAACACTTGAGGACCAAAGTTTGGCAGCTAAAATGTTGTTTAAAGTCGTCCGAGTAATCGAATTTGCTTTGGCGAAAGCAACCTTTGAAAGATTAGATTTTTTAAATTTTTTAATAAATTCATTTTTGGTACCAAATGATAAATTCTTTCTTTTCGAAGCCATGATTAAAAAATGAACGTTCTTACTCGTGACGTATGATCCAAATGCAACACAATTTTCCTTTACTTCTTTCGTCTCAATTTCCACTTACGCAGGGAGAGATAACGTCAACCAATAAACAGACAGATGTCCACATCTTGTCAGGGGGCAAGAGAACTGATAGAGGTGATGTCTACACAAGCAAGAAAGGGGGAAAGGGAGGGAAATAAAGGCTTGAATTCAGGTCCTCTCCGATTTAGTTCTGACTTCTTTAAAAAAAGGAAAAGAAAAAAACACATGAAACTGACCATATAACCGGTAACAAGAAAAAGAAAATGACTGTATAAGCGGTGCACTTTAACACATGTTCCCTATTAAGTTAGACGGGACTTTAGAAAACTGACCTTATAAGCTGGGGGACCTTATAAGCGGGTGACCATATATCCGGTACTGACTGTATTTGAAATTTAAGTTTACGAGTGCGTACAGGCCGAATGATGGCCATATAGGTGCTCCCTTGTCTGTCATACCGGAGATTATGGGTTCGAATCCCACTGCTGGCATGAATGTTCCTTTCAGAGTTGACTTTAGGTAGTAGGTACCTGTCTCATGTAGCCAAATAGGAGACCGTAGTACTTCAAACAGTCGAGTGCATAGAGATGTAAAACTAAAACCAGTCGAAAGGAATTCAGGTACGGTCAAATGGATATGTATGTTTAAATATGAAGATAAAATTTTTTCTCAATTTTGGTCTTCATATTTCTCTTTCTTTACTCCATACAGTTCGACAACTCTTCCTATACTTCGTAAAAATGAGTAAAAATAACCGCATATGTAATCTTTCTTATCTTAGTTATACGTAACATCAGAGATGAAATAAAGTCCGTAAAAAATAACCAAATATCCCTTAAATTGGTATAATATAAATTTGTACAAATAAAACAAAGGGAAATTAATTTTGATGGAAGAACTATCACAGACTAAGTAGTTAAATTGTCACAAACGCAAAAAGAATACAGCTCCGTTTAAAATGAGTGAAAAATAGATTAACGAGAAAAACAGTCTAGTAAGCACGTCATTTTAGTGGCGCCTGTACAAAGTGAACGTTTGACCTCAAAAACCATAGAACAAAATCGTTATATACTAAAGAAAAATACATTTTTCTTGCAAATGAGTTTGAAATGTCACAGTTAAGTAAAATAAGTTACATTTCAGGATCGTAGTCAGAGTTTGAATTAGTTGTATCTTTTCATATGAATAAAATTTTCTCCATGGAAAAAATATTTTAATATTCTCCATGATATTTGAAATCATATTGTTTAAAAAGATGCAATAAAATTATTTTTAATGTAATTTATTTTGAGTAGTTTTAAATTGTATGCAATATGCCAAATTTAATTCTTCTTATTTTGGTTATGTCTTGTCCCACACTTTCCTTTTAGTACTTTTTATCTTTCGACAAATCTTCGACTTCTATTAAATATTAGAGCATCTGGCCTAAAAGAGGGTTTGCCAACCTACCTATGTCCAATCATATGAAATTAAGTAGCATGCGAGAGTATTACAGAAATTTGTATGTACTAAAAGAATAATCCGTTTGTGTATTTGATACAAATCCAAGAGTTTATAGTAGTCATCAAATTTTTAACAGACATTCTGTGATAAGACGGGACTACAGGTTCTCAACCTTCTCGAGACCTCCCCCCTTAACAATAAAAAATATTCGAACGCCTATTTTTCCACTATAGTTAACTATACTAAATATTAAAATAGTGTTGCATATTAACTATATCTGCTATATCTTCATATCTATCTATTGAGAATCAGAAGGCAGAAATTAATAAACCGTTCAGCAAGTTTAGTAAAAAATTGTTTTTTAATACGCATAAAATCATTGAGAAATTTAGAAAAGATTAATGAGATAGTTTAGAGTGGTGGAGATTTAATAATTGGTTAATGTCGGGTTCCAGTGTCGTTAACATCATTCGTAGATATCCACGCTCATTAATGCCCCCTTTCTTAGACAGTAGACTAGCTACTGAACTAAGCTGACGTTTAGAAAAATACCATGTAGGATATGCAATTAGAATCTCTTTACTGTAGCCCAAAGGTGGCTAAATAGCAGACCGTAGTGAAATTTGAGAAATTTACAATTGGAAAATAATGCATGCTTGTTGCATGGTTTAAACATTAGAACTTAAAAAAAAACTTATATTACAAAAGAAAAAACAGTTAATGTTAGGTATTGGGGAAAAGTATTATGAGTTATTTTGGATCAATTTACTTTGTAAATTTTCCACAGTGAAATTTTAAGTTCCTTCACTTATAGAAACATATAGAATGGCAAATACAAGTATTGAAAGCGGTTCGGAAAAAATTAAATGAAAAAAAAAAGAAAAATTTTACCTCGATTATATTATAGAAATTGATTGGTTTAGTTATAATAATTGCTATAACTATTTATGTATAGTCCGGACTATTTAACCGCTCTATTTTTAATTTATGAATAATAAGATAAACTGCAATAGCAATGAATTTTGATTTAATGCAGACACATACGTGTATAATGAAATGTGGTCTGCCAGATTAAAATACGTTTTCAAAGCTGCAATTGAAACACGAACCACAGGCTTTCTAAATTGATGAAAATCTGAAACACTCGTTAGAAACTGCATGTATAAGCATTGAAATCGACTCGGAACAAATTAAAAAAAAATTAACACTGATTATAATATATTGATATGTTAATTTATAATAATTGCCCTGGCTATTTATGTAACTGTTCTAGTTTTAATTTGTGAATAATAAGAAAGGTTATAATAACAATGTATCTTGTTTCAATACACAAACACACTTGTACATATAAAATGCAACATGGCCTGCCAGTAAAATGTTGTTGTAGATGTTTTCAAAGCGTCTCACGAGTTTAACATGCCTGGATTAAACAACCTGACAGGTACAATCAAGAGCATTTTCCAGTTGACTGAGGTTTGATAGAAGAGCATTTTACGTTTTCAATTTAAACCTTCAAATAGATTTACACATGTTGATATGGAAAACTGTCCTTACTAAAGAATTATTCGCACTTTCAGTTGCTTTCTAATTAACGTGAAAAATATGGTATAACATTTAAACTTCTCGAAAAGTCAATTTCATTGTTGTAAATAGTGAAAATAACGAGCTAAAGTGGGTAGAAACAATTAGATGTTTTTGACTACCAACGTTTTCTATGAATAAAAGTGTCCAAAACATTCTGGATAGCATTATGTATCAACTTCCCTTCTTTTAACGGATACCATCTTAAATTTCGAGCAAATGTTTTCTTACTAATTCAAAAAATTCTGGTTTTTTTTTTACTCTTTAGATGGTGTAACTAAAATGGTGCTCTTGCATAACGGATAATGGATATAAGCATTTATCAGTGGCCATCACACTTTCCCACTGTTCCAAACTCTACTGCTGACAATTCAACTACAAATTAGGTGAGTACATTTAAGCAAAGGCGGTAGAAGAATGTAAATTGTCGATCGTCTAACATAAAACTAACATTAATGAGTCTGATTGAGTAAACTGATTGTCTCGAGATTCGTACTCCTCCGGCAGATTGCTTAACCCAGAACTCTGTTGAAACTGTCTATTAAACCTTCAAATAGATTTACACATGTTGATATGGAAAACTGTCCTTACTAAAGAATTATTCGCACTTTCAGTTGCTTTCTAATTAACGTGAAAAATATGGTATAACATTTAAACTTCTTGAAAAGTCAATTTCATTGTTGTAAATAGTGAAAATAACGAGCTAAAGTGGGTAGAAACAATTAGATGTTTTTGACTACCAACGTTTTCTATGAATAAAAGTGTCCAAAACATTCTGGATAGCATTATGTATAAACTTCCCTTCTTTTAACGGATACCATCTTAAATTTCGAGCAAATGTTTTCTTACTAATTCAAAAAATTCTGGTTTTTTTTTTACCCTTTAGATGGTGTAACTAAAATGGTGCTCTTGCATAACGGATAATGGATATAAGCATTTATCAGTGGCCATCACACTTTCCCACTGTTCCAAACTCTACTGCTGACAATTCAACTACAAATTAGGTGAGTACATTTAAGCAAAGGCGGTAGAAGAATGTAAATTGTCGATCGTCTAACATAAAACTAACATTAATGAGTCTGATTGAGTAAACTGATTGTCTCGAGATTCGTACTCCTCCGGCAGATTGCTTAACCCAGAACTCTGTTGAAACTGTCTATCTGCACTCCCACAATTTTTGTTAATTATCCGTTTTGCAGAACTTTATTACTCTCAGTCGACCAGATAGTGGTCTTCGGTTAATATCTCCCGCATTTTGAGACCTCTACCTCAGATTTCAGATCACCCACTGAATCACATTTACTAACTGAGACACACCGATTTGATATCATCCAGATTCCAGCATTCCAATTGATTCTTCTTTTCACAAACATATTCAGTTTATGTCTTTCGAGCATAAAAAAATATTTTTGAATTTTTAGAAACTTTTTTTAGTGTAGCAGATGCACAAAACTAGCTTGATCTCATAGGGAAAACAAAGCCTGCCGGAGCGTTCGGACGTGCACAGATGTTTTGTCCTTGTCGATGTTCACTTAAGGCCTTATCACACGTAACATGTAAATGATAGTTTGATTCATTTTGGTGAAGAATATGTGGAATCTTTCGTTATAGCAAAATGTTTTCAACTAATTTATTTAAGTTCATTTATTTAACTTGTGATAAAATATTTAATAGGTTAAATTTTTTTCTCTATCACACAAGAAATCGTGTATTCTTCAGTGGGATAGAAAATTCTAAACCGAGTCTGCTGTTTTTTAAACACGTACATGAAAAAAACAGTAGGTGAAAAATGTATGATAAGACCTTTTATAACTATCCGTTACATGACCCTAACGAAAGAAAATCGGAAGGTGACCTTTCGTAACGGACAATTATTGTTAGTGGTAGATAAAAACACGTGGTCAAAGCCGTTTTGTGTACCATGTTACCGCCAACAAATCAGAGGTAGTCGCTTAAGTGGAAGTAAATTAAAAATTGTCAGTACGCCGGAGCCAGTGTGTCTACGTCTTTATGATGTCTACTGCCGTCAATAGACTCTGATAATAATTATAAATCGAGTGGCAGTGGGTCCCCAAATTGACCAAGTTAAATGTGCCGCTAATGGATTTAGGATGGTTCGTCGGTTAACTTAAAGGAGACCTTCGGCCACATCTGGAAACGTTTCAGCTGATCCAGGCGGGTCGTTTGACCTCAAAGTTGAGTTACCCTGGTTCTTGAAGGTTCCGGGAGAAACACGAGAGGGGCAACCGGGACCTCTATATAGAAGATGATTAGCTGAGCCAAGAGAGGAGGTGATTTTTTGGATGGAGCTGGAGAAGAGTCCACTTGTCACTCCGAATTTCCGGAGCTTGAATTTCTTCAAAGACCGCCAGCGTCTCTGCTTTCTGCTAAGAAGTCGACCTTCGACTACGGGATATCATTCCCGCTACCTGTAATAATTTTTTTTTACTTTGTGCTTTGAAATAGGTTTCTGAGAGTGACACTTACTCTCATTTTTGATCATCATGCATCCTTTCATTCTCAATGAACTCCATCCAGATAAGTACGCTGACGAGCCTCAGAGTAGAAGTCAACTGTTCGGATCACCTGACCGGTAGATTATAGCGTCAGAGTCCCGTACTGGAACTGAGAGAACTGTTTCTGAGTTACTAGTTTCACTGTACCCACGTGTGGTATATTTTTAACGTTTATCTTAGCCCGAGTTCCCAGAAGTAATTGAACTTACTGAATCCTGTACATAGATGTATATAATTATTCCCATAAATAAAGCATTTACTCAAGAGTAAATAGATATTCAGTCTGTATCTTTGACGGCCTAGCCTACCCTTACTCCAGTACGTCACACTTTATACGCTTTACATATGATCAATGTTTCACCTGCAGAAACCCGTTCTCCATGAATTTAAACAGTTTTTCGAATAATAACTCACTTTATTTTTCTTATTTCACAATGAATTCTACTTTTGTTTTGGATATCAGTACAAATTCCCTATACACTTTTGAAACCAGTTTTGGAAAATTCTTTAGCTACAAAATATTTTCTTAGAAGAAAATTTTTTCAATTAAAGCGTACTACTTACTCTAGAGAATATTTATAAAAGCAGCTGCCCGTTTTCTATTTAAAAAAAAAACAACAAATTAATTTTCATTTAAACTTTATGTTTCACCTCTCCGTGGAGCAACTTTTCAAATAATGTGAAAATATTATCGCTCAGTAATCAATATACCAGATCATCATCGAATACTGTTGACACTCCCCCCTCGGGTAAGAAAGGCAAAACTAACTTTCACATAATTCTGACATTCATTTATTACATCGACTTCACAATATAACCAATAATTACACTCAAAATTATCAATTTTTTGCCCCATTGTTCTTCACCTCGGACAAAATGCTTGAAAAAGAAGACCTTATAGGTAAAGTCATTTCGAATGGGTAAAATCCTATCGAATATTCATTATTGGAAGCTGTACGTTTTTCAATAAAGACTGCCAATATTGGAAAAAGACGGCGGAAACATTGCTTTCCGTTAAGGTAGATGATTTTCTGGGTGACTTGTTCGTGAATAAGTTAATTATGGCGGTAATAAAAAATTAACCCTAAACTGTTTTATAACACGCAAGCGATTGTAGTGAAAGTTTAGGGAAATTAATTTTTCCGTAAAAGGCTTTTAAATAGCTGTTAATAATGCGTAATATTTAAAATCTTCAATTAATGAAGGTAATGGATATGAAACACTTATCGGTGTTCAACATGTTTCGCAATTTTTAAATATTTCTTGCGAAATGTGAAGTTAATCATTTTAACCGTCTCTTGAGTGAAACTGTTGGCACTAATAGCTATACAAAATAATTTAATGTCAAGTATCATGATATAAAATGTATTATTATGGTTTTATTTTATAAGACAATGTAACATTTAGATACATGCTGGCTGTTTATATCCCCATTTATACGGCTTTGTATCTAGTTCAAGCCGCCGAATCGACAGAGTAGTTAAAGTATCCACCTTCCAGGCTGAGGATGTGTATTATAAATTTCACATAAGAATAGGTTGTAAAAACAGTGAGTGTCTAATCTTAAATCCTCAATTGGTTCTCGGTTTGGTTTGGTTTGGAGTGCTACGGTCTACTTTTTGCAACACGAGGGCTAATGAGACCGGGACCTACAGTTTAACGCCGATTCCGAACGGCTACGAACATCCATGCCTCAGTGGGATTCGAACCCACGAACTCCGGTTCCGAAGGCCAGCACCCTAACCAATCGGCCATCGTTCGACCAATTGGTTCTCGGAGGAAAGGCCAATTGCATGCTAAAGCCAAAGAATATAGACACAGAAGGGACGGTGCCGTAGAGATAATGTAAACACGCGAAAAAAGTTATCTCTAAGAGTATTGACAGAAAAACTACTTTACAGGCTTCTGCTCAGATTCAGTTTCTTCATTCGTCTTTTAACACATTATGCGGGACACGTACTAGTACGTTTTTTGATTATTGATACTTGAGCGCGAGACACGTACTAGTACATTTTCTGAAGTCTGATACTTCAGCGTGGGACACGCACTAGTACTTTTGCTGACGACTGATGCTTGAGTGTGGGTCACATACTAGTACGGGTTAGTGTAACAACATGGTTTGTTTGTGGGTACAAAAATAACGGTATGTACAGTAAAACGAAGCCGATTGTTCTTGTCTACTACATAGAGTCTGGAAACATTTAGACAAATAAAAACTAGTTTTTACATCAATCGATGCGGAACCATAGAACGGGAAAAAGTTAAAACTATATACTGTTATTTCTATTTGATTTTTTATATTTACGATACTATTATAAATTTATCCACTAAAAAAACATTTTTGGCTTACAAAATCTTGTGGTTGTTATTTATATATTTCTATTTAAATATTTGTATATTTATATATTTCTATTTATATATTTCAATATAAAATACTAAAAATTGGTTAAAAAATTAAATAATTTTCGATCTATTGAGATTTAACTAAATAACTAAATTTACGCGCAAAACTCCCGCTCCCGATACTATTCCGCTGCGAAATGTATCCGCACACAATGTGTTAAGTTGCAATTTTATTTTCCTTTTAAAATGTCAGTTTCGTAGATTGCAAAAAATTAAAATATATGTTTTAAACATTGAAAGTGAATTGTATTACTTTTATATACAGCATAAATAAATATTTCTAATTTTATCTGGTATGATAAATTTCGTAGCATACTAATGCAAAGTCCATTATCACAAACTGGACAGTAGAACTGAGTTTTTTTCCTGCAACTCTCATTATATTCATCACTTCTGGAACACTAGACTTTGCATTCCCTTGATGGTTGCCCTTTCTTATCAGTATGAGGCCTAATTAAATGCCTTTCAATCAAAAGGTTGGGGTTATTATAGGTAAGGCAGCTTCTTTTTTGCAATTGTATCTGATATCGAATACTTTTGAATAAGTTTATTTAAAAGATAAAAGGAGATATCTTTTAAATAAACTGGCCGGAGATAGGAATACAGACTGAACGGAGATAGGAATATAGAGGTTGGGGTTATTACAGGTAAGACAGCTTCTTTTTTGCAATTGTATCTGATATCGAATACTTTGGAATAAGTTTATTTAAAAGATAAACGGAGATATCTTTTAAAAAAACTGGCCGAAGATAGGAATACAGACTGAACGGAGATAGGAATATAGAGGTTGGGTTTATTATAGGTAAGACAGCTTCTTTTTTGCAACTGTATCTGATATCGAATACTTTTGAATAAGTTTATCTATTTTAAAAGATAAACGGAATTTCAAATGGGATTTTTTTCACATTGTTTTTTGTAAATAAAGTACAAGTTCAAAATAGCTTGATCTGATGCATTATAAACAGTCTGGTTCTGCCATCTATCTGGTGTATAGGTTGAGGTAAACATAATTCCGGGCATAAGAAATAGATTGCTATAATATATTATCATATTACTTTTGAACACGCGAATATCAAGGGTACAAGAAATACAGAGGAGAAACATTACCCGTCATTTAGAGGGGAGCGAGAAGTAAGGGGGTAAAGTCATAACATATTGACTACCAGTTGGGATTTTATATGGATACCAATTGAGTATCACTTAGGATTTTGTTTTGCTCATGTTGTTGTTTTGGTTGGTTGGTTGGTTTTGGAGCGCTACGGTCTACTTTTTGCAACACGAGGGCTAATGAGACCGGGACCTACTGCTTAAAGCCGATTCCGAGCGGCTACGAACATCCATGCCATAGTGGGATTCAAACCCACGAACTCCGGTTCCGAAGGCTAGCACCCTAACCATTCGGCCACTGTTCGGCTGTTGTTGTTTTGCTGATGCCACTTGGTGAAATCAAGCCCCATTGAGCCATACGCTACTCTCAAAGGGGTTCGACAATTATTATTATTATTATTATAATTAGGACCACTAGGGTGAAAGTACGACTTATCCTGAAGTGGGTCTTCGTAATTTCGAAGCAGGTACCAAGCAGAAGACCCATAGGCTTGGGTTGCCACCGCCAGAGGTATTGATTGAGAACATTGAGGACATTGTGACCACGAACATCTTTTACTTGCCCAAGTCACTTTTAACGAACACGGCGGAGCTTTGCCGTCTCGGGCTCCAAACCGGCAACCCTCCAGTTACGAGAGCTTTGCTTTTGCCGACTGAGTTACCACAGCTCTTTTTGCACGTGTATCCACAAACGATAAACTTAAAAGAAAAGAGTTTAACAATGCCTTTAAACATGGTTATCTAAAAACGCATCCTTAGATAACAGTATGTTCGTGCTAAGCCCTCAGTTTGGGTAGTTATTAATCCATAATAAAGATTATATTTACTTCAAAATTTAACACGGTTTTTAGATTATATGCCAGCACTACGAATAATTTAAAAAATTAAACAACTCATTTTTATAAAACGAATAACACATTTTATTTAAATTTAACTTTCTTCCCAAATTTATGAAGTTTAAACTGAAGAAATAAAAGTTCCATATTTGGCGACTTATTCTTGTACTTTACTAATGAAAAATTACCTACGTTGAAAAGGGAACTAAGGTCCTTATGATAATCCCCTATATAAAAGTAGCCTAAGTTATCTGTCCGTCTGTCTTGGAATTTATGAAACAGTTGGACCTGTAATAGATAGGGGCATCTATATTGGATTCTTGTTGAGTAAGGGTTAGCAAAAATCAAAGAGAGTAAATTTTATCTTCTCCCAAATTATCTATAGGATTCTAAACTAAATTGGTATAAATATGCTTCATATCACAGCGAAAAATACTGTTGTCTTTAAAACGTTCGAAATCCATCCCTTCCCCTGTTTTCGAGCATTTAATGTCATTATTTCAAGCCCTATTTTCTCCTGTTAAGAGCAGGTGATTAAATTTATCCCATTATAAGTAGATGAAAATAACATTTATTTCTAGCATTAGGACGTCATTCCTTTAACAATCCCATTTAATCATTTCTTATTTTAAATTATTTAAATATCGTCTGCCTTATTTTCATACGTTTTAAAATTAAGTTTATTTAAGAAGAAAGAGTAAAATTATACTTCTAATATTCTAAAAATTACAAAAACATATAGTGTTAATTTTCGATCTTCACTTGTTCCTACTGTTCGTTAATGTGTTAGAACACATTTGAAACGCTATCAAATGAATTAAATTACTTAAAATGCCTTAAGAAGTCCAGTGGCATTGAGGTAATACTTCGCTCTCAGTAAGACACAGGTCCGAGGTTCGATTGGGCAGGCCAACGTTGACCGAGCTTTTTATCCCTTCAGTGGGGTAGACAATCTGAAGACCAAGCACGATTGGGAACTACACATTGAGGATTCCGCGTAAGTTTGACCACCTAACTGCTTTGCAACCCAAGGCTCTTGGTCTCGAAAAGAGATTTTGGTACAGTAGGCTATGGCCCACTTGGTCTGTAGTACCAGGGAGTTGAATTTAGAGTTTACTTTAAACTGTCTTAATAAGTTTAGCTCGTTTTTTTTTTAATATATATATATTATATTATATGGGGTATTACTTTATCGTGGCCAGGTCCAGTAGAAGTAAAAACAATGTTCTATGTCAATCATGACCTAGATCTACGATAAATTATTTTACCTGCAGAAAATCTTCTGAAGGTTTACCTGAACCACCATTTAAATTTCCCCGAAAATGGTTTTAAACATTCCCTTATGCATAGTAAAGAAACATACATATAATCATACAGACGATTTGCTAATCAGTTCGGGACCTACTGCTTAAATCCGATTTCGAACGGCTACGAACATCCATGGGGAATTTGAACGTTGCCGTAGAACAGCACCCTACATATTCTAATGTTAATATACAGATAGCTTGGTTGACAAGATTAGACTGTTGGAAGGAAGTGAGATGATCAATAAAAATTGAAACAGTACCGTTTCTTATTTATCCGTTAGAAGATAAAAGAAATAAATATTTCATATATTGATTTACATATTTTTGTTCCCGAACTGTTAAAATAAGTATTTTTTTATTTTTAATATATCTAATTAAATTATTACATGTTATGGATGAGGTTTTTAGGGATTCTCAAATTCAATTTTCCCCACATTTCCCCTAAAACTATTAAATGAATTCGGTTTCAATGTGTCATCACACGAAATTCTCCTCTTTGATAGAAAGTTTGCTCATCCATGACTTATACAGAACGCGTTTATATAAAAGTTTAATTTTTTCTGTGACTAAATGTTGAAAAATTTAAGACTTGTTTATGTCTGAAATCCACTTTACTCCATTAAAATTAATTGAAAGCGTACAGTGCGAGAACTGTCTCAAGTCCCTTTGTAATACCTTTGTAATATCGTTAAAAGGTATTTTCGACCCTTATATATTTGTACAAAATATTATATAACCTTTAAATTTGTATGTAGAGTAAAAAATAAAAATTAAATGCAATATATAGCTGTAAAAATAATATTTTCACCAAACTATATTTAGATTGCAATTTTTTTTCTGTTGATAATATTTATCAAGATTGTTTGCAAGGAGATCTTAACTTAAATAAACTTAGAAAGTAATCTATAAAACAGGTTTATAAATATATGATTATAATTCCTTCTACCACTGAATAATGTATGCTCATGCATCGTTTAGATAAATTTGATATCGTTTATCGTATTTACACTCATCTATATTCAGAAAATTATTCTCAGACTTGGAATCAAACACGGATTGCTGATTTAAAAAAGGGACATTTTACCACCAAGTCACTAGAAATATAGTGAGCTAAAGAAAATTACAACAGTTAGAAATTCAAGTTTAAAAGACTTACTTTTATATAACGATAAGATTTTATAGTTGTTTCATGAATTGTGATTAAAGACACATTTAGTATAAAAAATTTGAGCTCAAATTGGAGATCCGAAGTTAACAAAATATTGGTTACAATACTTAGACCCAAATAGACATAGACATTAAATATTAAAATAGTGCTTCATTTTCTTTATATCTGTTTCATCTGCCTATCCATCTATTAAGAATGACAAAGTAGGAATTAATTAAAATGTTCATCAAATTTAGTAAAACATTGTTTATTAACACCCCCTAAAATAAGTATAAAATCAATAAGGAAAAAAGTTAATGAAATGGTTAAGGCTAGTGGAGTTTTAATAATTTATTGATGTGTGATTCTAGTTTTGTTAACATCATTCACAAATCTCCACGCTTAATGACGTTCCTTTTCAGTTTGTTTAGCTTCTAAACTAATTACTACATTGAACACACATTTAGTGAAATAGGATAAATGGAATAACCAGGGTTGATAAAATGGCAATCCATATTGAAATTTACGAAATTTTTGATTGAAAATAATATTGAATTTATTGTGGTAAGTACAATATTATTCGATTTATTTACTTATTATTTTATAGATATAATTAGATGGCTGGAACATGTTTTCAGAAGAGTAGATTCGGACCCAGTTAAAAAATAAACTTTTTCAAAGATTGAGGGTACAAGAAGAAAAGGTAGACCAGCAACAAGGTGGTTGAATTGTGTGGAGAAAGATTTGGAGATCTTGGGTATTAATAGATGGAAAAATCTTGCAAAAAGTCGTGCCGTTTGGAGGAAGCAGACAGAGAAAGCTTTGGCATGTACCAGGCTGTAGCGCTGCTGAAGAAGAAGATTTTATAGATGTAATGTACATTTATATAGACGTTATATCTAATAACCGTCTTCCCCTTGACGGCTTTGACATCCTCATTTGTATATAAACACTCTAAAACTCCTATGGAAGACTTCAAGACATAATAGGGAGGGGGACGGTATCGTTTCAGTTTTGATCTTGTGTTTTATACAGACATGTAGTGCAATCTATATAAAAACATGTTTAAAAAAAGATAAAAACGGTTTGGTTATGTATAAAATTTTTAACTTTTATTGCAAATTTTTAATTATGAACTTATAATTACTTTTATTTAAATACTTAAAGTATCAAATACATAAGAGTAAAATACATTTTCTGTCAAAATATAGATTATAATTATTGCATCAATTTTGTTGTTTTTAATAATAAAAACCAATAGCAAAGCGTAATGAAAATTAGTTGTCTTGTAACTTTTAAGATTAACGACACCCTTGGAACGGTATAACCTTCTGTTAGAATCCTATAACGTTCTCCAAAAATATTTGTAAATTAGATGTAAGTGATATGAAATAGATGCAGAAATATTTTTTTTCTATACAGTTTTATTTTTAAATCTTTAAATTTTTCTTAAATGTCTTCAAAGTCTGCGTATATACCTTAAAATCTGTTATGGCAAAATAGACTTAAAATAGTTTTTAATACGATTTAAAAGGCTTATTTTTATATGATTGGATATATAAATTTCTTTATAAATACTTTTTCTATTTATACTAATTTCTTATGATTTTTCTGTTCTCATTTTAGTATATCTTTAAAATATTAGAATTCAAAATTTGAATAATGTTTTGTTTATCTTAATAATATTACATCACGTGTAATTGGTGTCACCAATTATAATTCATAATTCAATAAAATGAAAATATTGAATTTTTAGTCGGATTTTTCCAGCCAGAGGTACATTGTCACTTTATTATTTTTACTGTGGTATTTTTTTTTTAAATTCTCAAATGCTGTCAAAGTCTACCCGTATACCTTAAACTTGGTTATAGTAAAATAGACTTCATAAAACTTTTAATAGAATTTAAAAATTTTACTTTTATATAGTTAGATATATAAATTTATATGCTTTATTATACTTATTTTCGTATTGCCTTATAATAATTTAAAGCTTTTTAATACTTTGTTGCTTATACTAATGGTATCTACTTTTATTTATAAAATTATTAGCAACTTTATAAAAAATTAGAACGCATTATAAATGCATCAGAAAATTCTAAATTTAAGAGCCATTAATTAGAATTTTCTACATTATCTTCCGAACGTTAATAAAATCTTCAACATTATCAGTTCAAAGAGATCAGAATCAAGTGACGAATTTTACCATTAAAGGAGCCATTATGGATATCAGAATATAAAAATTCATAAAACATTAATTATGGCCGTTTTATCGTCACTTCAAGCAGTACTAATTAAAAAAAATATCGTAGTAAAAGCCAATAATTAAAGTTTTAATTATTTTAAAACGTAATGAATTGAACAAGGAGGATCAATAATCCCTGGTTATATATTACCAAATATTATTATTTTTTGCAATATTAACGTGGTAAGATATGCAAAATCAATCGCAAAAATTCTATAATAACATTCTAGGAATAGAATATCAATAAATCGAGTTTTGCTTGTTCCAAGCATCAATTATTTGAACGATAAATTTTAAAGTTTGCGTGTCGATAACGTGCGTTGGTTTTTTGATGAAAATTATAAGTTTAGCATAAATAGCTTAATTTTCAAAATCAAAACATGGAGTTTGCACGAAGATTTAATAAATAAGCTTCAGTTTCTCATTTGTTTTTAAACTATGGCTATTCAGTATAAACTTTGCATTATGAAGCTTGGTTCTATGGATATTGTCTTAAAAATCATATAAATGCATTACATTAAAAGAATAATACTTGCTATTGGTAATATATTAAGCTTTAAAATAAGTGATTTGCTTTTGTGTGGAATAAGTAATAAAAAGTACATTTGTTGATGTCTTATTTGGTAAATGCTTAACAAAGAAACTTCCAAAAGGTTTTAGAAAAATATTATTAGGGAAAAGAATTTAAATCATCTATATAAATTTAAAAAAAAATAAAGAGAAATTTAAAAATTGCCTGTTTAGTTTATTAAATATATTGAAAAATGTATTCATTGCTTAAAAGAAATTTCCGCGTGATGATCAAACAGGTAGTTAGTTCATTTCCATTGTGTACTGGTGTACTCTGATTCAAATGCTACTGTTAACATGTACATATGTAGAATTCTGTAAGCAATTAAATCAGTAAGTCCCTCTTAAAATTTTTTATTGTGGTATATATTTATAAAAACAATTTCGAAAAAGGAAGAAATTTTTGTTCTTTTATTTTCTGGATTGTATGAACAAAAATCTTATTAAATGTTTATTTCTTCAAAACAAAAGTTTTAAAGATGTAATTATTGTATTCAATATTGTGACATTCGTGTGAAAAATAGCCAAAAAATAAATATATCCCTTAAAGCCTTGTAATTATTCCAAAATAAATGAAGTTCATGGTAATTTTGAGGCTAAATGTAACGAATTAGTGCTTAACACCACAAGGTGATTTCGGGTTGTATCCAAGTTTAGTGGGCCGGACTCCATGATTTGGCCACATATTCGTTCAAGTGACCACCAAACTGTCAGCAAGTGATGTTTATACTTTGTGTTTCGTCTTGCAATAAATTTATACACGATTTCGAAGCTTATTTTGAAGAAAAAAAGGTTTGAAATATTGGTAAGGTGAATACAAAGGCAAACTTGAATTTTTCAAGTATTTAAATGTACTTTTGAACATTTTTTTAGAATTAATCAGTGCGGAAATTTTGCAATTGGTAGAAATTAAGCAAAATATATTCATCAACTGGTTATATTTAAGTGAACTTCACCAAAACACTGTTGTTATTCAGTTAAATTATTTTTAAAACTATTAAGTAACTATAAGACGATGAAATACGTAACAAATTTTTTTAGAAATTTTTAGCTGGAAATCGGATAGAAAAGAACGAGATAAATGTTTTAAGGAAATTATTAGCTTAACATTCTAAAGAAAATAAGAGGGTTAAATGATATTTCTTATCCAACGAAAGCGATAATATTATTAACATCACTTTTTTTGTTAAACCTCATTTCTACAATCGCTGAAATAATATGATTTAAAAATATAATGTATTTAATAATAATATATTTTTTAAAATAATGTAATATATTTTATAATAATATAATTTAAAAATGATACAATTTAAAAATAATATAATAAAATATTTTTGATTGGTTTGGTATTAAATTTAGACACAAATTTGAAAGAACAAGAGTTGAAAGAAACTTGGTTCTAGAGTTTAGTGGTTATCACCCACGCTTGGTAAGCCTTCTAAACTAGGATACAGTCGTGATTTCAAATATGATTATTTCAAAATCATGTAGATGGTGATATATATCTTTCTCTTAAAGCGGTCTACTTCAGGGGCAAACTTCGAGAACTCCAAAGAGTTGACTGGCAGGTCACATGGGAAACAGCGGAGAAGGATAGGTCTGTTTAAGTCTACTACCCGAAAGTAATCCCGACTAAGCTCATCTCCAATTCATTCCTTAAAGCTTTCCTTACCGAGCATGGGCCATTTTCGGCCTATCCTCCAGCTCTCCGAATCGGCTAGTTCTAGTTGTGTTTGCGGTGGTCCGGATGGGCCTGACCACTACCTATTTGACTGCTCCCCCACTAAGGATTGGCATTGCAACCGCCCTAGACCATGCCTTTGATCAGCTAAATTGTAACAAAACTCAAGGTCAAGGTAATTGGGTTTAACGGAGTACCTAGTGAAGTGGAAGGTCTTCACTTTAACCTCAGAACGTAAGCAGATCAAAACATAAATTTAGGCCTCAAGGCAAAAAGTAATACAAACAAAAATTTTATACACTCCAGCTGAAGAGAGCGTGTAACAAAACTCTCTCACCCAAACTATGCAAACTGTTCGGATGGATAATGAAAAATTCGGAGAATCTGCAGGTCCCGTAACAAGGCTGAATCCGGATATGTAACTCCCGCTGTACCGCACTAAATTTATTTTCATTCAATTATCTTATCTTTATTATTTATAGTATTTCTACTTGTTATTTTGTCTGTTTTGTATTTGTATGTAATGTGTTTATCTTTGTTAGTCCGGTTTTGTAGCCCAATTTGATGTTGTATAACTTAATTTATTCTTGTATTAATGGGTCCCAAGGTACTGCTTTGTAATTTCAGTCACTGGAAACTGTTGAATACTTTGAAAAAGCATCATAAGTAGTATGTAAAATTTCTTGCTTAATAACGTTATACCTAGAAACGCCTCCTCATATTTGAGCTTAGGTGCAATGGTTATTGTATATGATAAATGCTATCAAACAACTCGTTATGGCGAAAGAGAAAAAGGCTGACAGTCTGTGTTGTAACCATTTACAGATTACAACCTTTAAGAACTTAAACCTTTAAGAACCAGTAAATTATAATTATATAAATTTGAACACATGTATGTATATATATGTTTATACATATAGAAGGTGCAACATAAAAACTGTCACAACTGTAAAATGTGATAGAATTTGCAAAAACAACTTCTCCAATAGTATATGTGGTCGGATTTAAAAAAATCATCCTCTAGACGGCGAATTGTATAAAGTGTGTAATACATTTCCTTTCGTAAAACCCGTCATTTAGCAGCTATTCGTCACCAGTGATGCAGAGATATTTGAATATCAAGAAGACCGTATCTTACAGGACTGCAAACAACAATTCTACTTATGAAGCAAGTCTTTACCAGGAGAATTTTCTAAACATGGCGCTGCATGACTAGAGAATGTTTCAACCTTTGCATCAATAACTCTTAGAGATGGACGCTTTGTTTAGCCCAAGACATGATACGTCCAGCCGTTTAGGATTAGCTCTATTATAAACACAAGGGCATAGACGATATATATATATATATATATATATAATATATATATATATACTATATATATATAGATATATATATATATATATATATAATATATATATATATAATATATATATATATATATATATATATATATATATATATATATATATATATATATATATATATATATACATTGCAGTTTTCATTAAAAGATTTTAGCTTATGATAAAGTTCAATTTAAAAGTGTTATTTGCTTGATGATAAATATTTTCCAAATTGTTTTTGTGAAATATCTCAAACTTAAAGTTTTAACCAAACTAATGAACTTAGTTATAACTAACATAATATTCTAAAATAAAATTCTGTCGATTCTATACGTTAAAAGACAAACTGTGGCTAAAAATCTGTGTTTCTCTTTTAGTTCTAGAAACCTTTGGGGACCACAAGAACACTAAGTTAATTGTTTTTATTAGTTCAATTAACTTTATATAACTACTTTACGTAGCTTAGTTTCGGTTGAGGGTTCCTATGTGCTATTATATACTCTTAACACATCTGTTCCCCAAATTTATATTTGATTGCCCAATATTCTTGCGTCCCGTTGACACTAAATAAGCGAATGCAAAATGTTTTGGCATCAGAGAGTCAAAGACGGATTGTCTCAATAGACTGAATATTTTTATTTTCAAATTTTGTTTTATCTTTCATGACCTAACGTCTGCCCTTTATCGGACAGGGAGTATAAGTTTGCAGTGGATAAAAACACTCATTACATATAGATATGTTTATATAGGCCTATTATCATTTTTTTTATTGAAAAATTGTAATAATATACACCATATATTTAAGTTTCTTAAAAGAAAATAAATTAAACCTTTTAATATTTTTTTCTCGAAATTTTATTCTTATTTTACCATAAAAATATTTCAGTCTAATGTGTTCCAAAATATTCCGAAAATATGTAATCTGTGTTCTCATAACAACATCCCCTAAAATAAAAAAGACCCCCTTTCTGAAAGAAAATCAATACAGTATTTCCAGGAAGTCGCTTTGCATAAACGTTTTTATTACTCATCCGAAAGGAATAATACCTCGATAAGAAATATTTGGGTTTGACATATAACAATCTGATTTGTAAACATTTTCGAGAAACTCTGCAGAAAAATTTATGTTCGAGGTGAATTTACCTGTCAGACTTATATCAGACGGCTTTGAACAGGATCTTTGGAAAAAATATTTAATGAAAAGTGACTTTTTTTAATATACGTCAATATCCGTAATATTGATTTGCAGCTATAAAAGGATTATTATTTTGTAATTCTAAAAAAAATAATAATAAATAATTTCTCTTTGGGATTGAAACTATTTTACCTCTATTTTTTAGATATTCTATACACGTAAGGTCTTTAAAGATACTGATGATAACTTAACATTCAGAAAAGTTTAAAGTAGATTCATTCTACAGAAATGAAGTAAATAATTCTATTAGCAATAGAACGTTCGTTAGAGTCATTTCTATTATGCTTAACTCACACATAATCCAATAATATTCAAGTGATTTTTCTCTGTGTGTTTCTCTTTCTCTCTAAACGTACACATTTGTTTATTCATGTATCTGTCTATCTCTATCCCTCTCTCTTTATGTACACTCAAGAGCCAAAACATTAACACCTGTCAATAACCAGTTGGCCCACTTTTGGTAAACAACACAGATTCAACCCGCCTTGGTATGGATGCTACAAGTCCTTGGTAGATGAAAGGAGACATTGTACCAGATATTTAAGCAACGGTTAAGCAAATCATAGATATTGCGAATTGGTGGTCTTTGAACTCTGAGCTGCCGACTCATGACAACGCAAATGTGTTCTATAGGATTGAGATCAGGGAGTTAGGCGACCTGGACATAAACCGGTATTCAGCGTCCTGTTCCTGGAACCACTCCAACACAATATTAGCCTTGTGACACGGGACGTTGTCCTGTTGGAACATTCCATTTCCAGCTGGAAAAACAGAGGCCATATAAAGATGCAACTGGTCCACAATGATGTTCAGATACCCTGTCGCATTCATGGTCTGCTCTAAAACAACCACGGGTCCAAAGACTCCCAAGAGAAAATCCCCCAAAGCATAATACCGCTACCATCGGCCTGTGTATGACATACCGTACATTGAGGGAGCAACTGTTCGCCTGATAGAGGCCGTATCCTGACATGGTCATCGGCGGGATGTATGACAAATCGTTATTCATTTGACCAAGCAACTTCCTCCCACTGATCCCTGCACAAGTTGCGATGTTTCCGGGCCCAGTGTAGACGCAGTTGGCGATGACGCTTGGTCAGCAAAGGCTCACGAGTGAGACATTTGCTGCGTAGCCCCATATCGAATAGTGTCCGCTGAACAGTGTGCTTCGGTACTATTCTACTTGGCCCTTCATTGTATTGGGTTGTCAGCTGAGCCACTGTCTGGCCCGGTTTTGCTTCACCATGCGAGACAGTCTCCCACGACCTTTTTTTTTTTTTGACAGCGTGTGGACGTCCAATACCATGTCGTCTACTGCTGGTTTCAAAGTCATTCTTCCACTTTGTATAAGTACTAACAACTGTAGATCGCAAACAACTGACGAGTCGTGCAGTTTCGGAAATACTTGTTCCGAGTCTTTGAGCCATTACAATCTGCCCTCTATCAAAATCGCTTAGATCCGATGCCTTTCCCAAATCATGCAGAAGTAAGTGAAAGAATGATTCTTCAGATTCTCCAGCAGTAGTTAAATACCACTTCACCTGATCACATGCCTTCCACGCCCTCCAGGAGAGTTCATTGCAAAATGAGGGGTGGTCATAATGTTTTGGCTCTTGAGTATATATATATATATATATATATATATATATATATATATATATATATATATATATATATATATGTGTGTGTGGGGGGATGAGTGTATGTGTTTGTGTGTGGGTGGGTGGGTGTATGTGTTTTTTTTGTGGGTGGGTAGGTGGGTGGGTGTATGTTTTTTTTTTTTGTGTGTGTGTGTGCGTGTGAATGAGGCTCATAGCCTGCGAGTATATGCTATAATAATGAGAAAGACATCCGCTACAGGGGTTAAAGTTTTATTCGAATGTCCTATTGGACACTAGCTATTTTGTTTTTAATAATAGACTCACTCTGACATAAGGACACCAGCCTTCAAGATTTATCAGTTCTCTCTTGGAACTTGCACGCTCTACTTTTAGATAGTGTTGTTTTACCTCCATATTCTTCCGTATTACAAGATTTCTTTTTCTTTTATTAATAAATACTGGAATTTCTATTTTTGAAATTCCAAACCGGATATATATGTATATATATATATATATATATATATATATATATATATATATATATATATATATATATATATATATATATTATATATATATATATATATATATATATATATATATATATATATATATATACATATATATATATATATATATATATATATATATATATATATATATATATATATATATATATATATATATATATAAATATATATATAATAACTATGCGTTCTAATAAATTACTCGTTAATACTTTAATAAATATTAATTTAATATAATTAATAGTGCAAGTCTTTAATATCCTTTATATAACACTAGAATATAAAAATGTACTTAACACTTGTATATATACATATGTATGTGAGTATATATGCACACATACTTACATACATAGACACACACACACACACACACTTATATATTTGCAATACCAATTAGCAATTTTCGGGTGGTTTGATGTTAACACATTAATTCCTAGCGTCACTTTATAGTGACAGTTAAAATATAGTTTGTTTAAATTTGATTTTTCTCGGAACTCTATATCATTTTTCAGCGGTGGCAGATAGCAATACTGTTAACAATCTCATAAATTTTCGAGCATATGCTATAATTATCTTAGTCATTCGGATAAACATTTAAGGATTTTTCAAGTTCACACATAAATTTACTTTTTCGGCAGGTACATCTACTATAATCATGTCAGATAACTTTATCTATCATAAAGCTTATCTTTATAGCATTGTTTTTATATCTGATACCAAATAAACCTCTTTTCACGAAGTTTTTCATCTTCGTGAAAATCATAGTTTTTTATATACTAATTCCCGTCCTACGATATTTAAAATTATAAGACGACGACTAACTAAAGACGACAGGCTGTAATATTCAAAGCTGTATAAATTTTTATATTTGTTTTATTCTTAAGAGTTCATTAAAATTTAGAGTTGAGACATTCATTAATACATATTCGGCAGAAATGATTCGAGCATAAATGGATTCAGTTTTTTTTGTAAAGAATTAGTGTTATCCGTTTACGGAAATTTATATTTTATTTTACTTTTACATGTATTACTCGGTATGGTTACGTAATTCGTTTGAAAATTTAATAAAAGTTCCATTGAATCAATTTAAATTTATGCAAACCCTTAGAGAGACCTTGAGGGGAAACATTTAACTTCTCCCCTGGTTGACAACTAAGCTAGGCCTAGTGGTTGATTTGTAGAACTAGAAATCTAGGAAAGTAAGTTCCGAACCTGATAGTCGGATGAAACATATACCTCTGTATGCAGTCAAAGTTTTTGAATTTTTATCACTAGGAGGGAAGAGAAGGAATAGAGGTACAGAGTAGGGAGGTAAAAAACTCATTTCCAATGGTCTAATGATTTTTCACTTACACTAGCATTTTATTACGCCTTTAAACCACAGTA
>CM063498.1:151707537-151723616 GCA_032207245.1 Pardosa pseudoannulata | reverse complement strand
GCTTAGGAAATTTAACCACGAATAGTGATAACTTTTTATCACACATTCTTATAAACACTAGTGCATTGAGGGGGGCCGTCAGAAAATTAAAGAAAAAAGTAGAAATTGTTTTACCCTATGCTAAAAAGTTACGCATAATCTGTAAATCTCTCGACTAATATAAACATTAGCATACGCGATTACTGTGTACATTTCCGAGAGAAAACGAGCATTTAATTCTGCTGCAATACATATCTATTAAAAAAGTCTTTTTACAGGATTTTTCATCAAAGCGTCACAATTTTTAACTATATATTACAAGTTACAGATTGTTTGAAAGCAATGGCATTAACATTCCAGCAAAATTTGAATGCTCTGGAATTCTTTTTTCTTTTCAGTGTATGCGAGGAGTAAGAAACAAACGTCTTTCTCTCAAAGTAAGTCAGCAACTTTAATCGCTTCACCACAATTGGATTTATTTCGGATTCACCACAGGAGATCAGTTTCCATTACACCTGTTGGGGGAAAGGTGGCCTCCCTAGCTCTATGTTAAACAACAGAAAAAAATTGAGTTTTACACGGCTTACCTCTTGTCAGACTCAGCAGTTTGTCTAATGTAAGTAAATAAATAACCATGGGGTTTTAACGATTGTTTTGGTTAAGAGTGCAACGGTCTACCTTTTCTGCTGAACAATAGTTCATGAGTACCCTGTAGCGCATCCAGATTTTCTGTGAAGAGGGAGACAGTATCTAAATGATACTTTTATGGGAGAACTTAGCATATTAAGGGATCACGTGATTTAGATACTTTTATACACAAAACTAAAAAGTAAAAGTAAACCAATACTACACACAACCGCTGTCTGTTTTGGAAATTTCTTTCCGCTAAAGATTGTATATTCACTTATCTGGTAATTTTGAGAATTAAGTACATAAAAATTTTCAGATAAATTGAGGCTACATCTACCATTTTAGTAAGCATTTTTTCTCTATGATTTTTGTTAAATTGCTTCTCACTAATATATTTCCAGACTGATTCTCTGTAAATAATTATCCCTGACACTATTATTAAAACGTTGATTAGTTTTTCCTTTGTAGTTTTCTTGGCAAAATATTAACAAAAAACACCTATTGGTAACCTATTGCGGTCAAATTAATATTTACTACCATTTTTAAAATACATATTTAAAATATTTAAAATATCAAATGCCTTTGCTGAGATAATTACTTCTGGAAAATTAACTAGTGCAAGAACCTTCATCTTCAGCCGATTCTGTGCCTTAAAAGCTGTTTTTTTAATTACCATAGTGTATTTTGTTTTTAGTGTTCATTTTCACGTGGTCAAGTTTGTGTTGGTTTTTTCACAAGCAAACTTATGAGGGGTGTTTAAAAAAAGACAACTTTTGACCTTTCACCGGCAGATTTTTCCCTGTCTCACAAACTTAAAACCACATTAAAATGACGCTATTTACAATTCGTAGAGGAGTTTCAGGAGAATGTGAGATGAGACCTGGACGGTATTAACGAAAGTATGGTTCAGGAGGCTTTTCAAGACTGGAAACTTAAGGAATTATGTTACTGCCACTAAAGAAGACTAAAAAAATGTTGTAAAATTGTAATACAAATGTTCATTCTTTTGACCAATACATCTCACATATGAGATCTCCTCACAAGTTGCCTTTAGAGTGATAATTCTTCCTCGTCGAGTTCGAATGTCAGCACAAAGCTTTTAGCACAACTGACCAAAAGACAAGTGCATCAAAGAGATCCACAAACTTAGTTTTCCCCAAGATGAGGGATAAATTCCTATACACTACTAGTGAAATAAATATATATTTGGGATAACAATATTTCTAATCCCATTAACTATCTACATAACACGTGTGTCAATTTAATCTATATTTCGTATTTTCTTCTTCATTAATATAACATGAACAATCCATTTCTTTGAAAAATACCAACTTAGTATTCATGAGAAAACCTTAATAAATAAACACTCACTTCCTTCTTTATCATATTTTCGTAGAATGAAATATGGGTCGCAAGTCAACTTCATTTTATACAAAAGTTTAGCACTGTCACGGTATGACTCCTTTGGTCTGATATGCTGATTTGAGCAGAAGTTTCTCGAAATTGATGATTCCATCTCTCATTCAAGCAGGATAACAAAAGTACAAATGATATCTTGTCACGCATCTACTACAACCATTAACTTCATTCCGAAACTGACCACAGACCAGATGTCTAAATTAGGTGTTCGCTGAAAAGGGTGCCATATTTAAGGTAGACCAGAAAAAAAGTAAATACTACTGTAATGGCCTGTATTCGTTCAAGAAATTAAAGGCTGCAACATTATATAAAAGTAGGATTGAGCTTTCTAAACTAAACGATTTCGTAAATAACTAATAGGTTAAATATTTAAATGACATTTGAAATGGATCGTATATATTATATTTGTAGTATAGATCCTTCTGTAGGAATTTTAACAAATAAGGTATCAAAAGAAGGATAATTTTCCAGGGCAGTGATTAATAGCACTTTCAGATAAAAATGTTAATGATTTATAAAAAAAAATTCGAAATTCTTGTAAATAATTTAACAATGTTAACCCTCTTTTAAATCTTTTCACTTCCGTGGTGGTGTGGGTTAATTATGTTTCTCACCCGGGATCGAATCCTTGCCAAAATTTTTTTCTACCTTTATAATACATTTTTGCTATCTATTTTTATTAGGAAAAATAACAGAATATACCTACCTCGGTAGTTATTTCGGCAAAGATGTCGAGCTTCGAGAGTTTTTGTTTAGGGGCCAAAGACCTCTTATTTACTAATGATGATCCAGGAACTCAGAATAGGTCCTTGATTGTAATATACTTCAAGTTTAACCCCTTAATGCATAGATTTTTTTAAAAAGGGAGGCCAAAAAAATCAGTTTTTTAATGTAAAAAACACAATTTAGAAAATTGAATTTATAAAAGAAAATATATTTTATACTTGAACAAGTAATATAGTTTATAATATTGTTATAGTTTACAATCCCATGTAAAGAATAAATATCAATAAAACGATTTTTTTCTTTCACATTGTTAATTTCAGTTCTCGATTGCATTCGAGTTTAAAAAATTATAGCAACATTAAGTACAATGCCTCTCAAATTATCTCGCACAGTTTGGCCAGTTTAGCGAGCTCGAGTTAACTCGAGCGTGCAAGTTAAGGGATTAGATGATACCTTTAGAAGTGGTAGGCCAAGCCTGGTGGTCTTTTGCTTGATCCCTTCTTCCAAATTACGAGAAACCACTCTTAGATGTACACTTTGTCTCTTAGAAGTCCAATGACTCAAAGAAACGCCAACCATCTATTTGTGAGAAGTCATGTAACTTATAGATGATACATGACACCAATTAACAGCACTTATGTTTTGATGATTACTTACATTTTTCAAGAAAAATAGTTTTATATTCATATAATACAGGTTTTAATTATATAAATAATTCTTACTTTTTTAACCCTTGCATGAGCAATTGTGAATAAATAATAAAAGAAATAATTCCTATATATTTATTATTTCTCTAGTATAATTTTGTTTTTCAAGTTTCTCGTGAAACAAGAACTATAAATAAGAGGTAAAAGACATAATAATATGCCATTTTTTTTCGTAAAAACTAATACTTTTATAACCATTTATTATCCTTTATTTTTATTTTCTTTTATATCGGTAAAATTAAGTTTATATAACATCTTTCGGAATCAAATATGTTTCGTAAACATAACTTATCAATCATACGAATATGAGAGAAATACAAGATAGGATTTCTACAAGGGAGATTTCTCACACGGTTACGCTAATTTTAGTTATGGAATAATTCCTTAAAATTCAGCTTATTTCTTATTGTAAATATTACTAAACAATATTGACAGAAAAATTAAAAAATGAATTTTCTTTCCATGTACAAATAAACAGTAATAGTTTTAAGTTTAGAACTAATAAACAGAACTCTTTTTTTAAGTAAAATTTTAATTTACATTTGATTTATGCAAGTTAAATAGCTGATAAATCTGAAATAGGTAAATCAATGAGAAATGCGCATCTGACCTTTCAAATATTCTTAAAAATAAAAATAAAAAACTTTAGGATTAGTAAATAGTTCTTTAGTATTAGTTAGGATTAGCAATTATTTTGTATTTCAGAGCATTAATCATATTCATTTTAAGAATAATGAATGTTAAAAATATCTGTTTGATACTCACTTTTAGTTATATTTCGTATTTTAGTGAGATAGAAATATTGAAATTTTAGCCGCATTTCTTTTAACTGAAGATCTTTAAAGGATCTTAAAATAATCATTAGAAACTGGAAACAAAATTGCTTCAGCAATTTTTTAAAATATCTTTAAAACTCCTTTTGAACTATTATTTTATCTTTAAAAAACACTTAAATTAATAATTCAAAAATGAATAAAGATAAAAAAAGGGTGCAGTTTTCACTAATCGGTTGAAAATTAATCCAGAAATTTTTGTTCGTCAAAAATTAAAATTTGTATGATTCTTCTTCTTTTAGATGTAAAGGTGGCACGTCATTTATTTTATGAGTAGCAGATAATATACATTTTAAAAATTTGTTGTGATATGAGGGCGTACACCTTTTACAATATTTAGAAGCACTTCTCTTAATACGGAAGACATATGCTGCTATGAGTCATCTGCTTCACACTAAGGTAACTGTAGCTGAAAATTTTCAATAATTAATTCAGAATTTATCAATGGTTCTTTACTATTTCACATACAGTGCATTTAGCGATATACCCACAGTATCACTCTGCAAGTTCACGAATTCTTAGGAACGTTTTCTTGAACAAGGACAGAATTTTTATTCACATTTCACGCTATATTCATGATTTCACACAAATGCGCTTTTAAAGTTAAAGCGTCTACTACATTGTAAAATGTAATGGCAGAATAAGGTTACTTTCTATTAATGGTAAAATTAATTCCGAACTTCTTTTGTTTATGTCACGAAACTCCAGGCATCATTTCCATAAAGCTTCTCATGTGTTTTGTATCACCCGGTATATCAAAATATCTAGTTTTTAATAAAATTCATATAATTTTCGTTATTCAAAATAATTTTATAACAAATATTTTTAACATTACGTATTGGAATTAAAAACTAGTGTAGATAATATTTCGAGTAAAGATATCAGAAAATATTTTACATTCACAATACAAATTCTTACACAAATATAGTTTTTAAAATCCTACTTGGTATATTAAGTTTGATATAATTAAAACTAGTGTTCATAGTAGACATAATTTAACATTCTTATATAAATTATTTATTCATTTCGATGCCTAAAAACAATTGCAATAGAATGAATTTTAAATATAAGTTTTTGTTTAATATATAAAAAAATTAAAAATCAAATATTTTGAGAATTAATAGTCTTAAATCCTTTTAATGGTGATTAGTGATATCGTAGTAGAGACAATATGCCTTCCAATAGGAAGTGATGATAAAATGATTTGTTGATAGTTAATAGTTTAATCTTTAGATTATTAAATGGCATACTAAAACAGAAATCAAAATGTTACATTTGAAACGGATGCATATAAGGGGAAAATGCGACCTCAATCGCAATATAATTAGCAAATAACATGTAACTAAATTTATAAATAGATAAATAATATTTTCAAGAATGCTGTAAACGTAATTTCTATGCCAAATTGGCCTCTCCCCAAATTGGCGAGATATTGGCTTCTTGGCGAAGTTTAGGGAGACTCATTTTTGGCATCAAATTTGGTGATATATCGCGAAATTTAGCTACTTAGCGGTATTTGTTGCCAAACCCCTTCTCTGGATTTTACTAGAAGCTTGTGTGAATTTCCAGAAACCTGAAAGCTATATAGAAGGGCCGTGAGTTCTCATAAAATGTATATGATACCATGTTAGAGCTAAATAAATCCATATGTTGTTTTGCCAAACTCCTATGTATTACAGAACTAGAGGGCCCGGCCTAGGCAGTTCTGTAACAACTACATTCTGTGATTCTGTGATTTATAAAAGGCCAGTTCACACTCAAATCTGGTGAAAGTAGGACCTGTGTTAATGCTCTACAAAAGTTCACCAAAAGGCTGACAAGTTTTATCACCATTCGTTGTAACTGTGATTCATTTGGCGTGTTAATAAATTGTTATTGTTTTTGTCTTAGACAAAGTCTATTGATTCAACGAACTTTCATCGAGAATTTTGCAACAATATGTAAAAGTGAACACATATAACTCGTAACAACAGGTTTGGTTTAGTTTAGTTTGGTTTAGTTTGGAGTGCTACGGTCTACTTTTTGCAACACGAGGGCTAATGAGACCGGGACCTACAGCTTAAAGCCGATTCCGAACGGCTACGAACATCCATGCCACTGTGGGATTCGAACCCACGAACTCCGTACCGATAAACCAATCATCGTATAACAACAGGGAGGGAATCACTTAAGCATCGTGAGAAAGTAGTTATATAGCACATCCTATAAATCATGAAATGCATTACCTTGTTTCATAACTTTTTCTAAGATAATTATACTGAATATTATGAATGATAAAATGTTACATTTGAAATGTCTCTATAAGGGGGTAAATATGCGATGTCAACAGAAATATAATTACATATAACCTTTACTAAAATCGTAGATATATAAATATTATATAAAAGTAAACACAGTAGACAGGATAACATGCCGCAATAATGCTAATCATGAGTGCATTATGTGATCTTAATCTTAAAGCAAATCAAATACTTCATACTATTTTTTCACACTATTAAAATTAATTTTTTTAAATTTTCTATGTAAAATTTCACATATTCCCAACAATACTTTATAGAGCAGTAATATAAAATTATTTCCAGACAATTCATAAATTTTTCTACGATAATCAGACGGAATACTGAAAAAGAAAAAAAGTGCTGCACTCCAAACAGCTCTGAAAACTGGAAAACATGCAACATCAACTGCAATAAACAACAGACAACTTTTAAAAACATTTGTACACTAATAAATAATACATAAAAGAGAACACAACAAATGATAACATGCCGAAACATTGCTAAGCATGGAAGTATTACGAAATAGTAATAAAATACTACATCTTATATCACTTTAAATACACCTCACAAACTGTGTGGTGTATTACATTTTATAATTTATAAGCAATTAATAATTATAACAATTAAAAATTATAATTTATAAACAGCAAAAATTTTAATATATTTTATAATTTATTTTCTCATCAACCACATCGTAAAATTTCACATATTCATTGCAATATCTCTTAATATAAAGCAATAATAAAGTGATTTCTGAACAATTAATTATTTTTTTAATATAAGATAATCAGAATGAATACTAAAAGAGAAAATGTTACGCTGAGAATTGAATATAAAAAGAAAACCATGCGATGACAACAGCAATATAATTACAGAAAACTTTTAACCAAATTCGTTAATAAATAAATAATATATAAAAGAGAACACAAAAAAGAATAACACATGAGTAAACAATAAAAATTATGGATTTACTGAGTGATCGGGGTATTATAGCAGATCAAATATATTACATTTCATAATTAATTTCTTGGCAGTATTCCCAGCAATACCTTTTAATACAGAGGAGTACGATGTGATTATGATGTTATAGCAAATCAAATACATCACCTTGTTTCATTTCGTAATTACTTTCCTCACAGTTTCCTTTGTAAAATTTCACATCTCAGTACCTTCTAATACAGAGGAGTAATATGTGATCGTGATTATGATCTTATAGCAAGTCAAATAAATTGCATTGTTTCATTTCGCAAACAATTTCCTCATAGATTCATTTGTAAAATTTCCCATATTCCAGAAATACCTTCTAATTCAGAGAAGTGATATTTGATCGTGATTTTATATCATATGAGATACATCACATTGTTTCATTTCGTAATTAATTTCCCTCAATTTTCTTTTAAGATATCACATATTCCCTGCAATATTTTCTAATACAGGGAATAATATGTGATCGTGAGCAAATCAAATGCATTACATTGTTTCATTTCCCAATCTATTTCTTAGCAGTTTCTTTTGTTGAGCTTCACATAGTCCCAGCAATACCTTTTAATACAGAGGAACAATATCAATAGTCTAACTGTTTGAGGTAAAATGATTTGCTGACAACTCGTCATTTTTTCTAAGATAATGGGCCTGAATGCTAAAAGGAAAAAAGAAATGTTACATTCGAAACGGCTCCATAAACGGAAAGACAAATACTGCTGAAATAAATGCGACCTCGACAGCGATATAATTAACAGACAACTTGTATCCAAATTCGCAAACAAATAAATAATGTATGAAAGTGAACACAGAAAGGATCACACGCAACAGCAATGCTAATCTTGGAAGTATTATGAGATCGTTCGACACGATCATTCGCACAAATTTCGGAGCCTCCCCGTATCCTATTAGCAGTCCTAATGATTCTCCGGGGCCCCGAAGGTAAAAATATAAATGATGTACAGACACGCCATTTTCAGCAAACATTTGGTGGGTTTCCGATCGGGACTAGAGCAGACTTTGGAATTAGGAAGCAAACGGAGGAGTCATTAGAGGACTGGGAGAATTTCAAATTAATTCTGTTTAAAAATAATTAGATTTAATCACTATTGTTGTAAAAGATTGATAAAAATTTTCCATTCAACAGTAAATGAAAGATAAAGTCTCGATTCCAAGTTCCAAAGCAAATACAAAGTATTTGCTGTGAAAGGAAATCTAAATAACGCCAATAAACGTTATTAGAAAACACATTTTATCACAACATCAAAGTAATACTGACAGGTTACAAATACTGTCAAACTTGTCAATAGTTATGCTTGACACCTGGTAGAATTAAGTCAGAATGTCATTTTTTACCACCGACAAAGAGCCGTTCAAAGTTCCCCTTTAGAAGCACACATTTTTATTGATAACAAGAGTACACACTTCTTCGGAACTTTAAAAAACTTTAATCATTTATCAAGATTCCATCAGTTAATCCTTATTACATTGAAAATAAAATTGTCTTTAAAGAGTGCCAAACAAAATAGCATATATAATCTCCTATATTTATCAAAATTTTATTACTTTCATAAGGCTTAATAGTCATAATTTACTGTGTGTAAGCATTATTGACTTAGACGTATCTTAAATTCCCAAATACTAAAGTTTTTTTTTCGATATAACAGTGAAAAAAGAGAAATTTCTTTTAGATAAAACAGGGGAAAGTTTAGTATTCAGCATGATTATATTATAATCATTATTAAAGAAAACTTTTAATTTGAATTCTATACTCTCACCAAAAAATAGACTAGCCTGACAGATTTAGTATAAACATAACAGTTTAGCCAGTAGTATACCTATACTATTATCTTTATTAGATGTGCAGCGCTACGTCCCTTTGATTTTATTGTATAAAAGTTAGAAAACATGTGTCATAAATTAATATGTCATTTACATGGTTTTAGTGCCGCATTTGAGATTCTTTATGGATATTTGTTATAATTTAACAGCAAAGTAAGTGAGTTTTACTCTGACCCGGCCGAAGCCATACAGATCTGATAAACCGGTCGCCACGACGTAACCACAACACCACAGGGTGCTGCTGACCTATGAGAGGCTCCGTCATGGCTCGAAATTAATGTAGACGACCCCAGTAAGGAACAATACTACAACAGTAAGTTCGGGACTACCAGGGAAGTCGGAAGAGAAGGATCACTCCGGAAACCCCGAGTTCGTGACACCGGAGTATACCTAAAGGAGGTATACCCCTTGAGGTTTTCAGACGGCTATCATTGGCCTAGGAGGAACACTCCTAGTTACCAGGGGGCTCAACAGCAAAGTAATACTGACAGGTTGCAAATACTGTCAAACTCGTCAATAGTTATTCTTGACACCTGGTAGAACTAAGTCAGAATGTTATTTTTTACCACCGACAAAGAGCTATTCAAAGTTCCCCTTTAGAAGCACACATTTTTATTGATAACCAGAGTACACACTTCTTCGGAACTTTAAAAAACTTTAATCATTTATCTAGATTCCATCAGTTAATCTTTATTACATTGAAAATAAAATTGTCTTTAAAGCGTGCCAAATAAAATAGCATATACAATCTCCTATATTTATCAAAATTTTATTACTTTCATAAGGCTTAATACGTCATAATTTACTGTGTGTGAGCATTATTGACTTAGACGTATCTTAAATTCCCAAATACTAAGGTTTTTTTTTCGATATAACAGTGAAAAAGAGAAATTTCTTTTATATAAAACAGGGGAAAGTTTAGTATTCAGCATGATTATATTATAATCATTATTAAAGAAAACTTAATTTGAATTCTATATTCTCACCAAAAAATAGACTAGCATGACAAATTTAGTATAAACATAACAGTTTAGCCAGTAGTATACCTATACTATTATCTTTATTAGATGTGCAGCGCTACGTCCCTTTGATTTTATTGTATGAAAGTTAGAAAACATATGTCATAAATTAATATGTCATTTACACGATTTTAGTGCCGCATTTCAGATTCTTTATGGATATTTGTTATAATTTCGAATGAACTATAATTATGTTAACGATTTACTGTGCAAATATATAATGGTCTTCCCACCAAGCTAGAAAAAAATAGTCTAGAATATTTATATAGAGAGAAGTCTTGTAGTTTTATTAGTCTTACGATGTCAGTGCACACAAATTAACCTTCTCCCCAACCGAAATCGTCTTCCAAGACCTACATTCTCTGATATGACTTCCTTCCATTGATCGGCTCCTCATAAAAATGAACATTAGACTACTCATATGAAATAATGCCCCTTCGCGGGATTCTTTTATTGCAGTCATGAAAGTCTCATTCGATGACTTAATGACAAGAATTACTCACCCACCTGCTCTTCATTTTTTCGTTTATGGCCCGTGTAACTCTTCAAATAAATGACTGAATAATTTGAAGGGAATATGGCCCCCATAAATTTCCAGGGAATCCTTAGGTTTTCGTTAATGTGGTTAAACCGTTCTTTGGCGTGTGCGAGGAAGGTCTTGGAGGTACAAAGTGCGTGAAATAAAAATGACTTATTGGATTTACTTCGGAGTGTATAACAGGGCAGATAGGTCAGGGCGATAATAAAAATAAAGAGAGAATAATGTTGATACTTAACGAGTTCGAAAAGTAATTTTTATCGCCAAATGTCTTAACTTCTAGTTCGTCAGCTTATACGCATACATAATTGAATATAACACCCAACACATATTTATATTTAACTATGAATATGTATATGTGTATAATTTATTGCGTGTAGGCCCAGTTATTAATTTGTACAAGCAATGGTGTTTTCCATGAACCACTGAGATATATTGTTCTATTGACTCTATGTTTATAGATGAATATATACATGTAGACACAAGCGAACGCGCACGAACACACACACACACACAGATGTTTATATATAATGTGTATGACAGGTTTGGAATTTAAAGTTAGAAAATAAAGCATTAATTAAAAAAAGGAAACAGAGTGCTCTCTTTGTAAATCGGAAGAATATGGGTGTAAAAGAACACTATATTAGAGAAGATCGTGGTAAACCCCAGGAGGAAAAAAGTAAAATTTTTGAACTGGTGACTTGCTGCTGGACTGTTTGTCCTGCTTGCCCAATCATATAGTTTGTGTAATTGAGACTCCCAAATAAAGTTTTACAACAAATACCATAAATAAATGCAATAACACAAGTGCCATATTAACATTGTCAGTTGCAGATCACCGAAAAGTGTGATAGCTTAATACCAATAGATAAACCCAGTTATAAACATGTAAATGCACGATGTTGTCCTTTAACCTCTGTAGTATGTTGTGCAGTTGAACTACTTTTTCTAGGGCATGACGCAAACGTAAATTAAATTTGTTACCTATAGGTTCAGATATGTGGGTTTGATAGACAAGACTTTTGAAAATTTCAGTGTCACATAATAGCTTGTTGCTTCGTGATCAGACTTCTGTCTGGGTAGTTAAGGTTTCTAATCACAAGTTCTATTCAATTCAAAATTCAAATAAATTTTCAGATTACATTACATATCAGTAATATAAATAATATTAAAAATAAAACCATTCATTTTAGAAGTGAATTACACATTTTAATTTAATTTAATGTTTTCGAAAATTCAAGAAATAAAATCTAAAGCAAAGGGCTCTATTTGGTGATCTTTGTAATTCATCTTTGAACTCCCCTTACATAAAAAGTAACAACATTTTTGGCAAGATTGTTTAGAGAGAATCTATGTATTTATAAAAAAAACAAGAATAGTCTTTATACGATGGATAAAATTATAACTATTTTTAATCCCTTGCCTGTGACGTCTGAACTCTATTCGGACAACACAAATGAGCCAATTTTGGAATGCCCGACCTGAGTTTGGGATAGAGAAAAAACGGTATTATAATTTCGAGAAGCCCAAAATCAATTCGTCCAATGCATAATAATTCGTTTAATTTTTTTTTGGGGGGGACAAATAATCTTTCTAACATTTTGATAATAATAATGAAAAAAAAATTAAAGAGAAAAAAATTTCCATTTTTGGACCGTTTTTCTTAAATACATTCCACACAGGCAAGAGGTCAATGTTGCATTGATGGCGTTCTTTCAACAAGTCAACATTTATATTACAGTTAGGAAAAATGGCGCAATGAATTTTAAAAAAAACAGGTAATATTTAAAAAATCAAATAACTTAACTAATCCTGATAATAAAACATCAACATAAATCATTTAAAAGCACATTTTTCACACTATCACATTAATCAAGTTACTTCAACGATTTTAATTACCTTCAAAGGAAATTGAATAATATATTTAATTGCATCAGAGAAAAAACATTTTACCCCCCTAACCATGTTTTTGATTTTCAAACTATTTGATCATCCCAATACCTTCCTAGGGTTTAGCTGTATGAGCATACAAAACTCCACTCAATATCTTTCTTGATTACATACAACAACTATTTGAAAGCTTAACTGATACCTTGAATTTATAGAATTGAGAATACTGATTTATGAAACACATAAAACACCAATGTTACTCCAAAAAGGTAATGTTACTCCAAAAAGGTCCTTTTATAGGTAATGAAAGGATAAGTTCTTTTTCTGCAATTTACGTCTTAAAGCATGATCGCATTTAAAAAGATATACCACCTTTGAAACCGAAGAATATTCACTATAACAGTGTCTATTTATTTTTTCATCATAAAAAGTTCTGCTCATTTTAAAATAAAGTTTCGATAAGTTTATCTCCAAAACTTCAACTTGAAAAAATATTTAATAATGAGATTTTATTTATATATATTTTATAAAGCTTAAAGTATATATTTAAATGAGGTAATTTAAGTTTAATTAGCCACTATTTTGAATACATAAAAGTTAAAAAATTTTATATAAATTTAAAATCAAATATATATTTTAATAAATTTAAAATTTCAAAATGTTAACTAAAATTTTGATATTATACAGAATAAAAATTTTAGTTCAACAATTCAGAAAATTTAGTTTCTTATAAGGTATAAAATTAAATATATATCTCGTATACTATAATTAAAGTCAAAATAAATTCTTAAAATAATGTCCTGTAGATATAATTCAAAATATTCGATTAACTACCACAAGTGTAACACTAGAAAAAGCTTTTGTTCTCATATATATATATATATATATATATATATATATATATATATATATATATATATATATATATATATATATATATATATATATATATATATATATATATATATATATATATATATATATATATATATATATATATATATATAATATATATATATATATATAAATGTATATATATATAATAAATATATATATATATATAATATATATATATATATATATATACATACATACATATATATATATATATATATATATATATATATATATATATATATATATATATATATATATATATATATATATATATATATATATATATATATATATATATATATATATACATATATATATATATTTGGCTCTCCTTTCTGCTTTAATACAATAAACTGAGCACATTTCTTGACTTTACCACAGTAAATTTTTCTTCTATTACTTGTATTACTGCAATTACTACTACTATTTCTCTTAAAATAATAATAACTCTGCTGTGATCCTTCGTGTGCTATCAGGCAGGTTGCCCTATGAGAAAATCTGATGCAGGTTTTTTTGTAGAAAAATTTGGTGAAAGAGAACGGTGCATAAAGACCATATGTTGAGGACATTTGTCCTGAGTAGCTGATATCCCCATAATGAATTATAACATTTAGCTTATAGTTGAATACTAATATTCTGTCTGGTGTATATTATGTAAATATTATAGTTTGTATCTCCTAGGTGATCGTCTCAATAAAAGTGAAGAAAATATTCGTGGATAGTTTCTCAAAGGGGAACTGAATTTAACTCGGGATATATTTGACGCTACAGATTTGTGTTTAAAATCCACAAAGTTCTTTGAAAGACCAGAAGTTTAAATAAGATATGATATTATTTAAAGTTAGAATTAGTGTCTATTGGATTGACTTTAGAAATTATTCATTCTGAAAAGTTCAGTGCAAAGAAAATATTGTGAATGGGCATAGGGGACAAATATATATTTTTCATGTACACTAATAAGTTAAGATTTCTTTAAAATACATGTAGTTTTCGGAAGCCCATTTGCCTTTTTCTTAAATTTTTTTTCTGACAGAAGAAGTTGTAAAACCCAAATAATTTTGTGCTACTGTCAGTAGCTGTTGGCTTGAATCCAAAATCATCTAGAAAATTCGAGAAATCTGTTCTTCTATTCCAAAAATGGTGTCAGCTCTGACAGAACTTTAAAAAGAAAGAAAAAATTGAAACAGACGACTCAGCATAAATATCTGTAAAATATTCAGGCGTCTGTCAGTGTGTTTAAAGTTGTTTTGGGAAATTCTCTCAGTTAAGGCGAGTGCCCTAATTGTGAGGAAAAACGTTGAGAAACGAGTGTTTATCCGACAAATTGCAAGATAAATTTCACGATTCATTTAATGGGTGATTTTTTGTGCTATGCCAAAAGACGTTTGTGATATTAAAGATATTAAATAACACGTTTTTACACCTGTTGCATATGATTTTACCCTCTGCCGTATCTACATTACATACCGTAAGTAAACATTTGCCTTATCACACACATTATTGTAACAAAGAAAATATTAAAAAAGGATAATTTAATGATAAGTATGCAAGTATATCAAACGTATGAGCTGCAGTAGCTCAGTCAGCAAAGGTAGCAATCTGTTAACTGAGAGGTTTCTGATTCGAGGCTGGAGCCGGCTTAAGATCCTGAAGGTGACTGGGGCATGTAAAATATGCTCGTGGTCACAAAGTCCTCCAATTTCTCAAACGATACCTCTGGGAGTGGCAGGTTAAACCTGAGGGTCTTCTGCATGGCCCCTGTCTCTAAATTACGAGGACCCAGCGGGGGTAATGTCATTCTTGTCCGTAGCATACCTTAACCCTTTAAAGGTAACGATTAAAAATTCTTTCAGATTTTAACGGCATTAGGTTATAAACGTTGTCTGGGAACCTTATAAATAGGAAGCATATGAAAACAAATTTTACATTCCTTTAGTAGCTGAGAATCTTTTTTATAGAGGAAGGAGTAATTATGAAACCCTTCCACTGTATAGCATGGAAATAAGAGTTTTTTAAAATTAATTATATCGGATGAACAATGTATAATTATCATAAAAATGATGTAATAAATAGATAACTACGCAATTTTTCATTGTTGCTTTGGGTAGGTCTTGTAATTTGAGTGCCATAAGGAGAAAAATAAAATTCAAGATTTTTCATGTAAAGCAATTTTAAACTGATATATATCAAAGAGAAAAATAAACTATGCAAAATTCTATTATCTATTGCTACATCAAATAGTCGATAACATAGATAATCGAAAAAAATCCTTACTGTGTTTTTAAAAAGAAGAGAAAAAAGTATTAACATGTGGTTTTTCTGCGAAACCACTGCCCGTT
>CM063498.1:151662537-151697537 GCA_032207245.1 Pardosa pseudoannulata | reverse complement strand
TGCATCAATCAATTGAACATTATATTACTTTATACTAGGACAGGAGACACAAGAACATATCTAACTTATATACTTAATGAACATGTCAAAAGCGGCGTCAGAGATTTGCACAAAGACAACAAATAGATGGACATTAATTTTAAACATCACTCAAGGAATGAGTAGTGAAATTGCGAAATCTGTTTTGCGCGGAGATATATATTCCTCAACGGCGCTGAAGGCGACATTTGGACATGCAAAGGGGCTGTCAGTCCGATAGAATATAACCGGAAGTAAATATCGAGGTATCTGTTGAGTATGTACTTAAAAGAACAAATAAGTGCTGGTGGATATTTTGTAGAGCTCTGAGCAGACGGTATTTCAGAAGAGTCGCTGCCATCATTAAAGTGTGAATTGCTAAAGTATCAGTATTATTTCAAGTGAAATAACTAAAATTAAAATTGATTAAGAAAAATAGGAGGTAAACAGCGAGTTTATGTAGACATATGTTCAGATTTTGATTAAAATATATTTAGAAATGAAAAAATAAAATCAAACTTTTCTCTGTTTGTGTGAAAAATGTGTGTAGGTATATAAGCAAATTTAATGATTTTACAAGTGAAATTACTACTTTCTTTTCAGTATTTAATGCCAAAGGGTATTTAATGCCAAAGTATTAACCTTTATGTTTTAAATTTTTTTATGAAATATGAATTAATGCAATTGCATATAAATGCAATTATACTGTATCACACTTTTGTTATACGTATCTATGGTGCGTGTGTATAAATACAAGCAAATGTTATTTTACAAGTGAAATTACTATTTAGATTTTTTGTATAAATTCAATATTTGAAGCCATAGGAAAATATTAACCTTTTAGTTTTAGATTTGTTATTGAAATGTGAATTTATAATAAAATATGTTAGCCTTGTGGAATTCATTTATTGAAGGACGCAAATGCAATTATACTGCATCACATTTTTGCTATAAGTATCTATGGTGTGTGTGTATAAATACAATTTTATCTTACAATTGAAATTACTATTTTGGTTTTTAGTATAAATTCAATATTTGAAGCTATAGGAAAGTATTAAACATTTTCGTTTTAGATTTGTTATTGAAATGTGAATTAATAATAAATTATGTTAGCCTTGTGGAATTTATTTATTGAAGGACGTAAATGCAATTATACTGCATCCCAATTTTGATATATGTATCTATGGTGTGTGTGTATAAATACAATTTTATCTTACAACTGAAACTACTATTTTGGTTTTTAGTATAAATTCAATATTTGAAGCCATAGGAAAGTATTAACCTTTTCGTTTTAGATTTGTTGTTGAAATGTGAATTAATAATAAATTATGTTAGCCTTGTGGAATTCATTTATTGAAGGACGTAAATGCAATTATACTGCATCACATTTTAGTTATATGTATCTATGGTGTGTGTGTATAAATACAATTTTATCTTACAATTGAAATTACTATTTCGGTTTTTAGAATAAATTCAATATTTGAAGCCATAGGAAAGTATTAACCTTTTCGTTTTAGATTTGTTGTTGAAATGTGAATTAATAATAAATTATGTTAGCCTTATAGAATTTATTTATTGAAAGGTGTAATGAAAAATAATCTAGATCTCAACACTGCCCAACTGCTTTAAGAATTAGTGTTGTTTACTATTTTCTAAGTACTTAAAACAGGAATAAATTGATATGTTGTAATACAAAACACAGAATTACACATATTTCATATAATTACTTTTTAATATCTCTAAATTTAGATAAAATATTACATCCCATATTATGTCTTGGATTTAAAATCTAATGTTGTGAAAGATAATACTAGGTTTTTTATGCCATTAACAATGCAGAAAATTAGCATAACTTACGTATGTGAGCCTATACATAAATAAAACTTTTATTTTGTTATATATGATAAAAATAACCTGAGAATAAATAGTTAAGTTCTTTCACACTTAAACTTGTGTTAAGGACCAAAAAATAAAGCCATAAATAAGTGTCTAAAAAAAGACTACTAATTATTAAGAGAATAGAGACTTTTTTTCTGAACCCACAGTACTTAATATATAAGGACACTTGAGAGTTTATTTTCCCCTCACACTTTGTGCTCGAAGAAATATGTCTTTTGTAAGTGGTTGATTCTCTCTTAACTTGACTAACCCCTCCTAAGGGAGTTTGAACAAAATAGCTAGTGTACTGTTCTTTTGAAAATGCCAGGACTGCAGCTAGCTGTTATTCTGTTTGGTGTCTCACGTTTAGTTTAGTAAATTATGTGTGTGACAGTTTCCATTAGTTTGGAGCTGGTAATATACTACAAGAAGTCTATTTAACTCCTGGGGAGTTCAGATATTTGGTCAGTTTATACAAGGAACTTGAAAGGCGTGACAAATGGTCTACGATTATTGTGCTTTAGTCAGGACCCCGTATAAGAGCACCTGTGAGAAGAATATCTGGTAAACAGAGTTATATTGAGTAGAGGAAATATAAATTATATTCTTTTCCTCCGAAGACAGTCCAGTTGGGATAGAGTGGGATTGAGTGGAGTTTATTTTAATGGCACCAAGTTCTTTTGCGAATTATGTCAAACAGATTGTTAAACAAGTTAGGGAAGAAATGGAGCGTATTCTTGATTATTGTCTACAGTTTTATCTCATTTTGTGGTTTCGAGATACGATTTACAAAGTGGCGATACGTCAATTTAAGGTGTTTTGCAGCTGAAAAATTCTCTCCGAACCCCAGAAAAGTTGGATGAATCAAATCATTCCTAGAAATATTGGATTATGGTATTTTGATAATTGTAAAATCATTGTAGGAATCGCTATTTAGGAGAAAGACCTAATTTCCCCAGGACAGGATGAAATGCCAGTTACAATTATAAAATCTTACAGAAAATAACGTTTCATTTTCTGTTGTAGTTATTGAATTCTGGTTTGAAATAATGCTTTTACTTATTTATATGTTTATGAGTTTAAACTGTTTCCATGGTAAAGGCAGTGTTATAGAAAGGATACAGAACTAAGTTTTAAATAGTACATATTAAGATATGAAGTAATCTTAAAGAATTATCTAAATATGGAAGCATGAATATTTCTTCTTAATCAATTAACTCTTTACCCATATATTTCCTTTGAAAGAAAATTTTAAACCGAAATATAAAGCAAACATTTTAAACTGACTCGGAATGCTGGATTTGAGCCGTAATACTCAGCTTTCTTCTACAGGGAACTGCTAAATCTGAAAATTCAGTAAACGAAATATTAACTTTAAATACTTACTCGATTAAATTTAAATAAGAAATATTACAGAAATAGATTTTAAACAAAAACTTTCCGATTGTAGAATTTTATGCTATACTTAGAAAACGTAGGAAATTCATGTGTTTAGGCTATGTGGTACCGTAAGGACAAAATTTTTAAAGTGCAGAATTGCATAAAATTATATTAAATAATTATTAGAACTCAACTTTTGTAAAAATTTGTTAAATAATGAATGCTCTAATAGTGATGTAGTGTTATTTCTCAAATTCTTAAACTTACTTGTTAGTTTAATTAGAACTCTTGTTAAGACTTTAATATCTTATCAAACCCTTACAAAACTTTTAATAATATAATGTTTTTAAAAATTTAAAATAATAATAAATGATATTGTTTTAAAAATTTAAAATAATATGCATGGACAGTCGCATATTGCGACAGGATCTAATTGACCTGGTGTAGGTTTTCATTTACTAGGGGATACCACATTCTTTTATTCCCTTTAAAATTGATTTTTTTTTAATAATGAGTGTCTCTTCCTACTCATTTAATCCTTTACCCATATATTTCCTTTCAATGAAAAATCTAAACCATGTTTTACAATAAACAATATAGAATAATCCGAAATGTCTGATTTGAGCCGTTGTGCATGAATTTATTTTAAAATCACGGACTACTAAATAAGTAAATTTAGACACCAAGTGGACTAAATATTAACTTTAAATCTTCGCTCGATTAAATATAAAATTGAATTACTGCAGAAAATTTTACTATAATAAATTTTGAACAAAAATTTTCTAAGTGTAGGTTTTTGTGTTACATTTAGATAATTCTCATGCCCTTGTGTAATCTGGTATCACAAAAAAAAATTTATTTATACGGTTCTATAAAGTTATCATTAAAAAAGAATTTTAAGACTCCTACATGTATAGAAAATTTATTAAACAATAGAAGATGTAATAGTGATGTAGCATTACATCATAATTTATTTAACAAACTCGTTATGATTAATTATAACTCTTGTTAAGACTATTAAGAAATTCAATGATAAAATTAAATAATAATTTAAATTATTAAAAATTAAATAATAATAAATGATGATGTTTTTAAAAATGTTCTAAATAATAATACTCAGAAAATGATTTCTCTTTAAAATAATAATAATTGATATAAAAATTTAAATCTATATATGTTTAAAACAACTTAAATAAGATTGAGTTACAGCTATCTTACTTAGCAATTAGATTGTTTAATTAATTTTAAAAATATATTTTATTTCTTTTATAATTAATACATCTTCCTACTCATTTAATACTTTACGCATATATTTTTTACAAAGAAAAATCGAAACCGAGTTACAAAATAAGCAGTTTAGACTGACCCAAAACGCTGGACTCGAAGCGTAATACACAGATTTCTTCGAAAGATACACACTCCTAAATCATTAATCACAGCCCACAAGCGTGAAAAATATAAACTTTAAATCCTGACTCTATTAAATGTAAATTATTTTTATTGCAAGAAACTTTACTATAATAAATTTTTAATAAAAGTTTTCCAAGCGCAACTTTTCCTGCTACAAATAGAAAAATTAAAAAGTTCCTGAATTTATGTTATCTGGAATCATAAATTTTTTTCTATTAGTATAGTTTATATATTTTTACTATATAGTTCTATAAAATCGTTACTAAGAAATAATTTTAAAACTCTTATGTGTAAAAATATTGTTAAATAATTATTGATGTAATAGTGATGTAGTATTATAATATAACAAATTTATATATTTATATAATTTATATAATTCATATAACAAATTGATTATGTTTAATTGGAACAATTATTAAGCCAATTAAATTTTTAATTGATAATGCTTTTAAAAATTTTAATTTTAATAAATAGTAATGTTTCAAGAATTAGATAACAATGAGTAATAATGTTTTAATTATTAAAAATTAATGAATGATTTAAAAAACTAAATCTATATACGAATGTTTTATAGAACTAAAATAAAATTGAGTCACAGCTATCTTATTTAGCTATTAGAATCTTTTATTCCCTTTACAAGTGAATGTTTTTTCTTTCATAATAAATATATCTTCCTACTCATTTAACTCTTTACCTTTATATTCCCTTTTAACTAAAAGTCTACTCTGAGTTATAAAGTAAACAATATTGACAGATCCGCAAAGCCGCAAGAAAGCCACAATACATGGATTTCGTTAAAAGGCGTGGACTACTAAATCTGAAAATATAGCCCAAAGCGAACGATATATTCACTTTAAATCCTGACTCAATTAAATTTATATTCAACTTATTACAAAAAAAACTTTATTATAATAAAATTTGAACAATACATTTCCAAGAGTAACTTTTAATACTCCACTTAAAAACATAAAAAATGTCTTTATGTTATTTAATCCTATAAAAATAAATATTTAATAGTATAGAATTCTATAAAACCGTCTTTATTAAAGATTTTTAAGACTGTAGAATACATGGAAATATTGATAAATTAATTAATGATGTAATATTGCATCGTAATTTATATAAGAAATTCTTTAAGATTAATTAGAGCATTTGTTAAGCATGCTAAATTTGTAATAAATAATGTTATTAAAATTTTTAATAATAATAATAAATGATAATGTTTTAAAGTTTAAATTACTATGAGTAATAATGACTTTGGAATGATATAATAATAAATGATGTAAAAAATTTATATATGAGTGTTTTAAAAATTTAATATGAGATATGGCTATCTCACTTCTATTTGATTCTTTTATTTAATTCTGAATATTAACTCTTTCAAAATAAATATATCTTCCTACTTATTTAATCCTTTCGGGCTATACTTCCTTTCAACGAAAAGTCTAAAACGAGTTATAAAATAAGCAATATAAACTGACCCGAAAAGCCGGATGTGAGCTGTAATACATGGATTTCTTCTAAAGGCTACTAAATCTGAAAATACAGCCACCAAACGGACAAAATAGTCACTTTAAATCCTGACTAAATTAAATTTATATTCAACTTATTACAAAAAACTTTATTATAATAAAATTTTAATATGAGATTTCCAAAAGTAGCTTTTAAAACTGCACTTAAAAAACAAAAAAATTGTCTTTGCGTTATTTATTCCTATTAAAATAAATATTTCACAATATAGATTTCTATATAACCGTCTTTATTAAAGAAGTTAATTTTAAGAATATATAACAATATTGTTAAATTAATTATTGATGTAATAGTGATGTAATAATGCATCATAATTTATACAAGAATTTTTTTAAGATTAATTAGAGCATTTGTTAAGAGTGTTAAATTTGTAATACATAATGTTCTTAAAAATTTTAATAAAAGTAAATGGTAATGTTTTAAAATTTAAATAACTATGAGTAATAATGACTTTAGAATTATATAATAATAAATTATGTAAAAAAAACATATACGAGCGTTTTAAAAATTTAGTGTGAGATATTGCTATCTCACTTAGTTATTTGATTCTTTTATTCCATTTAAAAGTGAATATTAACTCTTTCAAAATAAACACATTTTCCTAGTTATTTAATCCTTTATTGCTATACTTCCTTTCAACGAAAAGTCTAAAACGAGTTATAAAGTAAGCAATATAAACTGACCCGAAAATCCGGATGTGAGCTGTAATACATGGATTTCTTCTAAAGGCACGGACTACTAAATCTGAAAATACAGCCCCAAGAGGACCATATATTCACTTTAATTCCTGACTCAATTAAATTTATATCCAACTTTTTACAAAAACCTTTATTGTAATAAAATTTGAATATGGGATTTCCAAGAGTAGCTTTTAATTGTCTTTATGCTACTTAATACTGTAAAAATAAATATTTAATAATATAGAGTTCTATAAAAGCGTTTTTATGAAAGAATTTTAAGACTCTAGCATCTATAAAAATATTGTTAAATTAATTAAGGATGTAATAGTGATGTAATAACGCACCATAATTTATATAAGAAATTCTTTAAGATTAATTAGAGCATTTGTTAAGAGTGTTAAATTTGTAATATATAAGTTCTTAAAATTTTTAATAAAAGTAAATGATAATGTTTAAGTTTAAAAAACTATGAGTAATAATGACTTTATAATTATATAATAATAAATGATGTAAAAAACTTGCATAAGAGTGTTTTAAAAATTTAATATGACGTAATCTCACTTAACTATTTGATCATTTTTTTCCATTTAAAAGTGAATATTAAGTCTTTCAAAATAAATACATCTTCTTACTTATTTAATCCTTTATAGCTATACTTCCTTTCAACGAAAACTCTAAAACGAATTATAAAGTAAGCAATATAAACTGACCTCAAAAGCCGGATGTGAGCTGTAATACATGGATTTCTTCTAAAGGCACGGACTACTAAATCAGAAAATACAGCCACCAAGCGGACGAAATATTCACTTTAAATCCTGACTCAATTAAATTTATATCCAAAAACCTTTATTATAATAAAATTTTAATATGAGATTTCCAAGAGCAGCTTTTAATGCTGCTAAAAATTGTCTTTGTGTTACTTAATCCTATAAAAATAAATATTTAATAATATAGAGTTCTATAAAACCACCTTTATGCAAGAATTTTAAGAATGCAGAATACATATAAATATTATTAAATTAACTAATGATGCAACAGTGATGTAATATTGCATCATAATTTATGTAAGAAATTTGTTAAGATTAATTAGAACATTTGGTATGAATATTAATTTTTAATAGATAATGTTCTTTTTTATAACAACTTTTTTATAATTTTCAATAACAATAAATTATAATGTTTTAAAATTTAAATAAGTATGAGTAATAAAGATTTTAGAATTAAGTAATAATGAATGATGTAAGAAATTTAAATCTATATATGAGCGTTTTAATAAACTTAATGTGAGATGCGGCTATCTCAATTAGATATTTGATTCTTTTATTCTTTTTAAAAGTGAATATTAACTCTTTTGAAGTAAATACATTTTCCTACTCATCATACCTTTACCTTTATATTCCCTTTGAACTAAAAGTCTAAACTGAGTTATGAAGTAAACAATATAGACTGATTCGGAGAGCTATAAGGAAACTGTAATACATGCATTTATTTTAAAGGCGGGGACTACTAAATCTAAAAATATAACCCCAAGCGGACGATATATTCACTTTAAATCCTGACTCAATTAAATTATATTCAACTTATTACAAAAAACTTTATTACAATAAAATCTAAATGCTACATTTACAAGAGTAGCTTTTAATAATGCACTTAAAAAATATAAAAAAATTGTCGTTGTGTTATATAATCCTATAAATATTTAATTATGTAAAGTTCTATAAAACACGTTTTTATGAAAGAACTTTAAAACTCCAGAATACATAAAAATATTGTTAAATTAATTAATGATGTAACAGTGATGTAATAGTGCATCGCAATTTATATAAGAAATTCGTTAAAATTAATTAAAATATATGTTAAGACTATTAAATTTTTAAAAGATAATGCACTTAAAATTTTTAATAACTATAAATGATAATGTTTTAAAATTTAAATAACTATGAGTAATAATTATTTTAGAATTATATCATAATAAATGATGTAAAAAACTTATATATGAGTGTTTTAAAAATTTAATGTGAGGTACGGCTATTTCACTTAGATATTTGATTTTTGTATTCCATTTAAAAGTGAATATTAACTCTTTCAACATAAATACATCTTCCTACTCATTTACTCCTTTATCGCTATGCATCCTTTCAAAGGAAATTCTAAAACGAGTTATAAAGTAAGCAATATAAACTGACCCGAAAAGCCGGATGTGAACTGTAATACATGGATTTCTTCTAAAGGCACGGACTACTAAATCTGAAAATACAGCCACCAAGCGGACGAAATATTCACTTTAAATCCTGACTGGAAAGAGTGTGGGCCCGTCAAAATACACGAAATCTGAGGATAGGCACAATCCATCCCTTTGGATCAATGGGGGGAGGGGGGCGCACGTATCAATCAACCGGGCTAAAAGACGAATTGCGGAGTCGCGAGAAACACAGTTGATGGCAGAGAGAAAAGAGAACACAAAAGGGAGGTGATGGATGGCCCCGGAAAGATGTGGTAATTTGCACGTGGGTCACACCTAAGGGATAAGGTCGCGGTCAGGAAGTTGTTCAGCATTAATCTTGCTCCCTTTTCTCCGACTTGTCACTCTCCGGTATCCTCGCCTTACGGGAGGAAAAAGAATGACGTATCACCAGCATCCAGACTTTTCACCCGAAAAGATTCGCTTCTATTTGTTAAAACCTGAACAACTTGAAAGAAAACTCGTTTATTTTTAGCTCTGATTTTTATGATAAATGAGACTTCTTGAGGATTGGTTTTGGGAGGGTTTTAATCCGAGGCCACAAAACATCAGCATATGTTTCTTGTGTTACAGCAGTGTAGTAATATACAAATAAAATTATTTGCTCCTTGCGACCATATGGTTTCTTAATAATGAAACAAAAATTTGACATCCATTTGTTGTAAGATGTAGAAAAACACCTAAAAAAAACCCTTCAACCAATTCGTTAACAACACAATCTGTGTTATATCTGTAGAATTAACCTTAAATATCCGTAGAAGTCAAATAAATTATTTTTTTGTATTTCTTGTATAAAGTAATATATAACTGATATAGATTAATGCATAACTGAAAACAACACTGTAGAATATTTTAAAAGTCTACAAAATTATCCCCTACATAATAATAGCTCAAGTTGTCTGTCCGTCTGTCCTCCAATTTATGACCTGGAATGAGACCTGGTTGGACCTAGAATGGATAGAGGCATCAATATTGGATTCTTGATGAGTTAGGGTTAGCAAAATTCAAAAAGAGTTCGAAAACATTCGAAATCCACCCCTTCCCCCCTTTTCGATCATTTAATGCCATTATTTCAAGACCTATTTTCCTCTGTTAAGAGCAGGCGATTAAATTCCTCAACTTATCACATAATAAGTAGATGAAAATAACATTTTTTTCTAGCATTATGACGTCCTTCCTTTAACTATCTCATTTAATCATTTCTTATTTTAAATTTTTTAAATATCGTCTGCATTATTTTCATGCGTTTTATCACTGAACTTAGATATTAAGTAAATAATTTTCTTTTATATTTGGCCTAAATAATAACCCGAGGCCACAAACATCAGCATATGTTTCTTGTCTAACTGCGGTATAGTAAAATACAAATAAAATTATTTGCTCCTTGCGACCATATGGTTTCTTAATAATGAAACAAAAAATTGACATACGTTTGCTGTAAGATGTAGAAAAACACCTACAAAAATCCCCTCCGACCATTTCGTTAACAACACAATCTCTTTTATATATGTAGAATTAACCTTAAATGTCCGTAGAAGTAAAATAAATTATTTTTTTATTTCTTCTATAAAATAATATAAAACTGATATAGATTAATGCATAACTGAAAAGATCCCTATAAAATATTTTAAAAGTCTACAAAATTATCCTCAATATAATAATAGCCTAAGTTATCTGTTCGTCTGTCCACGAATTTACGAAGCGGTTGAACCTGGAATGGATAGAGGTATCCATATTGGATTCTTGATGAGTTAGGGATAGCAAAATTCAAAGCGAGTTCGAAAACGTTCGAAATCCACTCCTTCCCCCCTTTTCGATATTTTAATGCCATTATTTCAAGCCCTATTTTCCCCGGTTAAGGGCAGGCTATTAAATTCTTCAATGTATCACATTATAAGTAAATGAAAATAGCATTTTTTTTCTAGTATTATGATGTCATACCTTTAACTATCTCATTTAATCATTTCTTATTTTAAATTATTTAAATATCATCTGCATTATTTTCATGCGTTTTATCACTGAGCTTAGCTATTAAGTAAATAATTTTCTTCTATATTTGGCTTAAATAATAAATTAGGTACATATGAAATAATTTTAAATTTAATCATTCATTATTTTTTGTTGCTATGAAAATTTTATCAGTGGTATTAACAACAAATTATTTTCTTAAAAGTCTAGGTGTCTATTTCACAGACTAATACATATTTAGCTTTTAAGTTGTATATCTTTGAAAATTAAGAAGTTTGTTCCTTTGTGTGTTTGTTTTTTATACATAACCACATGGTTTGTAATCGAATCGTTAAATTTTGGACATCATTCATATATACCGCTAAATAATCACTATCAATATTAAAACCTCTGCTGTTCATCCTACCACGTAATATAATAAGATGAATTAAAGTTGACAACTAACATGCAGACATTAAAGATAAAAAAAATTATTGCGAATGTACCAGATAATTCTCAGCCAAAAAACAAATCATTTTTTTACCTGCCTCATAGAGTACTTTACAATTCTGGAAAATTAAAAATTTTACTGATCCCGTCGTATTACAGGCTATATGCTAGTTTCATTAAGAGGAAAGGTGTGAATGAATGGTTCAGATATTTCTTAAATATTTGTTACAAAAGTGCTCAAGTTGAACGATGGCTGAATGGGTAGGGTGCTGCTTTTCGGTACCGTAGTTCATGGGGCCAGATTCCACCGTTGGCATGGATGGTCGTAGTAGTTCGGAATCAGCTTTAAGCAGCAGGTCTCAGTCTCATTAGTTCTCGTATAGGAAAATAGGGTACCTCAGCACTCCATATCAACCAACGAAAAACGCTTGAATCAAAATTTTTAAGTGAAGCTGAGAATTGCTTCAAAAATAAACTATCTAATAGCTATAAGATTCACTTAAAATAAGTTTTCCAGAAAAATAAACTTTAAGAATTAAATTTTAAAGTACTTATCTATACTAATATTATAAAGAGATAAATTTTTTATGTAGGGGGTAATTTCTGAAACTACTAAACCAGCTCTACAAATCTTTTACAAATAGAAAAATTCACTGTCTCTGAGTAATATAAGCTATATATTTAGATAAAGATAAGTTTTCAGTTTTAAATTTTAACATTTATAAATGAAATCCAAAGAAAAGCAGTACCTTACTGCATTATTGCTGTGTGCTCGCCAATTGGAATTTATACTTGGAAATATAATGTACTACAAAAATATTGCTCATCAGTAGACACACACACACACACACCAACTGTACAAAGAGTCATAGGAGATAGTACAGTTAGCTTTTATATTTAAATCATAACATTAATTGTGGTAAATATAAAATAAAAATTATAATTCACTTTTATATCTGCTGAAATTGTGCTAAACTAATTTCTGAAAGGAAAGTTGAATTAGTATTCCAAGTTCTTGAGAATTTTTGCTAAATTTTAGTATCTTTTTACTGAAAACTCTTTTGGCACCTCAAGATTAGACTGCGTTATACTTTTAGTTTTGATTTATTAAAAACAGGATAATTGAATGTCACTATAGTATACTAAAGACCAATTCCATAACCGAATTAAATTATAAGAGCAATCAACAAGTGTGATAAAAAAAACCCAAACAAATGGGGATAAATTATGATATTTAATATCATAATTTATCTAAAATTTCATTTGTCTCCAAACGTGTTTTCAAAAAACCAAAATGTTAAAATGACCAAAATGTTAGTAATTATGTATACATAGTCCGAAGGATAGGGTGGGCGAAGCGATTAGTTACTTATAAAGTCCTTCACATGAAAAAGTTAGTGAAATTAAACTGAATGTTAATACTGATCAGAGTTATTTCAAAATTAATCTGTCAATGGTCAAAATTTTGTTTTTAAAATTAAAAGCATAGAAAGATGTGTATGTGTATGAATAAAAATTATGATTTTATAATAAATATCGGAGTTTATACTATGGATTTCTGTACAAACTATTTTTCAATATTACTTCTTATACTTAAATGTTAAAAATGAAACCAAAATTATAGTGCTTATTAAATGATTTATTAGTTTTTACCCTTATAATTAAATAGGATTTACAAAAATAATAAAAGTTTTATAAATAAATCTCAAGGAAAATATACTCATGTGCCTTTAATTATTCTATAAAATATAATTATATTTTCTAAGCTATTTATTTTGCGTAAAAAATCAAGTTTTATTTCTTTTCAAATATTTTATTTTAAATACTAGGCAATTAATTTCTCAGTAATTAGAGAAGTGATTAAGGACTACTTAGATTTTAAGTAGATTATGTTTATTCTGCACTTCCAAATTATAAACTACGAAAAGAAAAAAAAATATGCTAAACTCTACTGAAGCTAAAGAAAGCATTTAATGCATTAATAACTAATCCATAATTAGTAAGCATTGCTTTAAAAATCACTCATTTGACTTATTTAAATTTGCTATAGAGCTGAATATTTGAGAATTGTTTTGATCTTTGATCACCATAATGATGAGAGCATAAATATGAATGACTACTTTTTTAATGTGATATCCTAGTAGTCTTTCATTGTTTCAATATTAATTCTCATATTCAATACTAAAATCTATCTCTTCTCTCCGACATCTATTTTACAATATATTTTTACGTAAAATGTTTTGAATGTATTATAAAAAGAACTATACTAGTTAGAAAATATCAACAAAATTACTTAAAAATCTAAATAAAAAATGGAGAAATATGTGTTTATCAAAAATCATTTAAGAATATTCAGTAGAACATTCAAGTCAGCTTCTCAAATTTCATAATAGAGAGATGGTTCAGATTAAGTACAGTTTTCTCGGATTCTATGTAGTTATCAAAACTGCTAAAGAAACATTTGAGTTTGTCAAAAAAAATGAAATTATTGTTCAGACATGAATGAGAGAAGTCACTCTGGAATATATCAGAAGAATCTAACTATAACAGCCAAAAAAGCTATAATACTTTTACTTCAAATTTTTCATAAGAACTAACTACATATTTTAGTGATTTGAGTTGTTTTCAATACAATGTTTTAAATTTAAAATTGAATTAAAAAAGAATATTAAATATATGTGTAAAATCTCTACATATGTTATAATGTTAATCGCTCAAGCAGTAAAATGATTGAAATATATGTGGTATGTAAAGAGTTTACGCCAATATACATATACAAAGCACTGTAAATAATATGAGTTACATTACTTCTTTAATGAAATTCAGTATATAGGTAAATGTTACTCAAACTGTTGTGGTATTTCTAAAACGAATTGATTACGTACTACAGCTACACAGTTTATTGTTGTCTTCCAAAGCTGGAATATTATATACAATATAAAGTGTTCCGGAAAATCCACCAAGGAGCATTTCAAATCTTTGATATAAAATTAATACCTAATGATTATTTGCTTTAACCATCACTTGGATAACTGAATTTATTATTTCTCGAAAGGAAAAGGATTTTCAGAAACTAAGTTAATTCAAGTAGTTTTTATTGTTGAGTATATTATTTATTTTGTCCTTGGTGTTTTATTATTTTTTAGAAACAAGTGCTTTTAAATACATAAGATGTTTGACTTATGCATTGTCTAGCACTTACTAGTGATCTGAGAGATACTTACTTTAATATTTTCTGCTTTTCAGTAATTTTTAACATTATAACATATTTGGTCCCGATTATAAATAGAATAGAACAAAAATGAAAGAACCAGCATTAAATTAATTCCTCAGATTTAACTTCGGATTGTTGGTTCCAAAATCTCATTTTCCCTCAACTTCGTGAGTTGGTTTTAGTTTATTTTCTTTTTAATATACGAATTCAAAGCTACTTAAATATTGCTTAGTACGATTACTGATTATACTGTTACTGCCAATTTAAAACATCTATGAAGAATTCTGCTGTCAGCTAGATTCATAAAATGGTCTCCAACACCAAAAGGTTGCGTCTACGGATTCGGAGATTTCCAGCTAGTCTTAGTTCTTAGCATATTTCAGTATAAAGCTCTTTAGTAACTGATTACTGTAAATGAATTTACATTCAAGCCTTTTTGACTCTTTACTTGTTTTTAACTGGTCTTGACAGTTGTAATAGTATACAATGTGCTTCATGTAAAAGGGATATGTAAACCCATCAGTTATTGTTGTTTTTGACTTATGCCACGATATCAAACCAAGCACGATTTAGTGGGAGGATACTCGTTTTAAGGCCAAGGAGTGTGCTTTTCGTCTACAACTAGCACCACAAGGTTGAAAGTACGACTTATGCTCAAGTGGGTCCTCTTAATTTTGAAGCAGGGACCAAGAAGAAGTCCCGTAGACTTGGCCTGCCACCCCCCCCAGAGGTATTGATTGAGAACTAGGAGGACATTGTGATCACGAACATATTTTACGTAACCCGCAACCTCTCAGGTACGAGATGACTGTCTTTACTGATTAAACTAGAGCGGCTCATGTAAACCCATCAGTTTGTTTTTATTGTAAATCATTTACAATCAAGTTATTCTTACATTTTTCTATTTGCTTCGCTGGATTTGTTCTGCCCGATGTTACAATAGGATAAATTTTTTTTCTCTTGCATTTGGCCTTTAGGAAACTATAAAGTTAACTGCAAGCAACATTAATTTAGAGATCTGTTAGCACTCTCTATAAGGGATTAGTACTTAATAAAAAGCAAAAATAGCATCTTTTGAGTATGATAAAAAAGAAGTAAATTTTCAACGTGACTTTCTGAAGGCTTTATATCCATTAAGGTAAGCGGCTCGTGAACTGTCAAAAGATAGTCATACCTAACATGAAAAATTCGCAATTGTTTTCCAGATTAAAAAATTACAAATATTCTTTTGGCTATGTATCAAGAAAAACAATATTTTATCTCCTATTGCTCAGAAAACAAAACAGAAAAATTCATTTTTTTATATTGAGCATCCAAAAGAAACATTCAAAACCCATTATCGACTGATCTTGCATATATCAACACCAACAACTTACATTTTCCTTCACCACCGTCATTGTTTACAGCGGCTCATGACAGCTTGGGCAGAAAGTAATATGTTACAAATGAGAAACGACACTATCTATTACGCAGACATTTTATAACCATCAGTGATGAAAGATACAAGATAAAAGTAAAAAGTTATCGAAAAATATCGAGAAATTCTTGAAAAAAAGGAGTCTGCTCTGTTGATAGATGAAGTAATTTGTTGGCTGTTTCTCATACCGCTTGCACTGTGGAGACCATAGAGTTAGACAGCTATAAATCTTATTTCCCTTTACAGTGACGTGTCATGTAGTCGTTGTTCGCTGCAGGGAGGAAAAATTATAGCTTTTGTTCTTGGTACAAGTGGTGTATGCTTGCACGTGTAGGGACCGGTGAACAACAGTCGGATATATAAATATATGTTCGGTGAAGAATTTGACAGCCTATTATTGTCTCCACATATATACGCCTAAAACCCTAACACACCCAACTATTTTACATATGTATATATGTTATATATATATATATATATATATATATATATATATATATATATATATATATATATATATATATATATGTATATATATATGTATATATATATATATATGTATATATGTGTATATATATGTATATATATATATATATATATATATATATATATATATATATATATATATATATATATATATATATATATATATATATATATATATATATATATATATATATATATATATATATATATGTATATATATATATATATATATATATATATATATATATATATATATATATATATATATATATATATATATATATATAATATGTATATATTGGGTGAGTCTATAATCCGTTAAAACTTTAAAAAATGGAAAAAATACAGATGGAATAATGATAAAGTTATACTGTTTGCACGAAAGGGGTAAAAAATAAGGAGGATTTTTTAGATAAAAAAAATTACTTAAACAATCACTGGTAGGAAGTATTGACATGCGAGAGATTCAGCCAATTTCTGTAAATCAATTTTACAATAAAAGAGTGTTATACACGAGTATTTCTCATTTGGTTTCAGAATGTTTTTATTACCCTGTCGATCATTGTTGGTGAAGTTTCTTTATGTGAATGGTAGTCAGCAAGTGTGAGTTTCAATCAGCAAAACGACTGTAAAATAAAGAAATGCCCCATATCGTGTGTTAAGAAATTGAAGCTTGTAAAACAGTTCGAAGAAACTGGCTTGCTGAAGAATCGGCCCCTTTGTGAAAGACCATTACTGTGCATTACTGCGGTCTAAACCGTTGAGAATGATATGGTAATGGAATTATACACGGGGAGAAGCAGTTTTCGCAAAGCTTCTAGGGTGTTGTATGTGACTGACTCATCGATTAGACGAATCCTCCACTCGATATTTCATTTCTATCGCTAAAAAATTGCAATCACTGTAGAAGTTACAGCCGAGAATCACAGCTATGAGGGAATCAATTTCCAAATAATCTATGGCAAGAATAGAAAGCAACCCTCAATGGTTGTTCAACATTTTCTGGACGGATGATGCGCACTGCACGGGGATGTTAGCATCCAGAATTCTCGGATACAGGCGAAGTCGAATCCTCATGCCTTTGCTACGCAGCCAATGCAGTCACCGAATTGGACAGTTTGGTGTGTCTTCACCTCATCTTTTACTGTTGGACCATTCTTATTTGAAGAATCGTATACAAAATCTCGCTGATTTAAGTGCTCAGTGCCTGATGAGCGTTATCTCACTCTTTTGCTTAACAAACTCGTGCCCACATTAAATTAAAGATGTGTGTTTTTCTGTAACAATCTTTATTCAGGATGGAGCACCACCACACTGGGGCAATCCAGTGAAAGGATGCTTGTTTAAACCTTTGGTCAAAACAAAGTGATCAGTCATGGTTGCAAGATCGTGTGAAATCACTCGTATACTGTCCATTCCCTTCAAACTGGGCAAATTCAAAGAGTATCTCGAGGGAAGTTTCTTTTATTTATTCCAATATGTTGAATGTGCTGAAGGTCATATTGAGCATTTGTTATTGCATTTTTTTTTACCTACGCACATAAACCAGAATCACTGTAGACAGATTTGGAGTTTACAGAGTGCTGTAAAAATATTTGTTAGACTATAAAGGGAGAAGGATAAGAATACCAAAATAATTTTTTGTTGTATAACTAGAAATAAAACGTTCAGGCTTTGGACGAAAATAAAATGCAAAATGTGAAAAGAAGACAAATGTCTTCCGAACAACGCAATCAGATCTATTAAAATAGGACATATATAAAAAATAAAAACTCAGGGATCATTATAAAAGTTAGAAAAAAAACTTTCTAAAAAATGAATTATACAAAAATGACAATGGATTTTGAGAAAAATGTTAATTTGAGTAATATTCTGAGTTAAGAATTTATAAAACACTTTGTAATATCCACCATCCCGTTAAATTGTAACTAAACTAATTAAGAAGTCAAAACAGAATTTCACGAAAATGGACAAGTTGATCTCAAAAATATTATAAATAAATTAAAAGAACAGGCTCTATTTGTTGAGTAATTTTCACACAGAGACACAAAATTTCTATTATTTTAATTTTACAAATAGGTTTAAACACCTGTTGTCTATCCAAAGACATATATTTTCAGCATGCATTAAGACTCTTGCAGAAGGTCTGAGACATCTTAATTGAGTCACAGTGTCCGGTTATAAAGTTTTAAGTCGGCTATGGCAACCTCCTTTATTTTCTGATACTAAAACACTTCTTCGTTGCATGACAGCGATGTATATCGGAGTATTTCTTGCAGAGGGCGTGACCGTAACTGTCACCATAAAGAGTGAATTACAGTCACAGTAATTTTCCGTTGCGGAGTTTCCACGAAACACGCAATGGGAATTTATGAAATGTTTTGCTTTCTGTCGGTGCAGTAGTTGAGTGGGTACTATGTTATTTTCGGGTGAAAATTATAGTCCCTCCCACGAATACTGGCAAGGCTGATTAATCTCCATTTTGTTGCTTCGTGCTCAAATCGATCACAGAGTGAGTTAAATTCCTTCTCGTTGCGTGTACCATGAAATATCTAAATGAGTTTGGAGACAAATGGTTGAAATTTTGAGTAGAAATGACATATAGGATTTTGTTATAAGCGAAATTTGAAAGCACGAAAACAACTCGTTACAAATACATAGGCCTTGTTAGAAACAAAGCAATAAATAAAAAATTAGGGTAATTAGGTGTACGCATATTCATTGAAACCGTTAAGAGTTGGAAGGAGAACATTTATTTCTTTCTAAAAATCGTTTAGCTCGAAAAGAAAGTTAAATAATTCATACATAAAAATGGTAAGTATGTATGTATGTATGTATATAAATATATATATATATATATATATATATATATATATATATATATATATATATATATATATACATATATATACATATATATATATATATATATATATATATATATGTATATATACATATATATATACATATATATATACATATATATATATATATATATATATATATATATATATATATATATATATATATATATATATATATATATATATATATATATATATATATTAAATTTTCTTCTATGAGCACTTTTTAATAATTTTTTATTTATCATTATATGTTTGTCATTTGACAAAGGGACGAGAATACCGAGATAATATGTATGCTAGACAGAAAAACCAGCTTTTCCTAGAGAAGTGATACATCTTGCTAAATTAATCATTGAACAATGAGTAAATTCATTTCAACATATGGTCGTTTGTTATTATGGCCTCTTAAAAAATTGCTCTAACTGTGATGTCTTTTATAGGTACACATACCAACATTTGTTGCCAGCTTTTGCTGCACGCAGAAAAGTGTATCCTTGTATATTGAAGGGTACAATACTAGCATACATACAAAAAAATTCATATCTTATTATAAATATTCATAATTATTTACAATGGAAAAATTAGCTCAGTACTCGTGATTATTTTTAAAAGCTATGTTAGGAAGATAAAGTTAACACATACTTTCCAAAATAAGAAAAATAGCTGAAAAATGCAAGCATAAATTTTACAACTTTGTCCATTTCTGTTCAGTGAGTATGTAAATCTAGAACTGAATTGCATTTCTGAATAACGTAATGGGTGACATTGAGCAGAGCAAATTTTTTTGTCGAACAGATCTGACAGAATTGGTATGATATTAGCCATTAATTTGGTTTGGAGCATTACGGTATACTTTTTTGCTTCTCAGGTTCGAGTGAGACTGGGATCTACTGCTTAAGGCTGATTTTAAGCGGCTGCAAACTTCAATGCCAGAAGCAGGATTGCAGTACGCTACTATTCGGTCATCGTCAAAAGTTAGTAAGCAACAGTTAAAAACTTCCCTTTAGCTGTTGTTTCTTCTGCACATAAAACCAAATGTTGTACCGAATGCAGTATCAAAATTAATGGCAATTTCTAGATTAAAAAAAGTAAAAATTTAATCCCTCTCGACACAATTTTAAGCATAAAAACTAACAAAACACCAATCTCTCAGTTTTATCCAACTTTTTTCGTAGAATGTGTGCATTATAAGAATTTATATCCGAGATTTATGTATTGAAATAAAAACATCTTGGCGACTACCAGTTAAAATATCAGCCTAATTAAACCCCAAATAATTAGACTGTCAACTCGTGAGTTTTCACACTGAAAGACTATTTGTGATGACGTATGCGAAACCCGCAAGACAGACAACAGACGTCAGCCATTCCTTTATGACAGGGTTCGCAATGTGGGCGTAACCTCGGCGGAAGAAAAATGATCAGGGGCCAAAAATGGGCTCGGGCCCTTTTAAATGCACGACAAAATGCAAAGGCTATATGATAAATGATGCCATTATGTTATTCGCGAGAGCGGCTCGAGCGCTCTCCATCCATCAAACGGATGGAAGAGTTTGTTGTCATGGGAACATGTTGACCACTCCGGTTACCACATTTGGCGACAGAGCGAAGAAAACTGCACCAAATCTGGGATTTTTTTTACTCACCAATTATGGGCCTCGATGGGACATATTGACTTCTACAAATGCAGGCAATGGGTTAAAGTTTCTTTTTTATGTTAGTAAAATTAATAACAATGAAAATCTGGTTACCTAATATTCATGCATAACAGAAAAGAATGTTTGCACTAACACTGCAGTTTATGTGTTAGTAAATCTGAGAGATTTAATTTTAATTAAAAATTTATTTTAATAAAATCTACTCATTTTTAAATAGTTCTTTTCATAGGAATGTAAATTATGTTTACATACATCTATATGTCTATCTATCTATCTGTTTTTATGTATGTATATATATATATATATATATATATATATATATTATATATATATATATTATATGTATATGTATATGTATATGTATATATGTATATATATATGTATATGTATATGTATATGTATATATATGTATATGTATATATGTATATGTATATGTATATATATGTATATGTATATGTATATATATGTATATGTATATATGTATATGTATATATGTATATGTATATATATATATATATATATATATATATATATATATATATATATATATATATATATATATATATATATATATATATATATATATATATATATATATATATATATATATATATATATATATATATATATATATATATATATATATATATATATATATATATATATATATATATATATATATATATATATATATATATAAACGCCTCAGTGGGGGTGAACAAGCCCCGATATTTAAAAAAAAAGGAAACGATTAAAAGGTAATAGAAGTTTGCTACACAAATTTCCTAGTAAAGAGAAGCTTATAAGATGTATAGTTTACACACACACACGCACGCATACATGCACTCGTATAAAGAGTCCGGTCAAGTTGTGAAATTCATGCCTGTTCGCAGGAGGCCATATATTTAGGTGGCTGATGGAATAAATAACATTTAAAAAATGCTAACTGAAGAAAGGGTATCTAATAGCCTAGGGCCAGCGCTGTATATTAATATGTATATATATATAAATATTACATATACATTTTATTAATACATATTTTAATATTAACTTAATGACTTTAATTCATAAATTAAGTTGGGGTTTGCGCTGTAATTCTAATTTTTCCCTCCAGACACACTATAGACTTAATCCAGCCTCTGTCTGTACTTCTTTGACCAATAGTATACTCGTTCTCTTTAGACATGGGTATTTTTATCACGTGATCAAATATGCTTAGGGAGTATTCGTACTGTTTTTACCTGAGAAATCCCTACTTAATAAATGTGTGTGTGCTATGTTAAAAAATTTTTGCCTGTTGTATTGATGGAGGAATCGTCACCAGAAATAAAATGTGTGTTTTATTTTGATGAATCTTGCCCATATTTCATATATGTGTGTGTATCTGTGTGAATATGTGTATGTATATGTGTAATAAATCTAAATTATTTAAGTTTAATATTTCCTTAAAAACCTCCTCTCTCCCATTCTAATTCCTTAAAATCTTTTTCCCAGCTTCTAAATGTCTTAATCAAAGGAATGTTCTCGACTTAACATTCTTTCGATACATTTCCCAAAGCTTTTTATCCTATAGATGTAAATTTACTGTCTATTCAACACGTTTCCGAGCTGTCGCCGGCAAATGGCTCCGCATTTTTCCTGATCTTACATTTAAATTCGCTGAGTAAGTGGGAAAATTCTTTCTGTTCTTAAATTTGCTGAGTAAGTGGGAAAATTCTTTCTGTCTTCGCTCTTGGGTGCACCTCGGTTCCAGCAGAGTGATTTTTCTCTCTTTCTCTTGTCTGGTCTTTGACCAGTAAAGATGTCCGTTTTAACAGCTCTGAAATAAAGTTTTATTTAGACTTGTGCCGTTCTCTTCAATGTGACCAGACTGCATTGTTCGTTATTACTGATAACTGGATTAGCTTTCTCCTTGCCCAGTAGCCCGGGCAAGTAAAAACAATAGGGGTTATATAATTATTGTTATTCGAGGAAATAGTTGTTATATATATATATATATATATATATATATATATATATATATATATATATATATATATATATATATATATATATATATATATATATATATCTGTGTGCGTGTGTGTGCTTGTGTGTGTGTGTACAGAAATATGTGCTGGGAAAATGAATCACATGATCATGTGATAAAAAAAATTTGCAATTTCACCATATTTTGAACTTGCAGAAATGCGTTATTATACTCCTAAGTATGCAATTGTGGTCATGAATCCCGTCATATTCATAAAAGTGGTAATTTTAATTTGTTTCGCTTATTTTCATATTGAAATTGGCGAATGAAGTATCTTTACTTAAAGCTCTCTTTAGAAAAGTTGTAAGAACCATCATGAAATTCCTCACTCTTTCGTATCTCTTTTTTACAGTAGGAGCAAATGATGACAATATAATTTTAATGTTTTTAAAATTTCAGTTTTTGTTTGATTGATGTTATCATTAATATTTCAAAGGATATTCGTTTTGTCTTGTTCAGAAAGCGTACTCCTTGTCCTCTTACTCATTGACTAACCTTGCTTACTTTCTGAATATGCGAAAAAGTGGCACTTACGGTATTACTGACTTTACTGAAAAATCAAAAGAAAGAGGGGTGAGGATGAACACACAAAAGGAAATTACCTTCGATCCATTAAGGAACAAAAGATTGGTGTAGGTTGACAAAAAGTGCAAAAAGTGAAAGAGTGCAAACGGCAACAAGTCTCTAACACCTCTGTAAGAATCCATCTTTTTTTGTCTAATGCAACCAAATTTCATGGAAAACGATAAAAAGTTTTACGGGAAAGTCGTACTTGATTCCAATATTTGAATAAAATTTACTTTAAGGGATAAAATATTTCTTCATATAAATGAAAATTTCATATAAATTATCATTGGTATAAATTAATAGATTAGTATATGAGCTTTATAAAAGTTTCTCTGGAAAGTGAGAAAGGCTTCAGTTAATTGAATATTTTATATATTATGAGTTATTAAATATATTATATGAGTTTGCATTATATATATATATATATATATATATATATATATATATATATATATATATATATATAATGATAAAAATTAGAAAATTAGCAATATAAATCATTAAACACTGGCTTTCATATTTCGGCCTTTTTAGAACTTTTCAGAATTTTTTTATTTCAGAAACTTTTTTTCAGAATCAAGAACAGATAACACACCTGATTAAATTTCTCTCGCAAGCTCAAACACAATTGTAGAAGTATGATACCATCAATTATTTGAAATCTATAATATAGAGCAATTTGTCGCAACGTCAGGAACAACTATAATGCCCTTCCCATTCATTTTCATGTTTACAAGAGCCAATAAGTGAACAATCAACTGCCCTTCCATTTAAAACTAAACCCAAAATTGTCATAAGATGAGATGTTCCCTGCTGCTTGAAAATTGCCTTATAGTCGTGAGGCCTTGAGAAATCTCTTTTCCCGTCTTACTTGTGTATTCTTATGGTTTGGACCACGAGCTTAGAGTTTTGGTAATGACTAACTTTTATCTTCTGTAAAATAAAACTTATTTGGCCACTATTGTGATTTGTGGATTACGTCATTTGGTTTACATTATGGATAAGTTATACAGATTTAAATTGATCTTCCAGTTTTATTGCATTTTATCTGTGAATTTTGCAGTTGTTATAAACACACATATTTATATAACATGTTATAATATATTTGTAATTTCAATTAGTTTAATTATCATAAAGCTTAAAAATGTTTATATTTAGACTATAACTTATATATTACAGATAAATATTCGACATAAAAGGACAAACCTTTATATAGTCTATTGTGTCCTTTTTTACTTATGAATAGCAGCGTAGGTTAAAGATATGCAAGTTTAGTTTTACTTTAAATATTATTTTTGACTACAGAGTCACTGTTGAAATCCAACTCACAAAAAAATAAGAGAAATTAAATATAAAAATAATAAAATAATTCAAGGCACTTAATCATATCTGACACAGTGTTCTCTTTTAATAACATATCATAATTTTATTTTAATATTTTACATCTTCTCTTATGTTTGAAAATATTGCTTATATCATATAAAATTTAACGGAAAGGATTTTAAATATGACAACCTGTTATAATCCTTTATTTTCACCCACAGGATTTTTATCATTGATCTGACATTTCACGAGTACTCATTTTTATATGATGTGAACCAAGTAAAAAAATAATATTTACAAAAAGTGAAAAGTGTCTAAAAAATTCGCTTTTATAATTATTGCTGATATTTTTAAGAAATTAGACGGACTTTAAAAAAGTATTTTAATGTTGATTTAGGTATTCGTTAAAATGATTATGCTTTATGCACTTGCACATATTTCTATACAGGCAAGTTAAATATTTTTAAAGTAAATTAGATGTGATTCTCTTAAAGATCTTTTTAGCTCTTTGAAGTCAAAAGATAATTACATTTTGAAAATTGTTTTCAACACATACCTTACTAATTAAAGTTAAGAATAATTTCTATCGTATATTTATAATAAAAGATAAAATTAATGTTTCTCAATTAAAAATTTAAATTAAGTAAACACATATCAGATTTCGCATCAAGCATTTTTAATCATTCGGTACAGGGCCGTAGATAGAGTGATAGATAGAAAAGCTGATCCCCTCCTCCCCAGTCAACCTTTTGAGCCTCCTCGAAACATTTAAAATTTAAAGATATTCAAAATATCTGATAAGTAAAGAGATTTTCATTATTTTTAATTATGTATTTTGTTGAATAGTTTTTTATTTTATTTCAAGCACTTTTATGAAATTAAAAAAACTTAAAGCATCATTCAGTAATCTTCAGAGAGCTTTTCCTTAGACGTTTCATTGAGGCACCATTCGTTTCTTATTTATAATGTAAGAGTAGGAAAGATGTTCATCTAAAAAGAGTAATCTCTGGTGAGGCAAAATGGGTAGAAAAAGTGTGACTTCTCATTCAGCACTAATTTTCACTTTAAAAAAACTATAAACAAGCAATATTTTTCATGTATTCATGCAATGGGTTCATTACAATTATTGTTAAAATAGTTTTACACATTTTCTTAAATTGCAAATTTATATTTTTTTACTTCTACGTCTTTTTTATACCCATTTTATTCCAGAGGTGGGATAAGAAGAGTAGTAGATAGAGGAAAACGTTTATTGATTAAAAAAGACAATAAATTATACAAAATTTAATTAAAAATTTATTCTTTGCTACAAACACTTTTATATGTGAAGTAATTACAGTTTATATTGAAAAACTGTAATGGCCTCGGTTATTAAGTTAAGCTACGTTCTGCTACATCAGAAACAGTCATCACTTCTCCGGCCTTAGTTTGTACCCGTTTTCTTTTTCGTCTGGCATTTTCTAAGGCTTTGTTTACCTTACAACTGCAGTGGAGAAACTGCTGTAAGAATAGTCTTTTTAGAAACCTTATATGGAGAAGAAATGAAAAAATTCGAAGTGGTTGAACTGGAAGTTTGCGTAGAAATAGCTTCAATAGTAGCTGTTGTGGAAGTCTGCCCAACGCTGTTTACTGCTATTTCTCGATCTCTTTCAATTAACACTATTTTGTGTTTAATAACCTTTATCCTTCACAGTATCAAATAGTTGTTTCAGCAGGTTAGGAAATGTCGCTTTGGACATTTTGTGAAGACGGCTCTCCGTGTACCACATCTTTAGGATTTTTCTCCCAGCACACTTCATAGGGGCAAATACTTCGACATCCAAAGGTTGCAGGGCATGGCTTGAGGAGGCAGTGAAGTGTGATTCTATTGTTCATCGCTTGTTTTACTCTCTTATATGTCAAGTGACCATCAAATATAAAAAAAGTCTTTTCCAGGTGTTCTACTTGTTTGAGAAAATGTCTAACATTGTATCATGCATCCACCCTGACTCTGAACAAACATATAATTCACCAGGTTGTCTACCCTTGATACAAGTTTCATATAAATTTAGACTTTTATACACAGTAAAAGATAAGAAAATTTCCAGTCGCAGATGTACAAAATAACCATGTAAATACACGTATATTAGAGTATTGTTAGAAGCTCTAACCATCTCAAAATAGATTATTCAAGGGTGGATCCACAAAATGCTGAAGTAAGTCTCTGTATACTTGTTGATGTAATTAACTTCTGTAAAAATGCATAAATTTCCTAGGTCTCGTGCACCATAAAATCAGGACCAATGCAGAATCTAACTGGAAGACACAATCCTCCTCTAATAGATCAGCGGCGACCTAACTCGAAATATTACCCGTACACAAGCAAATGCCGCTACCTCAATTCTAACTTTTCCCTTTTCCTTGATGGCATTTCGTAACATGAAAAGCTGTTCTCTACATTTCTCTCCAGATATTATCAGATGTAATGCAAATTCCTATGAAATGTATATTAAAAATACCTAAAAATTTCCGAAGTTGTTTTACAGTTTGTGGACATTCGAATTTAAGAATGGGTTGAACTCTGTCAGGGAGGGGTTTAATTCTATCTTTGTTAACAGAATAAAATAAAAAGGAAAGTTCTTGAGCTCTCAAAAAGCATTTTGCAGAATTAATTCTGATTCAATATTCTGAAAGATGTTGACGAACAATATCGAGGTGAGTAAGATGTTCTTGATCAGAAATACTACTAATTAAAATTTCGTTTAGATAAATAAAAGTAAAATCGAGATCATAAATAACCTCGTTCACAAAGCGTTGAAAGTTTTGTGCTGCACAAGATAAACCAAAAGGCATAACCAGTTGTGGATCAGACTCCTTCAACTGTGATATCTCCAAAGCAGCAAACTTCAAGATATGTCAACAAAATTATACGTCCAGTAAGATTTGCAGAACATGCTCACTAGGAGGGGGTAATGCTGCGACGTAATTCAAAATATTACCCCGTGTACAAGCAAATACCACTACTTCAATTGTGACTTTTCCTTTTTTACTGATGGCATCTCGTAATATTTTTCCATTCTTCTACCATTTTCTAAAAATTTGAAAAGCTGTTCTTTTCATTTCTCTCCAGATGATATCAGATGTAATGCAAATTCCTATGAATTGCATATTAAATATTTAGGCTCGCGATGATATATTTGTTGTTCCTATTCATTTATTTCCTCTCCAAATCTTTCTAGGATGAAAACCTAAAATGCTTAAGTACTTACATTTATACTTTTTAGAGAAATTAATCCTTCCTGTTAAAATATATAAATTTCTCTCGGACATTAGCACTAATACCTCTATGAAATACTTAGATGCATTGAAACAATATATTAAATTTCATCTTACTGGAAACAGTTCATAATATTTCATTCATCCCCAATGATTGTTTTTACAATTATCATGCATTTTTTAAACACTGCAATGTATTTTTGGTTATTCTAATGTTTGGAATTGGAGTTGTATAACATTTCAAAAATTTAACCACTGCTGCTTTACAACCCTCGAGCGGAACTATACAGAGTAAAAGAGCTGATGCCGAAGTAGACATAGGAATTTTGCTTATAGCTATGGACAAAAGGATTACAATAAAGAAGTCTTTATATATGAAATGAAATGTGTCTTCCATGCCTTAACCACTCGTACATGACATATATATATATATATATATATATATATATATATATATATATATATATATATATATATATATATATATATATATATATATATATATATATATATATATATATATATATATATATATATATATATATATATATATATATATATATATATATATATATATATATATATATGTATGTATATATATATATAATATATATATATATGTATATATATATATATATATATATATATATATATATATATATATATATATATATATATATATATATATATATATATATATATATATATATATATATATATATATATGTATATATATATATATATATATATATATATATGTATGTATATATATAATATATATATATAATATATATACACATATATATACACACATATATATATATACACACACACATATATATATATATGTATGTATGTGTGTGTGTGTGTGTACATGTATATATGTCATTCGACATTCTTGCTGAAGTAAGTAACAAATTCTGGGCATTCGAGATTAAACGGTTTTGAAAATTTTAACAAGAAACTAAAAGAAAAAATATATTCATTGATTTCTTATTATAAAGTCGTCATCTACGAGAGAGAGAAAAAAACATTCTATCTCCATCATGACCCTGACATTCGAATCATTTCATGTCTCCAAACCTACCCAATTCATAACTTGAATCAGCATACAAAATTTCATTAAGTTTGATCCACCTATTTTGTAATTCATACTGAACAGACATACAGAAAATCTTATAGACACACAAAACTGTGCTGTAATTTGAAATATTAATTATCTTCCTTACAGGAGGAGAGATATCAGAAACCCCTTTCTCCACCTAGATATACTTTACAATTCAATGAACTAGAATTACCGAATTTTCAGTGAAACTTTGCTCGTCTGAAAGTCTACTGTCGACTTAATACAGTAATGTGAAGCTAGTATGAAAAAAAATGGCGTGTTTCACAAAACATTTCAAATAAACCTATCGCACGAGACGTGTTTCGGCATATCTTTCACGGCCCAAATCCCAAATATGCAGTCATCTTCACATCTTGTCAAACACAATTGCAAAACGTCGAAAATGTATTCAGAAATCTTGAAACGTGATTTCTGGAGCTTTGCGAAATATTTTCACGATGTTTACTAACCACTCCATAAGAAATAAATAACCTGCAAAAAATTATTGAAGCTATTCGTGAAAAGTAAGGATTGGATATTTATTTTTACATATGCAGTTTGATCCTGTTAAAAAATATGGTAGCTTTATCTAGACAGGAAAAAATTGCATTTATTTTTAATTTTTTCGTTTATATGTTATGATTTCAGTGCTTGAATAATACCATGCATCCATTTTAAATATAATTCTCACAATTACATTTGTAGAATAGCTTTCATTTGAATTCTTTATAAAGGGAAGTTTTTCTCCAATAAGAATGCATTTTAAAGTTTTTAAATGATTTTTTGACTGATTTATTCAATTTTTAACAGATTCGTATATTATTTAAAGGAATTAAAGTTTAAAATAATTTCTAAACCAAATTTTTTAATCAAGTTTATATCTCTTACAAGTTTTTAAATCTCTTTGTAATTCTTATAAAATTAAGTTATACAAAATTAAAAGAGAGGAAAATGTTAAAAAAAAATTATTTTTCTGCACAAAAATTTTTAAAATAAATATTTTTAAACTTTACGTCATCAATCCTAGCTAAAAAAATTTCAGTACAATATAATGGTCTTTCAATTTCGTTTATTTGTTATCATTCGTTTATTTATATCATGCTTTTTGTGCTTGAATAATACCATGCATCTATTTTAAATATAACTCTCTCAATTACATTTGGAGAATAACTTTTATTTGAATTCTTTATAAAGGGTAGTTTTTCTCCAATAAGAATGAATTTTCAAGTTTTAAATGAATTTTTGGCTGATTTATTCAATCTTAACAGATTTTTATATTATTTAAAGAAATTAAAGTTTAAAATAATTTCTAAACCAAAATTTTTAAACAAGTTTATATTTAAGTCTCTTTGTAATTATTATGAAATTAAGTTATACAAAGTTAAAAGAGAGGAAAATGTTAAAATAAAATTCTTTTTCTGCACAAAAAATTTTAAAATAAATATTTTTAAACTTTAAGTAATCAATCCTCGCTAAAAATATTCAGTACAATATATAATGTTCTTTCGATTTCGTTTATTTGTTATGATTTCAGTGCTTGAATATTACCATGCATCTATTTTAAATACATCACTCCCAATTACATTTGTAGAATAGCTTTCATTTGAATTCTTTATAAAAGGAAGTTCTTCTTCAAGAAGAATGAATTTTCAAGTTTTTAAATGAATTTTTGGCTGTTTTATTCAATTTTTAACAGATTCATATATTATTTAAAGAAATTAAATCTTAAATATAATTTCTAAACCAAAAGTTTTAAACAAGTTTATATCTAAGTCTCTTTGTAATTCTTATGAAATTAAGTTATAGAAAATTTAAAAAGAGAAAAATGTTAAAATAAAATTCTTTTTCTGCACAAAAATTTTTAAATTAAATATTTTTAAACTTTAAATAATCAATTCTCGCTAAAAAATATTCAGTACAATATATAATGTTCTTTCAATTTCGTTTATTTGTCGTGATTTCAGTGCTTGAGTAATACCATGCATCTATTTTAAATATATATCTCCCAATTACATTTGTAGAATAACTTTCAATTGAATTCTTTATAAAGAGAAAGCTTTTCTCCAACAAGAATGAATTTTTTGGTTTTTAAATGAATTTTTGGCTGATTTATTCAATTTTAGCAGATTCATATATTATTTAAAGAAATAAAAGTTTAAAATAATTTCTAAACCAAAATTTTTAAACAATTTTATATCTAAATCTCGTTGTAATTCTTATACAATTATGTTATACAAAATTAAAAGAGAGGAAAATGTTAAAAAAAATTATTTTTCTGCACAAAAATTTTTAAATTAAATTTTTTCAAACTTTAAATAATCAATTCTCTCTAAAAAATATTCAGTACAATAGATAATGTTCTTTCAATTTCGCTTATTTGTTATGATTTCAGTGCTTGAATAATACCATATATCTATTTTAAATATATCTCTCCCAATTACATTTGTAGAATAACTTTCAATTGAATTCTTTATAAAGGGAAATTTTCTACAAGAAGAATGAATTTTTGAGTTTTTAAATGAATTTTTGGCTGATTTATTTAATTTTAACAGATTGATATATTATTAAAAAAATAAATTCAAAAAATAATTTCTAAAATAAAATTTTTAAAAACGTTTTTATTTAATTCTCTTTGTAATTTTTATGAATCTAGGTTATTCAAAATTAAAAGAAAGGAATTTTTTTTTAAATCTCATTTTTTCACAAAAACTTTAAAATTAAATATTTTAAAACTTTACATAATCATTCCTAGGTAAAAAATATTAACATAATGCATTTATTTATGTACGTGTAAGCATATATCTCTTACCTATGTGTTAAACTAAAATATTGAGGGTATTCTAAGGCACTACTGATTTACAGCCGATTTATAAACAAAAATGCAAGAAAAAAATGTAGAAGTTTCAGCGAAAATGCCAAATAACTCAACTCTAAATTAATATATTTGAAACTTTTAGTTGAATGCACATGTAACATTGTTAACCTTCTTATTCTCCTAAATCTCATATGATGATCCCTAATTTAAACAGTAAAAAGTACTTTAAAACAATTTTTTTCAAAAAACTTTTATTTTAATTGATATATCTTATATGCATAATCCTCAAATGAATAAATTTTAATTTGTTTTTGATAGCAGTTGGTAGCACAGGATTAAAAGATAGTATCACAGTTTTGTTGAAATAATAAATACAAAAAAAATTTTGCTTTTGTCTGATTTTTGAGTTTTTATTAACAATGTAATTATTTTAAATACTTATGATAGCATAAAAATTTAATATCCGAAATTTAGCAAAAAAATTTAAAATTAATAATTTAACAACAAATAAAGATAAAAGTCTGTTTTTACACAAATCAGATGGAAATAAAGCAAGGTATCTTTAATAAAAAGGTATAAGACTACTTGATTAGTTCTTTTGGCAAGATAAAAAAATGCGTTATAAATCTTTTTCGCCTTTATTTTACTTACTGAGGATTTACAAGGCCGAAATTTCTTAGCAGTTACCTTACGCGTGTTTAATACACCTTCCATCATTCTTGCAGTACGGCTATGAGACAATGTATTACACCATTCACAATATTAAGCAGTATTTCTCTCGGTGTGTTGTTGAGAAACGTCTGTTTCGCATTAAAGAACCTGTAGTATAAATTTCTCAATCCTCTTGGTCAATGTAGAACAAGGCAATGGTCCCTTACCATCTATCTCATCGTAGTGTCGCCATATGTCTATGAAGTCGCTCTACAGCATTCTTGATCCTTGAAACTCAGTTGAAGAAATATAAGAGAGTTTTCTTCACTAAGGATAGAATTTAATGTATTTATATCTTTAACAGCGCTTATCTCATGCCTCATAAATTGTCCACTGCTATCCAAATGCAGAAAACTAGTTCGTCTTCTTTTCCTAGAAATAGTAAGAGTGTGCACTTCAACTGGTCTACATTGTTTCTAAGGAGGTTACTGTAAAACTTTTTGGCCAAATGTAGAAAAAAACAGCCATTAAAATAAGATAATTAAACTTTTTTTTGGTCACAAAAGGTAATGTGTGACAACAATTGTAATTTAGTGGAGTAGAAGAGGAGGTTGAAGCGAGAACATTATAGCTATGATTATCTATGATTTTAAAGTGGGGTTACATCAGAAATAATGCCCTTACCATCTACAATTAGTATTCCAAAACTGAGCTACAAACGTCCTACCGTATTTAGATGATTAGCAGAATTTCGTAGATTCTTGAAATTCTTTCCTGGATGAAAAACACACAAGAATTTTGCCAACTGTAGTTCTACAAAATGTGTTGCAATACAAAAAATATAGTTGTTAATTACCGATGAACTTAACAAATGATAATTAGTATACCGTTAACTGTCTACTAGTTCTTCAAAACGTTAATGTAAGGGGACTAGTACTTTCCCCTGACAATACATCTTCTCATACAAAAAGATTATCAGTTGAATTTTTTGAATAACAACGCATGAAATCGATAGAACATTAAACCTGTTATCCTGATCGTAATATGCATGACTTTTGCTTATTTTCTAAGAAAGAATTTGTGTGGGCCGTTTTCAGTCCAAAGAGGAAATTAGACTACAAAAACATATTTTAAATAGGTTTCAAGATATGGATGGCCAGATGCTTTTAAACTTTAGAAAATTCGTCAAGAAAAATACATTGCTGTTAGAGGGGACCTACTTTGAACACTCCTAAAATTTGGTAAGTTTTCCTTGTACCATTTAGTAGTAGTGTACCAAAAATATTAAGTGTGACCTTAGTAACGGAGCTGTTAAAATTCCTTCGTTGGGAAGTACTTTTTATTTATATTACGATTAAAATTGATTGAAAACATGCTTTTAACAGGGATGTTTTTACTTTCCAAAAGCCTTAAAATATATTTTTGGAAAACTGGAATTTGAACGTCATTTGTGTACCTAAAAAATGCTCATTTATGGACAAATGGGTCTTTAAAAAGTAAAATTTATTCAAGTAAAATTAGTTAAAAGACCAAAATACTTTAAATACGTATTTAAGTGTAAAAAATAAGCTAATAACTGAACATAAGGTATCAAAAGGAATATTCTTTCGTATGGTAGAAGTGTTTTTTGTTTTAAAATTTAAAAATTTTATAAAGCCTCAAATGTTATAATTATTTACACATGTGTCATAAAACATCTATTTAGTTTTAAGAACCTTCTTAATCATATTAAAAACAATATGAAAAATTTTCATTCAATTAAGTATCATATTTTACAAGCAAATTATGATTAAAAAGGAATGGAATTAACTTAAACTTAGATAATTTTAAATTGAAACTATGATATGTGTGATTGATGTACTTAAATACAACAGTGAAACATATTTAAACGTAATTATTTATACTCACACATTAATTAAAAAGCCTGTGTAATTAAGATTTTAAAATATTGATTAGGAAAAAAGAAACATTTTAGCTATATCAGCTAGAAAATTTAGTATAAGTAATTTTCCCCATATTTTGCTAACATTTCAAAGTAAATGACATTTTGCAAAATTGATTTTAAAATGCTTAAAAATC
>CM063498.1:151652537-151657537 GCA_032207245.1 Pardosa pseudoannulata | reverse complement strand
AGATAATGCACAATTCGTGTTAAAATAATATGAAACTGAAAATAATTTTATTATTACGAATTATGTAGTCTCATAACAGAATTTCAAATAATAATTTTTTATAGATAGCAATCATAATATCGTACCAACACTTTTATTTAAGTCGTAAATAATTTAGTCTAAAATTTGCATTTTAATAGTATAATTCCTTTTTCATTAGTTTTACTAACGATTGAAAATTTCCTATTTACATACAACTGTATAGTAAATATACACACGTGATGTCAGCTATTTAAAATTTTCATTGACAAATGAATTTTATATGCAGCTCTATATGCATTTCAACTCAACCGAGGCAAACAATTCATAGATAGTTCCATCGTATTTAGAATTGACTCTTCTTTCAAATTTCAAGGTTCGAAATTGATATTGTTATTACTCCGCCAAATTGGCGGAGTTGCAACCTTTTGGCGATATCCTGAAATTCTTTTTTAAACTGTCCTTTGTGTATGTGTATAAAAGATGCCTGAGTACCGTGATTAATGGCCAACGAGCGAGCTTCCAGACTGATCTGTTTACCTGATGCCACCGTCTTAGTCGGACACTCCGCAGAATGTTGAAAGGTGGGTGGACAAGTCTCTCCCCACAGAATGAAAGATGGGCAAAGTATTTTTCAGGACTCACAAAGCGAGGAAAATAAATTGAGTTCGGACGAAGGAAATTTAGACGTATTTGTAATTGCTCGAGGGGGGTGGAGAGAAAGAATGAATGACATATGGGAATCGAAGGTTCTGATATGACATTTTCAATGACAAATCGACTTTTCCACCAATAATAAAGCTTTTCAGCTGAGCAAAGTGGTGAGAGAGTGAACTCCAATTCAAAAAGTTATTTTTCTTTCAAAAGGTACGAAAGGTGGCTACGTAAACACCTAATTCGTACAGTTAGGCAACAACAATACTTCTTTTTAAACTATAAAAGTTTTTCAATGAAAGTACTTGCACCTGAATTTTTAAAATCAGTCCCATATCAAGAGGCAGAACCTTATACAGTTTAGTTCCGTAAACCTAGCTTGTTTTCTATATAAATATTAATTCTATAGTTTATTTTATTTTATTAACATGACTCATGTTTTGTTGCTTTTCACTGTTTAATTAAACGCATGAAAATACACACACATTCATACATATATATGCAATATACAAAAAGTATTATCCCTAAAGTTCAAAATTCTCCCTATTTCCGCTCTAGTTTATTTAATCTTAATTTTCCAATCATCTAAAATAAGTCAAGAATGTGTATCATAGATATTGGCATTCCTTCTACACTTCACTAGCTATAGATTGAATTAAAATTTGCTACGTATAGCCCTATCTTTCTCTCCTTTAACACACTGTCTATTATTTCAGAAAAAACTGAAGATCTTTAGAAATTTAATATTATTATTTGAAGTTTCGCGAATAATACTTTAACATGCGATAAATAAATACCGAGCAAAATCTATTTCTCATGAAAAGTCATTCACTTGAATCTTCTCAATTCCGTACTTTTTTTTCACATATCAAATATATACAATTTTTTGTCTGTGGAAGTACTTTGCGTCAGTCAGTTCTCAATCATCAACATGGAAATAAAGGATTTTTACTAAATCTTTGATTTCGAAGGGAGATCTTTTTTCACATCGATGACTATATCTTGAGTTACATTAGCAAATAAGAATATGAGCTATTTCTCCTATGTTATCAGAAAAGAATATTTTTACACGATTACGTAAATATGTGATCAGGCAAAGTAAGATGCTTTAAACTAAACAATACTTGTCTGAAATTTCGGAAATATTTTTGCGCATTAGAATCTGATTACAATCTTCCTCCCAGTGAATAGTTAATTAAATAAAACACTTTGAATTATTAATTTTTAGTCAAAATTCCCTAATAAAAATTTATTATTAATGTACCCATAATCATGTATTGGTTTTATATGAACTGTAGAACCAACTTTTAAAGGTCATAGAATGAGTCAAATTAATTCAAGGTCATGTTATTTCAAAGGCAAGAAACATGTATGCTAAAAATTGAATTTAAACTACGATAACGAAGAATCATTACCATACACATTAGGTAATAATAATAATAGTTTATATGCAATAGATTAGAATTAATTTTAAACTTCTTGCAAGTAATACACAACTGAATATAAACGAGGTTTTAAAAGAATTTTACAAATTCATTAATATAGGAAAATAATACTAAACGTTTGAAAGGATGTAATATTCCAAATGTGATCAAAATATGTAAAAAAAAAATATTTGTTCAAATTAACCTTCTGACTTTTCAAAACATGCATACAAAATTTAACACCTGTATCTTTAAAAATTTGGTAACATATACATCAAGGAATTATTTATAAGGGAAGCCGTGGGGTCTGGACCCTCCCAAAAATATTTTAAATGTATGTCTTATAATATGTTTTAAATTTATTAAAATTTATGTGAATTACTGGCTTCCACTGCAAGTGTTAAAATATAGAATTCACCCACAAAAAGAATTTTTACCACTAGATTAGACCACAGGATGTTCAGAAGTTTAGCATTACTTTTGTATATATAGATATGACATACGAATGAAGGTTTGAACAAGCTGGTCTTAAGCTAGAATTAAGTTGCCACTCTAAAGTTGTACCTTAAAAATGACTGATTATAACATAAAGTTTTCGAATTTTGCAGTCATACAAAGTATGTAATTCTGGAAAAGGAAGTTTAAAAAATTTAATTTATTTTTCCTTTTTTTTTAAAAAATTTTTCCTAGTTATTCTTAACATTACTACAGTTTAAATTCATCTATTTAGTGCTGTAATTTAAATTAAATATGCTCCAGTATTTACTAGTAAAATTTAAACTTGTTAAAAACTTAGAGGGCATATTAAAAGATAAATTGTCTTTACAAATATTTTTTAAGATTCCATGAAATTACATCCAAAGTTACTGATCGGTTGTATGACGTTCTTACATATGCCTGCAAAACTACGGATGGGTGTATAACACTTATATATGTATGCACTTTCTGTGTGTAAAATGAACTTTTTTATGAGATTGAAATTGCACTGTATTTTGAATTAACCCTCTGACTGCTCAATTTGTAAACCGAGATCTCTTTAAAAATTCCGCATTTTTTTGCATAGTTTAAGTATATATATATATATATATATATATATATATATATATATATATATATATATATATATATATATATATATATATATATATATATATATATATATATATATATATATTATATATATATATATATACATATATATATAGATATACATATACATATATATATATGCATACATATATATATATATACATATATATATACATATATATATATATATATACATATACATATATATGTATATATATATATATATATATATATATATATATATATATATATATATATATATATATATATATATATATATATGTATGTATGTATGTATGCATGCATGTATGTATATATTGGAGAAGTGAAATTAGTTTTTCTAGAAAAGATTTTTTATATTGACTTTTCTCCTGAGAAAATAAGCTAAGAAAATAAGGTCTGTCCTCGAATTTATGAAGTGGTTGGACCTGGAATGGATACAGGCTTCCATATTGGATTCTTGATGAGTTAGCTTAGCAACGTTCGAAATCCACCCCTTCCCCCCATTTCTAGCATTTAATACCATTATTTCAAGCACTATTTTCCCTACTTGAGAGCAGCTGATTAAATTTATCATATTATCACAAAATAAATAAGTAAGAATAACATTTTTTCTAGAATTATGACGTCATTCCTTTAACCATCTCATTTAATCATTTCTTATTTTAGATTATTTAAATATCATCTGCATCATTTTGATACGTTTTATCACTAAACTTAGATATTACGTAAATCATGTTATTTTATATTTGACTTAAATAATAGATTAGGTGCATATGTGATAATTTTAAATTTAATCATCGATTATTTTTTGTGTCAAGGAAAATTTTATCACCTGAATTAACAACAAATTCTATCCACCTCCAAGGTGTAGTGGAAACGATAATTTCATTCCTTTACTTCCATTAATTACCGTGGCTAAAAAATAAATAAATTAATAAATTAAAAAAAAGGGAAGAACTTAACTATAATTTCGACGTAGCTAAAAATACTTTGAATTATCTTTCTAAATGAATTAAACGTGATTCTAAAGAGCATCGGAAGGCTTTAGAGGAGTATAAAGATAAACAAATTATTGAGCGTGTACCAGATAATTCTCAGCTAAAAAACAAACCTTTATTTTATCTGTCTTATAGGGTACTTTACAAATCCGGAAAATTAAAAATTTTACTGATCCCGTCCTATGGCGAGCTTTATGCTAGTTAGAAATATTTAAAAACTTTAAATTTTAATTAAATTAACCTTTTAAATTAATTTTTTCTTGAAAAAGTTTTAAATTGTTTAATAAATAGCAAAACAATAATAAATCTTTAAGGCTTCAGTGTAACTTGAAATAATGAAATTATATAAAACTTATATGAAAATTATATGAAACTAAAAATAAGTGGGATAATTATATAATCACCTTTTCTATTTTGAAATAAAAGATATTCTTGTGTTCAATTTTAATTAAATGAACACATCGAACAAATTTTTTCATGAATGTGTTTTAAATTGAATTCTAAACAACAATACAGTTACAAATCTTTAAATATATAGTGTAACTTAAAATTATAAAATTTAACACCTTAACCCTTGGGAAGATTACTTCCCACCTACATGATCTTACACAATACACCTGTGGAAAGCGAAAAACACATTATAATATATTAGCTTTGCTATTATAACGATGGGAACACTAATTCCCGCTTTATTTTAGCGCTGTCATCTATTGTTTGATCATTTGAATGTAATTAGCACTTCTGTTTTGAAAGTTTGAAAACGTGTTATGAGAAATAAATGGCCCACGAAAGGGTTAACTAATAATAAATATGA
>CM063498.1:151605037-151647537 GCA_032207245.1 Pardosa pseudoannulata | reverse complement strand
GGCAACTCGGGGGGAAGCACGTGCAAAACAGCGGAGCTCTGGTAGTGAAGTACCGAAACTAATGGTCATTCTTTTCTGCAGGAATTTATTTTTTTTCTTCCTCTCCTTCAACCTCCCTCTTTTCCTCCTTCCTCCGTGGTTTGTTTGCTGGTATTCTACGGCAAAAGTTTTAACGGCTTTGAAAAAAATTTTTTTGAATTAACAATTAGAGTCTGGTCTTGTTCAAACGGCGAAAAGAGGGATGGAACAAAAGTACAGGTATGGAGCAATTTGGGGGTCCCCCTAATCATGGGTTAATCTTTCGTAATGGTTTCCTCGGGATTGTAGAAGTTTATTTTTCATTTTTATTTCTCTCCCTTCTTACAAATTTAAACAACAGTCGAGTTTATTTAGGTTTTGTTTCTTTTTCTCGGAGGTTGCACCACGTTTAGGGCAACACAAGGTTATTCGGGTATGTGATGAGGGATAATGATGATAAATGAAAACCGCCCCGGTTTTATTTAAAATAAAACAAAATTGGGATATCACTCTCGACGAAAAAAACACTGGAAATAAAATTTCTGCAATAGACTTACAAAAAACTATAATTGCGTTACACGTTTTTTGAATGTATGTATCATTTTGGCATTAACAACTGTTTCTATTTTTTTATCAAAGGCGTGTAATTTGAATTTGAAAATTGTTTATTTGTGTATTAAAAACAATAAGTAACCATGTTCTTTTATATAAAAAGTTTATTTATTGTATATTTTATTAAAATATATTTCAGTTTAAGTAAGAAAAAACTGAACAAATATTTTGATTTCTTTTTCATTAGAAAATTATAAAAATAAAATAAATATAATAAGCAATAATTTTCACAAGATTCTTTAGGTCAAAGGTTAGTAACTTTTTCTGGACTATCATCAAACTTTACAAATAATAAAATTCGAATGCCCCGTGTTCCATAATTGTTAGTTATACTAAATATTAAATTAAAAAATAAAAATTTTATTATATATATATATATATAGATATATATATATATAGAGAGATCTATATATGTATACATATATATGTATATATATACATATACATATATTATATATATATATATATATATATATATATATATATATATATATATATATATATATATATATATATATATATATATATATAAATATATAATATATATATATATATATATATATATATATATATATATATATATTATATATATATATATATATATATATATATACAATCTACCTATCTATATACTAAGAATCTCAAAGTAGAAAGCAGTTAAAATGACCATCAAATGTAGCACAATATTACTTATTTAAATGTTTGAAAAGGCATTAAATCATTAAATTTTAAAATAAGTTAATATGATAAATGAAACTGGTTTCACCATTTATAAAAATGCCGAAGTCCTATTTCAATAACAGCATAAGTATATCCCCTTAAGTATTCCTTTTTTTAGGACAGTCCATAATACTTCCACCGTAAGACTTCCATCATAAGTATTCCTTTTTTTAGGACAGTCAAATACTAATTTAGCCTAGTGATGGCGACCCACTAGTGACCAGTGGAGGAATTTATTTTTTAAAAAACATTGCATTTATTATGGTAAATACAGCACAATTTAATTGATTTAATGATTATTTTTATAGACATCATTAATAGATGTCTATTGCCCTTACCCCTCAACAGCCTTAATACCCGGACATTTGTCCCATAGAAGGGTTCAGTAACCACAGCCCCTCTTGGGAATCTAAGCTTTAGGTCAATCAAAACCTTTATATGAATCAATTTTCCCTTTGCAATAATTATTCAAATTTTTAAAGTCTTTAAAAATATTATGATAAAGCTACGTTAAATCTCTCCATAGTTATAATATAATTTTGACTTTTCACTTCCCGAACTTATAAATTTGTAGCGTTTCCAAACAGTTATTTTTCTAAAGAATATATATGTTATCAAGTTATAAAGCATTACAATTGCATTACGCATGATTTAAATACATATATTAATGCCTAATGCATTTTTAAGTTCATCTGGATTAGAAAAATTGGTTATCGAAATTGTTTATCGTCTAACGAATACAGTGTAATGAAGATTTGAAAACACAACGAGACTTTTCCCTAGCAAAGTCGCGTAAATACCCCCTCATATATATATATATATATATATATATATATATATATATATATATAACTATATATATATATATATATATATATATATATATATATATATATATATATAACTATATATTTATATTCATAAGTATATATGTGTGTCTACATACATATACAATATACACATATAATATTCATAAATAATGCACAAACACAAGCACATACACACACTTATATATATATATATATATATATGTGTGTGTGTGTGTGTGTGTGTGTAAAGTAAATTGTAAATAATAGGTCAATGTGTTCATGTTTAAAAAACTAAAGTTTTTAATATTCTTACAATTTGTTTTCCTGTCTATTATCTGACAAAAATATTACCACCAATTCCTAAAATGGAGAAATTTAGAAAATTTAAAAAAATATGGACCGACATAATTTCAATAAAAAAAAACACCTTTGGGACATAAAACTTCTCTTTTTCTATTATTCTAGTAAATTTACAAGAGCTACGTCTTCTTTATCACATGTAGGATTTTTATAAATTTTTTAACTTAAGAACGACCCAAATTTTAAAAAAATTCTCTGAAAAAATCTCTTATTATGCTCTCTTAAAAAATTTGAAGTTTTTGACATAGTACACTTTACTTTCGATGTATAGACATATAATTTTGAAATTAACTACTGTTTCTGTTTTTTTTTTTTTAAACCAAAAATGCATAATTTAAAATTCAAAATATAGTTATGAGGTACATTATTTAGAAAGGTTTTTTATATTTTCTGTATTAAATATTATATTAAAGTGTAATTCCATTGAGTTAAACAAAGTATAAATATATTTTAATATTCATGTTTGGTATTATAGAAGCCTTAACATAGAAAAAATATTTTAAAAGAAACAAAATTATAAGTTTACTGGCAACATAAAATTTGGGTCTTTCAAAGTAAAAATAATCTCACAAAAAACGAAAGCAACAATCTCACAAAAATGTCAATTTAAATACACATTTTTAATTGTATACATATTATCCTGACGTTAACAACAGTTTCTAGTAAGAACACATATCTTAAGCTTGAAAATTTCTATATCAAAAGCAATTTTATTTTCAAAATATTTTAGGGTGTATTTAATTAGCTTTTATTTTACGTAATTCGTAAAATTAAGTCCCTTTTCGTAGATCTTCCGAAATTGACACAATTTGCTATTTATTAATTATAGAAAAGACGTTTTATCAACTAAGAATAACATTTTAAAATAAATATATTAATAATGAAAATCACAATTGAAGCCACTTGTCCGTAAGAAAATGCTTAACATATGAATTATACTACTCTCTAGCTTAATATCAAATGAAACATACGAAAATACGTAACAATTACTGAAACTAGAATATCACTTGAGAGATCAATCAAATTTTAAATTAACTTAAATCTTTAGCATTTATCACAAACAAATTGAAACAGTTAACATAATAATGTTTCTGCATTCAAAGTCTCTTTTGTGAAGTTTTAAAAAATGTGCGCGTCTCTTTTAAGAGCTTCAACAGAAATGAAACTAGCCTGTAAATCTGTTCCACGGCTGAGGTCTATATATGACGCGGAAAACAACGCAGGAACTAGAAATACTAATCATCAGATTTTATTAAATACTAACAGCTGGCATTAAATTACTCAGCCTTTGATCTGGATAATTTAAATTTAACAAAAATAGGATGTTTTTATTTTATACTTTATATTAGTTCTTAGATTAAATTGCATTCCAGCAATATACACAATTCCTAAAACAGAACTTTGAATTTTCATAAAAGGAATAATACGTCATATTTATAGTTATTAATATGCTTCAGAAACTTAAAAAATATTAGCTGAAAAAGTAAATGTGCTAAAAGTAAATTTTGGGAATATTTAGAGATTTTTAATTGTTTTCAGCTAATGGAAAATCCCACGTTTTGAAGAGACCCAAAGTAATGATAAAAATTTAAATATTAAAATCGTGGCCAATTTAAAATGTTAAATACTGTTTGATTTTGCAAAGTTCTCGCCATTACCCTTAGTATCGAATATATTGACATGGTAAAAGAAATATCTCTAAAAATTACATGAAATTAAATATAGTCAAAATGTATAAAAATTATTTTTATTAACACATTTAAAATACTATCTAATGAATAATATTACTTAAAGTGTTTTAACAATTATGGATCGTTTATTAATATAAAAACTAATTCAGTGGGTTTTGCCAGTTACATTGTATGTATGTTTGTATGTATATTTATATATATTCATATATATAAATGTATGTATATTTATAAATCATACTTAGAACTAGATTTTGTTTTTTTCTTCTAAAAAATAATTAAATTTAAATTGTTCTATTATCAAATTTAAATTTCTTTAAAAGATAGCAGACAATAATTAAAGTAAACAGTAATAAATAATTTTAATAATTTAGAACTGAAAAAATAACAAAATGGTGATCTAATTTATTAAAATTCAACTATTTAGTGAGTAAGTAAAGGCTTCACAGAACACAGAGTGCAAATATGACAACAACTCATATAGGTTATAAATTTCCACTCTTTCTGATTATAATTTGATATGAAATTTTTATTTGTATTATAAGATTTAAAAGTTATAAATCATACTCAGCTAGCTTAAATATTTTTCCTAGAAAAAATTTAATGAATTTTAAATTGTTCTATTATCACATTTTAATTTCTTTTAAAAGCTAAAAAATAATTGAAGTAAATGATAGTATATAATTAAAAATAATTAACACAGAAAAATTAATAACTAAAAGGTGATATAAGTCATTAAATTTAAATATTATGTGAGTAGATATAGGCTACTAAGGCACAAAGTGCACAATTTGAGAATTGATAAAAATAATTCAAGTAAATAACAGTAAATAATTAAAAATAATTGGCACTGAAAAATTAACAAAAAGGTGATATAAGTCATTAAATTTAAATATTATGTCTGTGAGTAGGTATAGGCTACCAGGGCTGAACAATTTGAGAATAGCTAAAAAATAATTGAAGTAAATAATAGTAAATAATTAAAAATAATTAGCACTAAAAATTAATAACAAAATGGTGATAAAATTCATTAAATTTAAATATTATATCTGTGAGCAGGTATAGGCTACCAGGGCACAAAATTCACAGTTTGAGAATTGCTCATATACGTTGTATAACCCTAAACATTTCCACTCATTCTGACTATAATTTCATGTAGTATTTGTATTACCTACCAGATTTACAGTTTATAAATCATACTTAGAACGAGATTATGTTTTTTTTTCTCTTGAAAAAATAACTAAATTTAAATTGTTGTATTCTCAAATTTAAATTTCTTTAAAAATAGCAAAAAACAATTTAAGTAAACAGAAATAAATAATTTTTAATAATTTAGTACTGAAAAAATAACAAGATGAGGATCTAATTCATTTAAATTTAGATATGAAGTTTGTGAGTAGGTAAAGACTCCACAGAACACAGAGTGCAAATATGAGAACAACTCATATATAGGTTGTAAATTTCCACTCGTTCTGATTATAATTTGATATGAATTTTTTATTTGTATTACAACACTTAAAGTTTAAAAATCATACTTATCTAGCTTATGTATTTTTTCTAGAAAAAAATTGAAATTTGAAATTGTTCTATTATCAAATTTTAATTTCTTTTTAAAGCTAAAAGATAATTGAAGTAAATGATAGTAAATAATTAAAAATAATTAGCACTGAAAAATTAATAACAAAAAGGTGATATAAGTCTTTAAATTTAAATATTATGTCTGTGAGTAGGTATAGGCTACTAAGGCACAAAATGCACAATTTGAGAATAGATAAGAATAATTGAAGTAAATAACAGCAAATAATTAAAAATAATTAGAACTGAAAGATTAATATCTAAAAGGTGATATAAGTCATTAAATTTAAATATTATGTCTGTGAGTAGGTATAGGCTACCAGGGCTGCACAATTTGAGAATAGCTAAAAAATAATTGAATCAAATAATAGTAAATATTTAAAAATAATTAGTACTGAAAAATTAATATCTAAAAGGTAATATAAGTCATGAAATTTAAATATTATGTCTGTGAGTAGGTATAGGCTACCAGGGCACAAAGTGCACAATTTGAAAATAGATAAAAATAATTCAAGCAAATAACAGTAAATAATTAAAAATAATTAGCACTGAAAAATTAACAAAAAGGTGATATAATTCACTAAATTTAAATATTATGTCTGTGAGTAGGTATAGGCTACCAAGGCTGTACAATTTGAGAATAGCTAAAAATAATTGAAGTTAATAATAGTAAATATTTAAAAATAATTAGTACTGAAAAATTAATATCTAAAAGGTAATATAAGTCATGAAATTTAAATATTATGTCTGTGAGTAGGTATAGGCTACCAGGGCTGCACAATTTTAGAATAGCTAAAAATAATTGAAGTAAATAATTAAAAATAATTAGCACTGAAAAATTAATAACAAAAAGGTGATATAATTCACTAAATTTAAATATTATGTCTGTGGGTAGGTATAGGCTACCAAGGCTGTACAATTTGAGAATAGCTAAAAATAATTGAAGTTAATAATTAAAAATAATTAGCACTGAAAAATTAATAACAAAAAGGTAATATAATTCATTAAATTTAAATATTATGTCTGTGAGTAGGTATAGGCTACCAGGGCACAAAATGCACAATTTGAGAATAGCTCATATACGATGTATATTTGTAAACATTTCCACTAGTTCTGACTATAATTTTATATAGTATTTGTATTACCTACTAGACTTACAGTTTATAAATCATACCTAGAACGAGCTTATGTATTTTTCCTAGAAAAAAATAATTGCATTTTAAATTGTACTATTATCAATTTTAAGTTTCTTTAAAAACAATAAAAGTAATTAAAAGAAATAGCAATAAATATTTTTTTTAAAAAATAACATTGCAAAAATGACAAGATAATGATAGAATTCATATAAATTTAAAGAAACTCTGAGTAGGTATGATCTTCTCAGTTCACAGAGATCTTAATCTGAGAAAATATCACGTAGCTTGTAAATTTATAAGAATTTTCATTCGTCCTTACTGTAATTTGATTTGTTATTTGTATTACTAAACCTTATACTTCATAGAGCATATTCAGAGCGAAATTTATTTATATTTTTAAATAATTAACTAAGTGTTTCAAACTATTCTCCTATCAAAAATTAAACTCTTCAAAAATTAATAAATATAATGTAGGCAAATAACACTAAACAGTTGAAAGTAATTATCACTAAATTTTCTTTTAACTAAATAGCGATTCATGTCATTATACTCTCAATGTCAAGTAAATTTAAAAAATAATTTTTATAAGCAAATCAATGAAAAAAATATGATTAACTACATATTCCTGACTTCATTTTGATGACAGACAATTTATTTTTACCTTTTTTTTATTGGTTACAGCTAACAGGAAAATTGATAATAGCAATAAAAACAAAAACTCACTGTAGTTTTTTTTTCACACTCTCTTTAAGTCATTATCACATCTTCAAATTAGCATTTATATTAGTTCCACACATTGAGTTAATGTTCATCGTGATCATTCGATATTTGCAGACGATATTTATCAAATGAGTGTACCGCCCCTTAGACATATTTACGTGTTATCATCATCATAATCATTATGTTCCAAGTACTCTCCAGTTGTTTATATGCCCAAATATTAATATTATTTCAGATTACTTTCAGTTTATGTTATTTTCAAGATGCATCATGGAGACAGAGAAGTTTCGCGTTTATTGGTTTGAAATGCTTAAATGAATTTGAAAAACTTTTATTTGTATTTAGTTTTTTATATTTTGTAATGTTACAGTTTATGGTTAATATAACATTCTTAATGTTATGTAGTTAGTAAATAATTAAATAAATATCCCAATTTTTTTAAAATAAATAGATTTATTTCCTACGTGTTATAGTTTATAACAGCAACTTTCGAGTGTAAAAGGGCAGGGTATATGAGGTCAGTTTCATACTGTATGGTCATATTATATTAGATGATACTCACCTAATAACCCTTTGAGGATCGATTAAGAAGCGTAAAAGACTCGTTACGTTTTGACTTCATTTGCTTTCCTTTGGGACAATACGAAATACTATATAGTACATTCAATAAAAAATAATTAGATATATTGCCTTTACAATTTGACTTTATGTTCTTTCGTTTGGAGTAATAGGGTCTACTGTTCAACTACATTTCCGAGAAGATACCTAGATCGAGATATTGTCTTTACGATTTGATACAATTGACTTTCTTTTGAAGCTATGCACACTACAGTTCAGTTACATTCACCAAAACATAATTAGGTCTAGATTAGGATAATTATTGCCTTTGCTATTTGACATTATTTACTATGGAGTGATACGGCTTGGAGTTCTGTTACGTTCGCCAAAAATACTTACATTGAGATACTGTCTTTACTATTTGATACATTTTACTTTCTTTTGAAGCGATGGACACTACAGTTCAGCTTCATTTCCCCAAAAAATTAGACGAAGATAAGGATAATTATTGCCTTTTCGATTCGTCATTATTTGGTTTCCTTTGAAGTGATACGGTCTGCCATTTACCAAAAATACTTACATCGAGATATTGTTTTTATGATTTGAATTTATTTGATATCTCTGGATCTACTGCCCTACTACATATTATGATTTTCGTCTACTGCCGAACTAAAATATATACGATCTTCAGTTCAGCTCCACCCTTCAAAAAAGCTTCAGTCTTCAAGTTTTACCTAGTGTCATATTTAAAACATACAGAAAATTATTTATTCTAAATAGAGCAAAATGTTTTCTTTTATATTAATTCAAAATAAAGTGTAATAATAGCAAGTTTTTAATTCGCAATGTACTATACCCCATTAAGATTGTTTTTTTAGAAGACCTATAAAAACGATCTATAATTACAGAAATAATTTAAAATTACAAAAATAAATAAATAATTTTTTTTAAAATTACAAAATTAAATAACAATATTTTGAGTCGCTGTAGCATAGGTGGCAGAGGCATGGATCTGATAATTGTAGGCTTGTTTGTTTGAAGCTCCAAACGGCCAAAATCCATTTGTTCATTAATGGTGGCTGGGCACGTAAAATAGGTTTATGTTCAAAAGATCCTCTAAGTTAAAAAAAGCATATTTCTGGATGCGGTATGCCAATATATATATATATACATGTATATATATATATATATATATATATATATATATATATATATATATATATAATATATATATATATATATATAAATATATATATATATATATATATATATTATATATATATATAATATATAATATTGTAAATGTTATATTTATATATTTTGATATAATATATGATCTTGTATAGAATATATGTATATAAATATATGATATATATATGGAAATATATATATATATATATATATATATATATATATATATATATATATATATATATACAGGGCTGGTATATTATATATTTAGATAAGAACTATAATTTATATAAGCTTTTGAGGTTCATTTTCAGTGAATGTTGGTTCTCATATTGGAATTAGTGTAAAAGAGATTGCTAACTCTCTAGCTAAATACGCTTCTTTGGAGCCTTCTCGGACAGATATGTCTTCCACTTTTAATGAGATTCTATCTGAAAGTAAAAGGAGGTACATGGATCTTTGGAGTATCTCTTCTTCTCATGACTGGTATTTTAGAAAATGGCCTGGTGAAGCAATAGGTTTCAAGGGACTGAGAAAAGATCAGGCTTACATATCTCGCTTTGACAGTGACCACCTGAAAGTGTCTCTCTTTGTACAAGGACAAAAAAGATTGTAGACTTTTCACAAAGTGGAGGTTAACTCAGAATACGCCTGAGCATATTATGGGTTGTATTGATTTTAAAGTTGATGAGGTTCTCTTAAAACTTCTTCTCTTTTTAGATTTTTTTTTAAATGTATGTGGGGTTAGCCTAGCTGGTTGGACAAACTGGGATCAAAAACAGCAAACCAACAAACAAAAACTTCAATATAATGTTTTAAAAATTTTATGTTGAATTGAAAAGGTTATTGAAAAAAGATTTGAATTATTTAAAGGTACTATATTCCATTAATAAATAAGGTGCCAAAAGAAAGAAAATTTATGAGTAATGGCGGATTGCGCTTTTATTCAATAAATATTATAGGTTTATTAAAAAATTCAAATTTACCGTACATTATCAACCATTGTCATTACTGTAAATCGTTGTTATAATCTGTTTCAATGCTTGTGTCTTAAGTTACAAGTGCTCTCCGGGATGGATCCAAATAAGTAACAGCTTCACAGTCATAATATATTTGTCTCTATTTTTACCAGCTTCATTAGAAAAAAATCAATACACTTTTGAATACATATCAATATTTTTTAGCTTTATAAATTTATATTAAGCTATAATAAAGAATCTTATGTTTCAAACTTGTCAACTTTAAATGTCACATATCGTTTTTAAGCATATATGTACCCTCATGTGTGGTCTTAAACTACATGCCCTTAATGCCACATATTTTTTCAGTCCTATTTTTTCTTCTCTTTCTTAAGCGCTCTCTGTAGACGTCCAATGTTATCTTTGAAGAATTGCTCTTAAAAAATGTAAACAAAAACTTTTCGTCGAAAAAAAAACTCCAAAAGAGAACGTGCAAATAAAGTGATTAGAGCTTTTATTTTCCTCCCAGAAGATAACAAATTCTAAAAAAAAATCTCCCAAGTTTTTAAAAACTGATTCATTGTGTTTCCATAAAAATTAAACAAACGCACCATAAAAGGTTCTTCTTTAAGACCTCTTATTTCTTGCCCAACACTCTTAAAAGTAAATCTTTAAATCCCGAGGAGAAAAGCGACAGGCGATATACTAAAGTCATAAAACGAAAAACAAATATTTAAAAAATTTTTATAAAAGAAACCCGACCCTTTTGTTTTTATACATAAATTCTCTCCCCCACCTACACGCCAGAAAACTTCAGTAACCTTTTTATGTTTTTGCCTTCTTGCATAAAATTTGTTATCAGATGATCTTGTTAGGGAAAAAGACAAGGAGAAAAATTTATGATGGGGAGGGAAGGGAAAAAAGGGCTACTTGTCATTATATTGTGTTTAATAAAGATGAAAAGACAGGGGCATTTTTGAAAAAGCTTAGCGTGGATGGGGAAAAAAATAAGGATTTTTTTTTTCTCTCTTTCTCCGGCATCGCTTTATTTTTTGGCGTAATCAAACTAATTGGGTGGTTGACGGAAAAATGAAGTGATCACGTGACACGGAGGTCGTTCGTCTTCGTCAGGTCATGTGATAGTCTGACAGATAGGGATATCTCGCCGGTATCTCTCCATACATAAACAGGTTTGTTAGACAGGCTTCCTTAAAAAATGGGAATATAAAAGATGGATGGAGGATAGAAAATGCTCGATGCGGTTTGCGGGAGTTTTAATAAAGCATGGATTAACGAACACGTAGACGAAAGTTTGAATAATGATAGCGTAATTTTTATTCGCGGAGAACGAAAAAAATTACATCTAATCATATTATCTAGTTTTAAGCATGTACGAATTTATATTCTTGTCACGTTAATACGTGTCCACAATTTCTTCGAGAGATTTGGGGGGAAAATAAAAGACTTTAGGCAATTTGTTTTAACATTGTTCACCTGTAAGTGTGTAATTTTTTTGTCACTTTAATTACTCGCTTATGCTAGTCTAACGTAACGTTTTTGCCATGTCAATAACACCCACCAGTAGAAAACGTTTTAAAGATAAACGCTACTTTGTATCTAAAAATACAATTCGGAGATACCAAAATATTATGATATTCATTTAAAAAACATTAAAAAATTTCTAAACTTTTTTTTTCGTGAAAATATTAGTTTTAAGTGAAAAGTAAGCTAGAGGATTCTATTTAAATTAAAGTAAAAATTTATTTATTGAAACCATTTAAAATAATTGTTAAGAACGTTTGGTTATCTAATAGATTAGATTGTCATGCTTTTTCTAAGTAAAATGGCTTCACACTGTTCGTTATTTTAGTTCATAAGGAGTCAACTGTGATGAGGAGATTTAGATCAGTAATATAATTGATTAATTAATTCGAGAAGTAAAATGCTTGTGGTCTAAATCTGACCTCATCACATCTTTTGTAAAGGGGAGAGGAAAATAAAAATTATTTCAATGTTTTTTTTCGTCTTGTGCGGGTTTCTCGGGAGGGGTTCTGATCACAATACCAGATTAGAATCACTTCTCCGTACATGACACTAAATAAGAATGTACCTTTGTGGAGTTATTTATGGTCCCTAAGGAACAGTGCCCAATTTGAAGGGATAAGGTTTTTCCACGTGGGTGGTTTCAAGGCAGGGTTAAGAAGACCAATAAAATTTTTATAACTATCCCAATTGGACTAACAGAAGGTAGAGGGGACAAAGATGAAATTAATATAAAAGAAGAAAAGTCTAGAAAGAGAAGGAGAGGTTCGAGGGTGGAGTTGAATAGAAGGGAGCAGAGCAGTCGAGTCGAGGAGACAAGTACGACTGTCAGTGTTCGAGGAGTCGAGTCGAGTTGAAGTCAGAGTTCGGAGGTCGAGAGTTCGACGGCAAGTGTTCAGGACTCGAGGACAGAGTACGGGGATCAAAGGAGTTGGGCCCAAGGAACACCTCGATATCTCTCAACGACCAGAAGTTTCCAGCTCATCCGCTTTTCAGTATCACCCCGAGTTATATTAGAAGGCTCCATACCAGAAGTGATATGGAGTCCACATTATCATCACATCAATCGAAAATTATCTACAAGAGCTCCCAAGAGTACAGCCTTGGCACACCCAAAAGATCCACAAAGGTAAGCACTATTATACATATTTGAAATTAAGATTGAGTCCTCTCTTATATACATAGAGTTAGCTAAGTGATAGGATATTATTATTATCATACCTTAATTGGTGTGGCACATATTTGGATTATATTAAAAAGTAAATCGTATGAAACTTAATTTAAATCTTGTATATAAATAATGTATATATAATTGTAATAAATTGACTTATTTTTACTTTAAAGCTGTCTTCAGCCGCTCTTATTTTAGCGTATTAGTTTATTTTGTGTTAACTCTGTAGTCTCTCAGAACCTGTGGTTTAATTTAAACTTAAAATATCTACACAATGCAACCCAAATAATATTTAGTCTTTGGGACTTAAAGAAATAAACAACCACAATAAATTTGATCATAGGTGAATACCTAATTTTACACTAGAGCTACATATCAACAATCTTATGTTTATTTTCTCCGAAAGGTATTTTTTTATTTACTTCATACTTCTTTTAACAGTTTTGAGAGGTCCGGATGTAACATTTTCTAATTAAGATATGAATTTAAGTACAATTAGGAGATCAGTATGTAGGTTTGATTTGGTTTGGAGCAATACGGTCTATCTTTTTGCAACAAGAGGGCTAATTAAACCTGCACCTACTACTTAAAGGCGATTCCGACTACGGCTACGAACATCCATGCCACAAAGGTATTCGAACCCATGAACTCTAGTCCTGAATAGCAGGATTAGCTCTAGTGAACAAACTGTAGATCGAAGTGCTCCAAACCAAACCAAACCAAACCTTAATAGCAGTAACTCTCGTTCCGAAGATCAACGCCCTAACCATTCAGCCATCGTTTAAAGATTAACATGTAGGATTTGAATAGTAAATAATGCATGATATAAAACCTTTTTTAGGTATATTAGCTATGAAGAAGTAAAGATGCAAAACATTCATAATTTTTCAGTGCTATATATATTTTGCCCAAGATACCTTAAGGGTTATCATTCTGAGACAAAATTCTCGAATTCTAAAGTTGAATCATAACTATGGGGTCATGAGATGATGTTATAGTGATTCTAGGGAAAATGTAGTTAATAAACAACACAACACCCTCTGTATACAGAATACAAACAGTAAGAATGAAACTGAATGATGACCGAATGGTTAAGGTTCTCCGGAGTTCGTGGTCTCGAATACCGCTGCTGGCATAGATGTTCAGAGCTGTTCGGAATCGGCTTTTACCAGTAAGTCTTAGCAAAAAAAATGGACCTTAGTTTTCAATATAAACAAACAACCAGAAATGAACTGGTTTTGTGAAAACTGTTGCAGTTGTAAATGACTTTCAGGATTTGGCATGAGATATAAAATATTTATAAAGACAACATGCGTTAGGATAACGACTTCTTTAAATCTTTTTAACAATAAAATTTATAACGCACTTTACTGTAAAATATGTTCGTAGAATACAAATTGCCCAATACAAAACCCAATTCAAATGTAGGTATTTTATTAAATAAAGAATAAAAATTATGTATAAAACGTGCCCATGATAAATCTCAAGATGAATATCTAATTATATTTTCTAAAAAAACTAAACTCCTCGACGCAACAACCCCTAGGGTTCCAGGGACTAAGGTGCCAATCTCCGTTTAAGAGACAAAGAGACCTGGGGTGCGAAACATAAGTTCCGGTTAGATGATCAACCTTATGCGGAACCCCTAGCGTTTAGTTCCCAAGCATGTTTGGTCCTCAGTTTATCTATTCACTAAAGGGATAAAAGGCTGAGTCAAACTTACCCATGCATATAAGGTATTGAACCACAAACCTATGTCGTAAGAGCACAAAACGCTACCCCAACAACACTGGGTTTTAATTACAGTATCAGTGAAAAAAAAGTTAACAACAAATAGAATGGATAAATATGTTGAAGCTTACACATTTGAGTATAAAGTTTTAACTTTGTGACTTATAAAGACTTTTTCTCCCAAAATTTTGGTTTTTCAAGCAATTTGAAAACTTTAATATGATTTTATTTAGTACTTATTGGGCTATACTAAAAGTTGGTTGAGTTATCTGGTTGGAAGCGCTACATTCTACTATTATGTTCCACAAGGACTAATAAGAACGGGACCTACTGCTTAAACCAATTTGGAATAACTTCAAACTTAAATGTCATCAGTGAGATTCGAACTTACAAACTTCAGTCTTGAATAACAGTGCCCTACCCCTCCGGCCATTATGTGACTTATACAGAAAGAAATCCTAATCCAAAAAATAAATACAATGGAAAATGAGAAATTAAAACTTATTAATACATTTAATACATCTTTCTTCTGAAGGAAGAAAGATTATTCATTCAATCTCTGATGTATACAAACGATATAGATTTAAAAAGGGTAAAAATCTACATGGAATGAAATTCCAGATAGGCAGATGTCACAGATTTCTTTTTTGAGTTGTTTAAGAACATTTTTTTTTATTTCGACTCATAACACACTTTTTAAAGCAGACGTTATCATGGCTCTATCACGTCATCCTCTATTTCTTTTTTCCCCAAGAAAAAGAACTTGAATATATGTGCATCAAGACTAATAACACGCATATAAAATAAATTCTGCAGGCTATATACATAAAAAACTGCTTTTGTGAGATCTACTGTCAACTTAAAGATGATGAATCACGTCAAGAATTTACGTCTGTGTATACACATACTTCTACCCAAACACACTCAGTATGATGAATGGTGTTTTAGAATTTTTCTTTACTGTCTATCGCATTCCAGGAAAATTCACTTGAATTCCCGTTTCCTTGAATTTATTTTTAAAAAATATTCATGTTATGTAAACTGAGATTCTATAAATACAACGTATACGAATTGATTTGCTTTCATTAACTAGTGTTGCGTACACTTGATAAAAAAGGACCGGACACAATAATGAGCCTCTAGTTTAACACAACACTGAACAGATATTTATTCGCATATTTACAAAAGGATTGACAAAAGTGTACGGACGCTAATTAGAGTACAGCTAGATAACAGTCTCTAGGCTAGTCGGGGGTCACTGGGCATGCGCGATGAACTCGCTGACCCCTCTCTTCTCTGTCCCAGCAGCTAAACGATGGCCGATTGGTTAGGGGGCAGATCGTTGGTAACGGAGTTCGTGGATTCGAATCCCACTGTGGCATGGATGTTCGTAGCCTTTCGGAATCGGCTTTAAGCAGTAGGTCCCGGTCTCATTAGCCCTCGTGTGCAAAACAGCAAACCGTAGAGCTCCAAACCAAACCAAACCAAAAACCTCCATCGCAGCGGAGCAACTATTCCGTTCTCCACAACTAGGGTTGCGTAAAGCAACAGTACTAGCATTTAACACATTGTATGCGGGCACGTACTAGTACATTTTCTGACGATTGATACTTAAGCGCGGGTCACGTACTAGTACGGGTCTTGCCGTGTACCTCTTCATAGAGGAAAATACTTTGAATGTCGCCACGCTGTAAAATATTATTAGTTTAATGATTGCTCTTTTCATTTTTTATAATGTAAAAAAGTTTATATGTAACATAATTCGAAAAAGTTAAAACTATATACTACTATTTCTGTTTGATTTTTCATATTTACGATACTATTATAAATTTATCCACTAAAAAATACTTTTTTTAGTTTACAAAAATCTTATAGTTGTTATTTATATATTTATATTTATATATTTGTTTATATATTTCAACATAAAATACGAAAAGTTGGTTAAAAAATGAAATAATTTTCGATCTATTGAGATTTAACTGAATAACTAAATTTACGGGCAAAACGCCCGCTCCCGGTACAGTTCCGCTACGAAATGTACCCGCACATAATGAGTTAATACATAACACAATAGCAAGATAACGTGTAAATAATAAGTAGCTTAGCAGCTCTTCATGTTTTATTGTTATCGTATTGGGTTTCACTTGATGGACTTGGGTTTGTTTTTATAGTAAGACTTGGGAGTATTTAAACTGTTTGTTCAATGTAAGTGAATTTGTTTTATGTGAATGTTGTGCCCACAGTAAAAAGGGTTGCAAAATCTGTGAGTTTGAAGCGGTAAATGATATAAAAGCAATTACCCCTGCATTGGAATTTCATAAATACTATGAAGAAATCTTAAGTATCCATTTTTTAAACATTCAGTTTCAATCCATTACTTATAATATATATGTGTTTCTTATATATGTATACTATATACATACATATATATAATATATATTTATATACATAAATATATATGTATATATATATATGTATATATTTATTTATATTTATATATATATATTATATATATATACACACATATATATATATATATATATATATATATATATATATATATATATATATATATATATATATATATATATATATATATATATATATATATATATATATATATATATATATATATATATATATATATATATATATATATATATATATATATATATATATATATATATATATATATATATATATATACAAGATAGACATTAATATCCAACCCGTCAACTTTCATTAAATATATTTCTAATCCAGAATTCTGTATTTATCGTTATATTTGATTTCTTGTAACTCTTTTGGTATTCAATAATTGAGTTATGATTTTTAATTCATCTGAAAAAATGTTTTCTGTAACTATAAGCTTAAAATGTTTTCTTATTTATAAAAAAATCTTAGTATTAATATAAAGATCATTATTAATGCAAAGATGACTGAAAGAAAATTATAGTTATATTAAATTTAGTATGTGACTATATGTTTTTTTTTGCAAAATTTAAACATGAAAAATAACTATTTTAGAATAATTTATTTTATTTCTGAAAAGTGGCAAAAGTTCATATAATTATTTAACTAAACATTATATCTGTTCCAAAGTTATTTAGAAAATTCAAACAAGAAGTTTAGATTTCAATAATGACTGGGGCGGGAGATTTCAAAATATTTCAAGTCTGAAATGTAATGAATTCAGATTATCTATATTCTGGTTTTTTTTAAGTATACTAGTGAATAATGGATACGTTGAAAAAAAGCTTTACGAGAAATATCTTTAGAACAACACCCTGCTTTTATCGCAGCCACGTGAGGTTCATATGTCTAAGTAAAATTTTCATTGAAAAATATTTCGGAAAACATATTTCGAGCTACTGTACTATTTTAATATAAAAGCTGAAAAATTATTTTAAAAGGAATGCTTTCTAGCCGTAAAAAACTTCATTATAATAGGCGAGTTTTGATTCCAAATAAAATAGCAAGTTCTTCTCATTTTAGAAGACTCTTTTCAATAGACGATACTAACTTCTTCCAGGGTTTCATTTTAGTTATTTAAACTATTGACTTTTTTAAATGATAACTCACGACTATATTCTCTCATTATTATTATTATTATTATTATTATTTTTTGTTCTACTGTTGCGGAGTTAACTGTTTCGTGGTAAACATTTGAAAGCCTAATCCTTAGGGAAGGCTGTTTGCCATCGAGGGTTTAAAAAAATATTCCAAACAAACACCAGCATTACATTTAATATGTTTTTTAATAATTTTATCATTATTCAAAATAGTGTTAACTGTCCATCATTTCACAGTGGGAAATAAATCTTACCAGAACTTGTGCTAAATGAGAAAAACACTTGGCTGAGCTTAAAGTGAATATTCCCTGAAATACAAGTCATAATTGCCCTAAAATAGACTTCTCTAGCTACAAAAAATGTTCCTCGTTTATACAGTTGAATTGTAGATAATTAATTTCCTTATTTCAGTTTATTGTATATATAAATATATGCTTTTTTTCAATAAGCAGTAGGCCGGAGAGAGCATTTAGAATGGCCGCAGTTAAACCGTTTGCTGTATTATGTTCATCTCTGCCTTAATTGTTAAGAAAATTAGTTTTATATATTGCCGCTTATAACGTTTATCTTCAAAGTTTGTCTTCTTACTAGTGGAGGCATATGCTACCACTAGTAAGAAGGAGTACACGCCACCACAGACACGGTCAAGATCAAAGGTCTCAAGTGAGGTGACCTAATGCCAGAGAGATGCTGTTCTTAGGAGGAACCAATGCCGCTTATAAGATCTGCTTTCTAAGTCTTTGTGGCAGAGTGGTCATGGCATCAGACTTCTGCTCAGGTATCCAGATCACAACCCGGCAGGGATGCTGAAGTTCTTTAAATTTAATTTATTATTAATTTAAAATTTTTTTTTACTGAATTTCAATAGATCGTCGAAATTTTATTCTTATTAAAAAAGATATTCAATCAAATTTAGAAAAAGTATATTTTTCAGATACTTTTTATTGTGTTCGGAGAGTCCGTGAAAAAGAAAAGTTTAAAAAATTATCAAAATAAATCCTTTTCCATTGAAATTTAAATTTTTGAGGCATACAATCAATTCGTATATCTCAGATATTTTACAGGGATTAGAATTGAAAGAAATATTAAAATGTAAAATAACTAAGTGTTAATAAACACCCATGTCATGTTTTTAGTTTTTTAACTTATAAGTTCTGCAATCTGAAAGTTGTAGGTCGTATTATACTTCTGCCTGCCGGATATTAGACCAATGAAACCGTTTTGGTTTGTATCAATATAGCCTACTATTTTTGCTCTACGAACGCTATTGGCCAACATCTACTATTTAAAACTGTTTCCGAACAGCTACGCACATTTATACCGGGTGCGAAGTTCGAACCGGCAGAATCTGATACCGAAGACCAGTTTACCAATAAAGAGATTTTAATTTCGAATTAGGAGAAATATATTTTGGCATAAATAGGCAATGTAAATTACCTGTAATGCTTTCCAATTTGAATAAGCAATTCTGTTAAGCCGTGGGCTGTATTATGTCCAACTCTGAGCCTTAATTGAAAAAAAATTAGTTTTGTATAATGCCGGTTATAACATTTGTCTTCAAAGTTTGTCTTCTTACTAATGGAAGCATATTTTACCACTAGTAAGAAGGAGTACATCGGACCCCAGAAACGGTCAAGATCAAAGGTCTCAAGTTAGGTGACCTAATGGCAGCGAGACTGTGTTCTTAGGAGGAACCCTTATAATGTCTGCTTTCTAAGTCTTTGTGGCCTAGTGGTCATGACATCAGACTTCTGCTTATTAATTGAGATCAATACCCGGCAGGGATGCTAAAGTTCTTTTAATTTAATTTAATTTCTGTCATATCTGAAAAGAACTTTTAGATTATTCTTTAAATTACTGGAATGGTTTTCCAAAATCTTCTACGTTGGTATGAAAGAGCGAGTAGCTCAGTTTGAAATTAATTCTCAGTTTGTTATCCTTCTGTTGTGTGCTACATAAATTTGCTTTCCCACTCTTTGTGTGCTTCGTCCGTTTCCCTAACATCTACATCATAATATATATTTCTTTTCATCGTACTAAAAGTAGAACCGCAAGAATTTTGTCTCTCTAAACACGTCTGCTGCGTCAAACTTACCCGATAAATAGGAATCCGTATTGTTATTCAGAAAGTACACTGTATTTATACACATTGACATTTATTCATTTTTAGATATTAAATTATTCCAATAATTCCCAAATTATAAGATATTACAATACTTAAAAGTATATATAGTTAGAAAAAATATAGAGAAACGCAACCCCTTGCTTGTGACTCCCGAACTCAGTTTGGGCAACGCACATGCTCTAATTTTAAAATGCCCGACCTAAGTTCGGGCAAAAGAAAAAACTGCATTTTAATCTTTAGAATCCTAAAATTGGATTGTCCAATACCTAATATTTAATTTGCCAGTTTCTCAGAAGATAGAGATACTTTCAAGAGAAAAAGTCTGCAGTTGCTCCCCACTTGTCGCTATTGGTTAGGGTGCTGGCCTTCAGTACCGGAGTTCGTGGGTTCGAATCCCACAGTGGCATGGATGTTCGTAGCCGTTCGAAATCGGCTTTAAGCTGTAGGTCCCAGTCTCATTAGCCCTCGTGTTGCAAAAAGTAGATCGTAGCACTCCAAACCAAACCAAACCAAACCCCACTTGTCGCTATTTCTCTAACACTGTAGAGAATTTGTAAAATTCAAAGGAATCTGAGGGACATAAAATTCGTGACAGTTCATATACACAATTATATTGTTGTATTAGTTTATTTGTGTAACTCCAGAAATAGCTCAAATTCAGTTTTGTTAGTGACTTTTGAGTAAACTGGTTACAAAATAGTTTTTGTTCAAAACGAACCATCCAGCGGTCCTAGTGTTAAAATGGGTAAGGTTTATTGAGATTGTCAGTTAGTTGTATTGCATATTTTATGTTGAAACTTTAATATTTTCTCTACAAGGAAATTTGCAAAACTTTTAGATCAATTTATAATTCTAATGAAGCAACCACATACAATCAACACAGTGAAAATAAGCCATACTTTTTGTCATGAATACTTCAAAAAACCCTCCACGAATGAATATGAAAATACGTATATATATATATCTATATATATATATATATATATATATATATATATATATAAGAGAAAAGGATCGCTTTTAGTCTGTTGTGCTGCCAATTTAAAGATGATGAATCGCGCTCAAAGTATTCATCTGCGTTTGCACACATATAACTTCCGAAACACGCGTGCCCATTTGATGAATGACTTTTTTAGGGAATTCCAACGAAGTATTGTCTGTCACACTCAGGGGAAATTTTTTTATACTCAAAATACCTCGTCAGCTTTTCTTCTGCTTCTGATCAGGAAGAAAACCCTATAAACAATATTTTTTGAAATATGTCCGATTTCCTAAGGAGGGAGGGAGGAATACTCGAGAGTTACGCCTTATTTGATTTATAAAAAGACTCTTTTTGTGCCATGAGAGTGTTTTTTGTTTGATAAATGAAAAAAATGAGTAAACAAACAATTTGTGGATCTGATATTTTAATATGTTAACAAAGGCTTATTTAAAAATATGGGTAAAAAATAACTGCTTTTCAAATTTTGTTTATTAAAAAGTTATGCAAAGGCTCCCATAATAAACAAAAGAAATATAACAGAATACATATTACTATTTATATATATCACCAACATTCAACACTTAATGCTGATAAACCTTTATCGTAATATTTCATCGAATATCTATAAACTGCTGCACTACGCAAAACAGCTTTGATTTATATAAGTATTTATGTTTTTTGTTTCTACTTTTATTTAAATACATACACACCCACAAATATATATATATATATATATATATATATATATATATATATATATATATATATATATATATATATATATATATATATATGTGTGTGTGTGTGTGTGTGTGTGTGTGTGTGTGTGTGTGAGTGAGTGTATGCTTACGGCAAATATTTTACTAAGTAGTTTTAGTAATAATTGAAACTCCTCGATAAACTATATATATATATATATATATATATATATATATATATATATATATATATATATATATATATATATATATATATGTGTGTGTGTGTGTGTGTGTGTGTAAATGTATATCTTATAGAGATGTGATACTCCTTGATCCTGAGAATAACATGACCGTTGACGCTGAAAAAAGAATTTGTTAATGCAACATAAAGTTAAATATTGCATTAAATATTGAGTCATTAAATATTGACATACTTTAAGTACCACGATAGCAAAATTAAAATTCTGATAAGCCAGTATATCTCCACCGGTGATACTGTTTCTAACTCACGCGTGATAACTTAGATCATCAAAAGATATCCTACATATCCCTCAAAAAGCAATATTTCTTTCAAGTTATTGCATTTGTTTGACGTCCGCTTTGCAGCATATTTACCAACGTACTTTATGTAAACACAAGCCAGAAAATTTGTTCTTGAAGATTATCACGTGTCCGTCCAGATCTTCGGTAGTATATCTCAATAATATCTCGAAAACGAAGCACTCAAATCAAGACCAGAAATTCACTACTTGCAACTGGCGGAGATAACTCGACTGTTCCCTCACCTGTGCACTGGCTTATTGGAATAATATCGGGATATATCAAAGGAATCAACCTTGAGTGGATGATCATGAAAACGAAGCACTGGCCGAGACTGGAGAATGCACTGCTCGCAATTGGCACTGGTTTATTGAAATAATGTTGAGATATATCAACGACTGATTATTCGCAGTGATATGTTGTTCACTTGTTGGTATATTTTGCTAACTTGCTGTTTGCTCGTTCATATCTTCTATCAGTATTGGTTGTGCATGGTGTTTTGGGAGAAAAAATTAATGCTCGGAATAGTGTTGATTGTCCAAAGTATCATAAAATTATATAAAAGTGTAACAAAAAACAATGTTTGGAAGTGTTTTGGTTTACCGTGGGTTAAAAAGGCTAAATAATCAGTGAAAAATTAGAACAATTTAAATCTATGTGCAGTTTTTTCGAAGACTATGTCTAATTTATGGAGTCATTTAAAATATCACTATGCTCTACCATATCAGAATATAAATTGCAGATAAGAACTGTATTTAAAAAAAATCAATACATAATTTTTAAGTTTATTTATCTTTCAATAATTTATTAAGTAATTCAATAGATCTTCGAAATTTTATTCTTATTAAAAAAGATATCTGCCTCAAATTTAGGAAAGTAAATTTTTCAGATACTTTTTATTGTGTTCGGAGAGCCCGTGAAAAAGAAAAGTTCAAAAAATTATCAAAATAAATCCTTTTCCATTGAAATTCAAATTTTTCAGGCATACAATCAATTCGTATATCTCAGATATTTTACAGGGATTAGCATTTTAAAAAATCATTAAAATGTAAAGTAACGAAGTGTTGATAACAACCATGTCATGTTTTTAGTTTTTTAACTTATAAGTGCTGAAGTTGTAGTCACTGCGTGCTGAAAGTTGTAGGTCATATTACGCTTCTGCCGGATATTAGACCAATGAAACCGTTTCGGTTTGGATGACTACAGTCTACTATTTTTGTTCTACGAACGGTATTGACTAACATCTACTACTTAGAGCTGATTCTGAACAGCTACGAACGTTCATACCAGGTGCGAAGTTCGAACCCGCAGAATCTAATACCGAAAATCAGTCTATCAATAAAAGGTGTTTAATTTCGAATTGGGAGAAATATAATTTAGCATAAATAGGTAATGTAAATTAGCTGTAATGGTTTCCAATTTGAATAAGAAATTCTGTTTAATAACTGAACAAATTACCTCTAAATAATAAATGCATATTTTCTTTTAAGTGTTAAATGAATTACTGCTAATAATTGTTTTTACCTGTCAGAAATGTTAACTTTTAGGACCAATTGTAATTCTAAAAATTTTAGTTATTGTATAAAAAAAAACATTTGGAATGAAAGAAAGATAAGACTGTTCAAAAATAGTAATATCTGAAATAGTAATAGCAAAAATAGTAATATACCATCCTATTTTAAAATATTACTGCAATATATCAATGCCATCAATATCAATTTAGGGATATATCACGATATTAAATTTCTGATATCATCAATCCCTAATATATATATATATATATATATATATATATATATATATATATATATATATATATATATATATATATATGTGTGTGTGTGTGTGTGTGTGTGTGTGTGTGTGTGTGTGTATACAATATTTCTCCTTTAAATACAGGTAGAACAGATAGACATTAATAAAATATATCAGTGATTAAATTATTTAATAATGAATAGAATAAGTAAAGTGGTAATGGGGCATCTTAAAGAAATGGTTTGTGAAAAGGGAAGAGGAATAAATTCAACTCTGATATTTCATGTAAGACTTAAAAGATCACCATCTTGTCCTCAAAGGAAAAAGACTAGTCTTCACATCTTGCATTTGCTGTTGTGACAACCCACTGTCAGCTACAGGATGATGAATCGTGTCAAAAATATTCACCTGCTTATGCAAATATCGCAACCAAAATACGAGGAGTTTGATGAATGACTTATTGAGAATATTATCTTTGCTGGCCCAGTAAAGTTAGCCTGAATTCCTCTTATTTCCTTCATCTTAGAGCTGTTGGACATACAGCATTCTTTGAAACACATTATAGCTTCAATACAAAGGAATCTCTAACTAATACAACAATTATTTGTTTATAAAACTATCCACCTAATCTATACCAGAATTGTAAGTATCGTCTCTGACTCACCTTTTCTTCAACAATCATTAGTCCAATTAAAAAAATTGTTCTGAATAACATAAGCACTAATTTTATTTCATTTTTAAGTTTGAAAATTCAATTTCATTTCAACTTTAAATTCCAACTTTGAGAAAATTACAAAATTTTCATTTTTTACATTCATTCATTGCATATTAATTTATTTAGTGAAAATTTAAACTCCTCCTAATGAGCCTAACTCAAAAGTTCTTTTTTTTATAAACATTATACGAGATACTTAAATCTAAAATTTCAAGGTTTTTCTTCTTTATTTATAGGTCTGTTAATAGATAATTACGGTACTTCCTGATTGAAACCAAGTTTCAACATCTTTTTTACATTAAAATGTAAGAGAGTTCATTGAATATAACTGGGTAGTATTCATAGTAAAGTAGAAGCTGTTGGATAGATATAGCCGTTGGATACATAAATACACTGCATTTTCTCATATAATATATATTCCGAATACCCTTCACTTTGCAATGTTTACAAAATCAAATTACTGTAGTAAATCTACTAGTTGGTCCCTTAGAAAAGTATAAAAATTCGTTAAAGTTTCGCCTATTTTGAATTTAAATATCTCGAATAATTTTTGCCCCGAATAAGTGAAACTTTTTATGTTACAGTTCTTAGATTCCAATTTTAATAAATAAGATAAAAAAGGAGGAAAACAAAGAAAATTTCGATTTTTTAATTTTTACAAAATTGAGTTTATTAGTTTAAAAATACCATAAAAGGAATGCATATCTTTTTTAGACCATTTCTTTAACTGGATATATATGTCTACGAATTCCTTTGTGGAGATAAAGGTCAATCGAGAACATTACTGTGTACATATAACTCTACACAAGGTATATAATTCTATGGAGATTTAAGTCAAAATTCTCGTACAAATTCTTATGTAAAAATTGCTTATGATTTTCATAATACAAAATTTTTAAAAATCATATGATGTAAAATGTGGTTTTTAGATTAATTACTAAATAAAATGTTACTTTTATGTTAGAGACTTTATCTAATTTGGCCATCACCGAATTGGTTTTGATACTTTTCAAACTCGTGTATCTACGTATGTACATACATATATTGTATAGCTCAAAATCGATTAGTCGTAGAATGTTAAAAATTTATATGTACGACTGTTGAAACGTATAGTTGTACATCTAGCTTTTTTGTAATCCTTACTCTACACAACGAAAAACTCATGCTGCTGGTCTCTACAAGAAGGCAGTTCTTGAGCTTTACAACTATAGAATAGGAATATATAGATGCATTAACATGATGTTGAAACGATACTCTTTTAAGTCTATTTTTAAAAACTGAAATTACAAATATATTTGGTCCAGAAAATAGTTTGAAATTTCTACTATTTTATTCCTTTTCTGATACGTATTAAAGGGAGTTATTGGAACCGGAAAAGATTTCGATTAATAACGAAATATCTATGGGACAAAACATCTCAATAAAACGGATAGCAACGCTGCTAATCCCTTCTACAAAACTAAATCAACATAAAAAACAAAATTTGAATATATCCCGTAATAGAGGCACATGAAAACGTTCAGTCAAATATATTTTTCGATTGCTGACATAAAAAATAAATTCTTACAGCTACAGAGGCATTAAAAGTCAACTTTTAAATCCTGTGGTTTATCTATCCGAAATTACGGTACTTTAAACTATTCAGAGGATATGAAACGTATTTGATAACCTAGCAATATTTTAAGACACTATTCATGGAAACTGAAGAAATGTATTTATTAAACCATTTATCAGACTGAATACATGACTAAAGAATTCGGAATGAGTAACATTTCTCTCGTTTGAATGATTTCTATTATAATTTAATAACATCCATTACGTATTTCTTTGCTTGCATCTTAAACTGTCTCCGGAGTTCTATATAAAAATCTTTCTTTTGATGCCAGTGGAAAAGAATACGTTTCACATGTCTACCGTCAACTTTAAAATGATGAATCGTATCAAAAATATCCATCTGCGTATGCACACACCACTTCCGGAAAACACGTGGTGTGATGAATGACTTTTTGAGAACATTCCGTGAAGTACTGTCTGTCATACTGCAGGAAAGTTTCTTGCATTTTTTTTTATTTTAGCTATCTGCTTTTTCTTTTAAAAAATCAGACATGAAGAAAAAATATTTAAAATTCCGCTTTTCGAATTCCAGGCACCATTCGCAATGAAAGAATATACATCTAAACAGATAATTAACTTTATATCAAAATTACTTTTAGGTATATCATGTAGTACACAGCTGAGCTAAGGTGAATATAGATGTTTTACATGACATGTATTGCATGCTATATGAGCACTATTTACACATACTTCCATTTACATACATTGGTATTATTTCCCTGTACATCCATATACATACATATATATATATATATATATATATATATATATATATATATATATATATATATATATATATATATATATATATATATATATATATATATATATATATATATATATATATATATATATATATATATATATTATTATACTTTCATATACATATATTAGTATTATTTCCATATACTTCCATATACATATACTAGTATTATTACCACATACTTCCATACACATGCATAATCACAAAGAATATACAACACATGGAAAAAAGATTCGGAACTATTCCTTTCTTTAAAAGGATATATTTGAAATTTATAGCATATCATATTAAAAGCTATATCACTGGTATATTTCAATACTTTAGAATAGTTTATAATCTTCATCAGTCTAAATATGTATTATTGAAGGCACCTTTCTTTCTACTGTCATGGATTTCTACATGGGACAAATAGTAATTAGAATAGCAGTAGAAACAATGGGATACCTAGTTTTTCAAGGTGTTTGTGACTTTTTTTTATCGTTTGTGATTTATATGCTCCTTTATTCAATGGTATGACTTCAACAGGTCCCGGATACATTCCATAGTCTCCCATGAATGACCGTCCACATCCTCAGTCTTTCTATCCATAGTAAACATCGGCTTACCATTAGAAAATACAACCTTCTGATAGAGATTTGTCTATGTAAAAAGAACATTTATCTCTTTAACATGCAACAAAAATTGATTTTCACCCTTTATGCCGTGTGGGAATTTATAACCATGAAAAGAAAGATATTTTTAATTACTGATATTTAAAATATCAGTGATAGTCTTTTTTGTCTAAATTTTCATGCTTCCTAAAGAATAATACCATCCTAACTTTCAGATTTTTATGATATTAGTAAAAAACAAACACACAGAAACATCTACTGCCTTTGAACTTTGTAGTTAAATTAGAGCCATTAGCACACTAGTTTAGAAACCAGCAGATATACACGAAAATCGTTATAATTTTATGACCAAATGTATCGTTAGGAGATATAGCCTCATAGTCACGATACGGGGTGTTTTTGCGAAAAGTTTTCTTATGTAATGGAGTTTTATAAAGCTGATGGTCAAGGGAGCTCTTGGTTTATTCACAAATTTTTCTCAATATTGTAGATTACAGATATTTTCAATGCTTTATTTAAACGGCATTTCTCTTTTCTATAGGATAGGATTATAGGACAGAATTAAGTTTAGATGATTTTTTCCTCGAATTATAAAATTCATTATATAGCATCCCTTTTAAATATCTCAACATGAATTTTAGTAAGCAGTAGTCTAATGATATACAACTCTTGCTGAAAGGCTAAAATAAAATGTACATTGGAGACAATTATACATCTGGTGTTCTAGTAATTATACATCATACGTATATTACTTCTAAAAACTATTTAAATCTCTATATTATCATAATTCTTCAGCCGAAGGCTTCAAAGCAAAGCATAGAAACAATTTGTATAAACATTCTTCCTCCCCTTTCCACCTCTCTTCTCACATACACAAACACACACACATGCATATATATATATATATATATATATATATATATATATATATATATATATATATATATATATATATATATATATATATATATATATATATATATACATATATATGTGTGTGTGTGTGTGTGTGTGCGTGTGTGTAATAAGGGATTTTGCTTCATTACGAAGAGGGACTCGGGACGGTTATCGCAGCCCTACAGTCGTGGAACCTCGCGATGTAAATGCAATCAAGACACTGGAAAATTCAATCTGACTTCGTCGTTTATACATCGACATATCAAAACATCATACGAAACTTTATACGAAACTCTGTTGAAACTGTTTTTGAAATTCCAGACATCTGCTTAAATAGTTATTTGTGCTGTCCAATCAGCTATTACTTGAAGGCACGTGGGTGATGTAACCAACTTGTTAGAACTCTATTTTTCTATATGGAATCAGAAAGATTTCTACTAGTAAACATTCGAAAATTTTTGCTTAGGTTCCTTGAGAAGAATTACCGGGAATATAGAATCTTAAACCGAAAGTGATAACAAATATCATTACATAAATATGTATATGTATATATATATATATATATATATATATATATATATATATATATATATATATATATATATATATATATATATATATATATATAATATAGGCAAGCCTCCCTGCAACTATAAATCTTTTTTAATACTCTGTACAGAGAAAAGATGATTTTTAATCAACAATATAGTTTATACAAAGGTAAAAAAACATAATGGTGAAATTTTCGTATTGAATTTTCATTACTCAGTTTTCTTAATTCAAGTGCACCTAAAAAAACCTATTCATTAATACATATCTCTGTGTGTAAGTGTATGCAAACATGAGTATATCGTAAGAATGCTTTGTTGGTGGTTAGTAGGTTGGGAGAGTTAAGGTTTATTTTTTTTCTGCACGAGGCATAAAGATAACGGGACCTGCTGCTTAAAGCCGATTCCTAAGGGCTAAAACCCACGAGCTCAAATAATAGAGCAGGGCCTTAACAATTCGATAGTCCTTCAGCATGTGCTTGGCTGAAAAAAAAATATACGATAAGTAATTCTGATGTTAATGTGTTTACTTTAGATAACATGGGCAAAATTTTAAAATTATATTTCGAAAAAATATTTAATAATAAAACTAATGAATTATTAAATAATAATCTGAAAAAAAAGACCACTTTTAAAGTTTATTGGTTATTTCTCTTCACATAATAAAAAAAAAATCTGTATTAAATTTCTTGTATGAGTTATAATTTAGAATTATATTTTCTAAATTATGTTATTAATACTAAAAACTTGAGTTGATGCCACATTACAAAAATACTTTTTCCTCAAAGGCCAGTGACGTTCATCTAAAAACACACCCACCAAAAAGAACTTAACTCCCTTTGTAAATCTCATTGGTTTCTGTAATGCTGGATAAACCCGTGAAAAGAATTTCTAAAAACGCTATTACTATCTGCTACATACAGGCGTATACGCACATATTTATAATTCCGTGATGAATAAAATTCGGGCAAAAACTCAACCGTATGCCCATAAATCACTCCTAAACCAGGCAAGACGCGAGAAATGATAAATGGCGAGCGGTGTGATAACCGACTTTACGCACATCCTACGGAGCCCTGTCAGTAATGGCTCTAAAAAGGATTTTTCTCGAAATGCTTTTTTCATTTTCAGACGCTATATCGCATTTTTCCTCCGGTCTTCTATGTAAAATGTTTCGGAAGAATAAATGCTCGGCAATATTTAACATCAATAGGAGAAATTTATAACCTCGTTTGATGGCATTGTTTTGTTTAGTTGCATTCATCTTTTTCCGAAAACCCGTCTTTTCTTTTCGCGAGAAAAAAAAAAATGCTTGTATTTTGTTGCGTTGAAGGATCGGAACAGTATAAATTTAACGGTCGGAGTAGTGGTGCTAAATAGAGAAACAATGGAACTTATAATTCGCTCTCAATCATTATTTTTATCTTCTTCCCTAAGAGCAGTGAATAAATTATTATCGTCGTGTTTGTAAGAAAGTTAGCCTCATTCAAAAATTGCATTTATTCATATTGGAATGTAGCTTATTGAACTAAAGCTAGAATAAAGTTGCAGAATTTTGAACTGAAAATTATTAATAGAAGCAAAAGAGGGTATTAAATTGATATTGATTATGTATAAATTTAACATCCAATATTTGCAATAAGATATGATACAATATGTATAAATATATTTTTATTAAAGTAGCCTAAATAGATTTTAAAATCAGATGTGAATTAGCAAGAAATTATTTTTATTTGCATTTATTTTTATTTTTATTTATTTTTTTTATTTATTCTTATTTACCAGCCGCACCGATTTGAGACTTCGGTTTGGCTTGAATTTCAGAGATCTAAAAGATTGGTATTAAGTATCCGTTGATTATACACATCGGGAAGTGATTGGTATTAGGTCTTTCGTTGACTATACCCATTGGGAAATACTTGGCAAATCGGTCCGAAATATGTCGCTCCGATAGTCATAAAATGAGCCGCAGGGGACATCGACGATTACATTAAGAGGTTACAGGTGAGGAAACATAGACCTTCCGAGATTAAATTAAGATGCTTCTGTGATCAACCAACGTTGTCGAATTGCTTAGGCTACAATAAACTTATTGTTACAAGAGAACTAACTGGACCGGTGGTTGCTGCTTACTGGAATTGATGGTCTTAATTTTCCTGCTAGAGGGTACAAAACTCCCTAAAAATATAACCATAGAATCTACAAAAACAACCTTATCTGTCTTTGGCCTTTCTACAGATGTCATTAAAAGAAGCATTTTGGATAACTTTATACTGATATTTATTTGAGGTTAATTGTAGCATTTAAGATGCTGATTTGATTTAATTTTTGCCATCATAGTTTCAACTTACAATTGATTGACAAAAGATTGCCATTTCAAATCTCATGCACAAACGGTGTTCTTTCTGGCACGAATTCAGTTTTATGATTACATCGGAATGCAGTTTTCTAATAAAAGTAGATCACTTTATCATCTATGTTTAAAGTTTGCACGAATGTCAAGCATCTGATATCCAAGCCCTTAGTTTATTTTCAAAGTAAATTCTCAAAGTAATAGAAAATACAAAATGTTATTCTGTATACGCATTCTTAGTCTCTGAGCTTAAACTTTCAAATATTGAAATTTAACAATACACTTTACAGTATATATTTCGAAAACATAATGACTATTGTAGTATTTGGATTTTAATTTTTTTAAATGCTGATATTGTAATGTAAATGTGAATATTGTAAATAGATACCGCTGCTTTGCATGTGGAAGGAAGGAGGGTCTCTGTAGAGAGCGTCGAGAGAGGACACATCTGCAGCGTAGGACTTTTTATTAATGAAATAAAGTTTTGTTATTGTTTTGTTTTAAAATTTTGCCCTCTTACGAACCAGCCACGACAACTATATCAATGAGAAACAAACAAAAGTAAAATGTATTTATACATTTCTATTTTTTCATCATTAACGATAGAGAGTGTAATATGATGCTGGCATATTTACTGTTTATTTCTGTTGATAACTGCTTATAAAATAATTATTTTGAAAGATCTTAGTCTCTGACCTTAAACTTGATTATATTGCTTAATTTTACTATTTATTTTTAAATGATCGATGTATATTCATGATTACTTTCTATATTTATTAGAATGCTACTTTCTATTGAATATTGCTTTAGAATTTAATGAGATAGATTTTTTTATAAGTACACCACTAAATCTAATAATAGCCAAATAATTCTCAGGGTTTTTTTTAGAGAAATTTTAATTGGTAAAGTGTCATACTCGTATTGCTCTTTTAGCAATTAACATTCAGCCCTTTGAACTCAGTTTCATGGTGGGAAGAATTTTCATAGCAAAATTAATAAACTTACGTAAAAGAAATTCTTTAACAACAGTTTTACAACTAAAGAACTTAGTTTTCTGATGTGTAAATTTTCCCATTAAAATAGACAAATTTGTATGATAAATATATCTGAACGAAAGCCTTTAAGAATATTTCTACAGATAATAATATCAAATAATTAAGTTTTTCCCATATTCGGGAAATTTTATTCGAAAAGTTGATTTATTGTTACTGCTATTTTGGTATTCAACTCTTGGCCTTGTCGGAACTGTTACAATTTAAACAGGATGTTCATGTTGCAATATGCGAATATTGTAGCAAACATATCTGAAAGAAAAACTTTTCAAATATTAGTTTTTCAACAATTGTAGCCATCATTCTGCTTCATAAATTTCTGAAATCTGTAACACCTCTGAATATTAAAGTAGTAAAATAAGGATATATGTATATAAAATAGTTTAACTAAATGTATATATTAAATAGAATCTAAATGTTAATAAACTTCTAAACTTAAACATGTAAGTGATCGCGTTAGAAGTTTATCATTCCTTCTTAACAATGTATGGTGACTATATACGCAGTTTTTGATTTATTGTTCCATTTTCTGCATTTTTTCTGTACCCTTTTGATGTGATGCATAAATTTCGTTTCTAAACGCAATGAATCACGCCCAAACATTCGCTTCCTGTATATACACAACGCTTAAAGTACATGCAACGTGATCTATGGCTTTCTTAGGATACACCGTTTGCCTTGGTTTATGGCTGTTCCCTTTTCGTGCTTGCATTTTTCAACTTTATAATTTTCTGTCTAACTTTCACGAGAAAGAGTGTGCTCGTAACGTAAGACAGATAATGGAAAAAAAATCTTTTCACTGGGTGTTTTCTAAAAACGTGAGATGGGAAAAGTAACGTGAAACTGTATTTTTAATTTAAGCGACACTTCCAGAAACTACTTCAAAAGTAAATTATGCAAGTTTATTCCATATAGAAATTAAATTTTTAAAATATTATTCCTTTAAAATGCATAAAGTCTTCAATTTATAGTACCAACAACAATTTTGACTTTAGTGAAACTGGTCCGTATGGTATGGAAAACGTAGCATAAATTTTCTCTTAAGAATGGGATTTAATCAAAAACGATTTTAGATAAAGTATCTCTTCTAGTTGAGGAATTTTTATTGAAAACCCACATAGATCTAAAATTTGATGTAAATCGAAATTCCTTTTGTTCTCTTCTCTCTTTTGTTTTCTTATCCTTTTGTTCTCTCAGATTTATGAGTCATCACGTTCACGCCCACAGTCCCAAAATGGATTTTTTTCTCATCTGAGGAGGTCTAAATGATCAATATTCATGAAATACTCCCAGTTAAACTTTTTGATGATTAAAATACACTTTCATCTACATTTGTTCTGTATTTTATATTCATAGTAGTTTTCGGTAAAATAAATAACCTTTTGTTATTTAGTGAAAATAAAAATAACATGGTGGTTTTATATGTAACAATTGTGAGCATCATATTCAAAATCTTTCAAGCCGTACTCCTGTATCGATTTGTATAACCAGTATATATTATTCCGTAGGAAGTAAGCAGAGTTAGTACTACTGAAGATGGCATCTCTATATAGCAGTATTTCTCAACATTTTATGGTTCATGGCACACTAAAAATATCTGAAATTATTGTTAACACATCTAAAACATAATGTAAAAAGCCAAAATATAAATTTCTAAAGATTATTTCAGAAACCATAGAAGTAATTGCAAATAGCATTTCAAAGTGACAAAGCCAATCTGTAATACAGTTATCGTGTTGATAATATTTATGTATGGTGTAATATGTTTATAACGTTTATGTATAACTTAATATGTTGATCATATTTGAATAATATATGAAATTCCTGGCAAAGCACCTAAATAATAATATAAGATACCCGAGGAAATGTAAATATCAAAACCTTTTTTTAAGAAACAATTGACATTGTTACATTTCCACAGCAATATTTATGTATAACGGGACTTTGTTTAGTAACTCATTTTACAAATACAAGTGAAATAAATTTCATTGTATAATTAACCCAGATAGTTTCCAGGGTTTTTTTACAATAAATCTTGCGATTTTTATTGCATAAGATTTTTTGTTTCCTTGACTGCTATTATCTGAACTTATGCTTATTTAAATAAGTTTTTTTTAGTTTTAATAACTCGTGAGCACTCGCTTTCGCCCATAGAATGCGATGGATTTTTCTGACAATTTTATTATAGGAGCGATAGTATAATTTTGATACAGGCGACCAATATCACTCCCTAAGATAAGACAACACAAACAAAGTGGGTCCTTGTAATTTAGAAACAAGAACTAATCAGATCACCCACAGACTTTATTTGCCACTTGGTGTGGTATTTTTTGGAACTTGGAGAATATTGAGTACACGAATATATTAGCTTCTAACAGCAGCTATTAATGAACACTGCAGGTCTTTGGTCGGCTCTCGCATCTAACCGGCAACTTTCCAGTTACGACGTCACTGCTTTTGCCGACTGAGCTACTTATGCTCTATTCAGAAAAGTAAAACTAAAAAAAATTACTTTGACAATTCTTAATGACAACAGCATATAGCCTCTTCTCGAACTAAAACACTGGATAGAAAATATGCTCGCATATGAAAAATCTCAATAAATCATTTCGAAGGCAACACACCTGCTTGTCGAGTTGAAAGCAAAACTCAAAGTACTCAAAGTGCCTTTCCAGTGGGTGTTCTTCCACTTTAGTTTCAAAAGGAATGTGAAAGCACATATTTTAACAATGACAAGTTGCAATATTACACAAAAATCAATCAGAAGTTTCCTCCTTCAAAATTAGAAATAAATAGAATCATTTTGTACAGTGGCACTTCACTTGCAGAAAGCTGTGGAATGTTCTCTGAAGCAGTTCCCATTCAGATTTCTTCTCGTACAGCTGCAACTTCCACCTTTAGACTTTTGTAATAACGTCATATGCACCTCCATGATTCAGTGTATCTATATACAAAGACAAAGAGATAACGGAATGTTACTGATAGTGTGGAAATAGGCCGATTCACTGCGAGGTTTACCATACTTCTTGTCGCGCAAATTTCTGTAGAGCTGTGTTTTGAGCCACTCTAACTTTGCCATTCTTGAAGTCCCTACCAGAACCCAGTCTTCTTGACTAGGTTCTCGACTGTTAAACCCAGTCAAGAGGATGGCCATTACTTGATCATTTAGATGAGATTAAATGGAATCAAGACTCACCTTTGCAACAGCCCAGCGAATACTTTAAAGAGGGGGCTTTAAGAACTACCCCTCTATTAAAATTTAAAGACGGTCGTGACCAACGGATGAGGGCCAGTTTTTGGAAAACTAAAATTAAGGAGTATATTTGGTTAACCAGTTTAATATGTGGACAGCGTCCAGTTATTTCGGAAATTTACTATTTTTTACTCTTTTGATCAGTAGTTTATCTCAGTTTTACCCTGCACTCGTTTGTGGTCATAACGCATGTTGATTGAAAGACTGAATTGGCACATATATTTGTAATTACCTTTTAAACATACTTTCATCAATTTTTGTAAGAAATTGTGTTTTTGTTGAGCTGTTTTAAATGATTTACACGTCATTACACTTTTGACTGAGTATGATTACCTACGTGCCCAATTGTTTTAATATTGTCCCATCACCTGTGTGTTTATCACTTTTAAATAAACAAGATTGGGCAGTTAAATACATAGGCGAGTGATTTGCCTTAAATTATTGTAAGTGTATTGTTAAAAAGTTCTGGAGAGTATAATTAAAATTATACTCTCCTAAATTGTCAATAGTTCGGTATTTGATAAATAAAATGCATCAAACTAAAGCAGGATTCCCACTGAAAGGGACAAAGAAGAATCAACACGATTGAAACGTTGAAATAGGGAAAGGAGAGAACAAGGATAATGGCACATAATAATAAATAAGAAATTCCTTACTAACGAAACAATAATAAGCAATCAAAAACCAAAATAACATTCATTATACTTTACTATGATTTATTACTACAATTTAAATAAAATACTTACACCCGTACAATCTAACCCTTGGACATAAATCCTTTATAATAAATATATTATACAACTTATGTTAAAGAAGAATCGGTTTTAATGGCATAAACCAGTATGTAATGTAAACAAGTAAATAAAGCAAAATAATATTCCAATAAGAGAAACGTATGCTTTATATACAAGAAATATAATCATTTGTATAAATGTACATTTGCTTCTCCAAATATATAAAATCTTGCTATCCGGCTATATTTTTAAACAGATAAGCACCTCATTTATTTAAACAGAATAGAAAAAAAAGATTTTTTTGCAGAAAAAGCTGTCTGTGTTCGATCGTCTCTGAATTTCCTTCGACGGAATTTATTTCAAATACACAGACATGAAATTCTACAATTGTCTTTGGAAAACAGTTACTAAGAAATAAAAATGAATTCATTTCAGATATAATATATATTTAATGTTAACTCTAAATGGTTCTTGGAAATGTAATTTTGATATAGTTCAGTTGAATTTCAAATTTGGTAGAAATAATCAGTTTTGTCACAAACTATGAATAAACTGAGTATTTGAAATAAAGACTTATAGAATGTTTTATCGATTGTTAAATTTTATAAGACGATTCTTCAAAGCAATATCGTACTAAAAATTTTTATAAAGTAAAATACTAAAAAATATATTTTAAATAAATTCATCAAAACTATTTTACAAACTTTAATCTAAGGGTTTGATAATTGTTAAAATGATATTTCCTCGGAAAAAGATAATTTTTCAGTGATATATGCATTAAAATGTGTATTACAGTTATTTTGATTACTGCACTGACAAGTTTTGTGTTCATATTATGAAAATTTTAACTAGCTTTTATTTTATATAATATAATATAAATAGCTGTAAACTTTAAATCAATATAGTTACTAGAAGTGTGCCTAAAATATTTTAAATATTTTAAAATATTGTAAAGTTTATAAAAAATATTACAGATAGTTGTAAAAACAATTATATTGTATTATTGGTTTTAATTATATTATTCATAGTGAGACTGAAATTAAAGTAAACATCTTTTGCTGGTCAATTATTCTTCTGCTGTAATTCAGATTGTGTGAGATTCAAAAATTAAGTTTTTAGTCAACTTTTTGTGAAAAAACCTCTGTGGTCTTAAGCAAATTATCTTAACAACGAAAGATGGCCTTTAGCAAGTAATGGATAATGATATAGAATACCAAGATCAGTCCTTGATGTAATACCAATAATATAAAACAAAGTGAAGTATGTTCAATTTATTAAGAAGTTTGCCAAAAATTAAATCATCTTGAAAACGATGACTATCGGGACACTGCACTCACTGTTGAATCAAAGCCTGCTCAATAACAGAAAATTAGCATGTTATTTACGATAATATTGACAGCTTGTTTCCCAATAAATACGAAAGACCTTTGGTAAAAATGGAAATATTACATGAAGACTCCTTACGTCGTGCGGGACCAATGAATTTGGACATGCAATTCACACCAAACGTGTAAGGTAATTCCTAAGCTGACCCAGACTTTTCGCCCATACAGCAGCTATTACTCAAGACCAGTCGCCACGACAGCAACCACGACAGCTATAAAGCTGCAGCTGACCTACTAGGGGCCCGTCATGGCTCGAGAATTAATTTGGTCAACTCCGGTAAGGAACAAGCGCTACAGAGCCAAGTTCTGGTCTACCAGAGAAGACACTAGAAAAAGATCACTTAGTTGAACCCCGGGCTCGTGACAAGGAGGTAAACCCCTGAGAGGTTGTCTCTCATTTACCACTACGCAGAGGACACGTACCGGCTTGAAGCTCATGACCACGGATGCGATAGACGCCTTACCCCACCAAACGTGTAAACAGAGACATTGATTTCGATCGAGGCATATGTTTGGATATCGCACTCAAATGACAGCCATACGATCATTACAGTTACATACAGTTGCACTGGCAATTGCACCATCCGGAATTAAGGCAACACTTTTGGATAGGGATGGAACAGCTACTTCGGTCCTGAAATTGGCATTCAATTTGAAAACCTCTGAGATGCCAACAAGCCAAAAAAACTCTGGAATGAGTAAAGTTATCCAAACATGGGAACTTATAAGGGACGAATGCACAATAGATCACAAAAAAGCTTTGGAACAGCTTGATCATACACTGCAATATTTGAGGGAAAATAAGCAGCCCATTCGGTGTAGCAACTTAATACATGTCTCCAATAATAAGCTCTATAGCGGCACGGAAAGAAATTGACTTTGAAAACTAATATACGTGTTTAACTACAAAATGATGTATCCATTGGATATTGGGAATCGGAAGATGGTTATCGACAGGTCTACACAATATATACCAATAAACTTTGGAAACATGGCAGCAACAAAAGACGAGTTCATTTAAAAGGTTTTCCTAAATATCCAGGGGAGAATTACACAAATCAACAGTGGCTGAGTGCACGCGCTCTATTAGCAGCTACGAACAACGATGTCAATGCCTTGAATTTCATCATTTAGAACGGAATATCAGGCAAAGTTACAAAATATTAATCCATCGATATTGTGATTAATAAAGACGAAGTTGTCAATTACCCAACGGAATTCTTGAACTCACTGGATTCGCTAGGTATGCCACCGCATATTTTAATATGGATAACTAGCATGCCTATCAGTATTCTCCGAAACATCAATCTGCCACGACTTTGCTTTACAAGATCTTTGGTAAAAAAGATGATGAACAATGTCATCGAAGGTACAATTTTGAATGGGAAATTCAAGGAAGATCTATTATTGCCACGTATTCTAATAATCCCAGCAGATATGCCATTTGAATTGAAAAGTTTCCAATTTCCAGTGAAACTTGTTTTTGCAATGATTCTCAACAAAGCGCAAGGGCAATCGCTGCAAGTGAGGACTAGATTTTAAGAATCCGGGCTTCTCACATGTCAAACTGTATGCGGCTAGTTCACTCAATGGAAAATCTTTAATTTATTTGTATACTCTCTAAATGGGATTTGAAAAAAAAAATCGTCTATTCATAAGCACTTAAATAACAGGAGAATTAAAACGTACTTTGAAACGTTTTCCATATTAAAATGAAAAAGTTTCAGTAAAAAGGAACACAATGTAAATGAATTGAATGTTATCATAACAAGTTTTCTAGAATTGCCTTTCTTCTGAGATCACAATTTCATTCAAGTTTTAAATAAAATATCAAAATGAGGGGAAAGATTTCTTTGCCCGTGTGTTTTTAATTTTAATCTGGTAATTATAGGTAAGTTGTGCAACATTTATCAAAATCTACACGATTTCCCTTTTATAAATTGTAATATTAGCAACTTATATAATTTTACAATAATAAGTATTCATATCTCTACTTAAGGAAAAAAGTAATTAAATCAAACATATCTTAAAGAAAAAATTTAGAATATCTAGCTAAAATTTCTTTTTAGGACACATAATATTTTCTATTTTCCGTTATTTTTATAACTGTGAAAAGTTTAAATACCCCTTCAGATTTTTTTTTTGTGTGTGTTTTAAGAAAAACAACATTTTGGAAAATGGAAAGAAACTAAATATGTGCATTTTATGACTGCATATAGGCTATTTATATTTTTAAAAACTACATAAAATCTAATTCTAATCATAGTGACTTCTTTCTTATATATAATTTAAATGTTACAATGTTCAAACATACTTTTTATCGCTTGTATAATTTAAATTTTTATAATGAAAAAAATTAATATAAAATTACTCTAACAGCAAAAGAGAGTTAGAAAAGGGAGTAAAATAAATAAATTCTCCCGAAGTGTTGATTATTCTCATAACTTAATAATGTAAGCACTCATCAGATTTTAATTCATTTAAATATTGAATATCTGGAGATAAACTATAAACTTTATATCTATTGTGTCAATTTGTACAATTAATTGCCATTAACTGAAGCAATTTTCTTTATTAACCCCTTAACGCATTTGCCCGTGTCTGACACGGGCAAAATTCAAAATAAATATGCAATCAAATCGTTTACACTTTGTTTGTGTAGCAATTTTTTATAACTTTTACCCCCTTTCTCGCTCTCTAGTCACCACCCAGAAATAAAATTGCAAAAAATAACTTACACTATTCTTATATATTCTTTTTCTGTCTTAATGCAAATAATTTTTTTTTGTCAGATTTTCCTAAAAAAAATCGTGCTTTAAGGGGTTAATGAAAATAACAAAGATATTATTAAGATAATATTTCTAAATAGTGTATAGTAAGAGTTTATCAGTATCAACCATCATTAATCATGCATTTCATTACTAAGAGAAGGGCGGGCATATAAAAAAAATAATTAAAAAAAAGATAATGTGTCCATGAAATATCATAATAATGTCATTACGTTGATATATATATTCCGTGTATCTTTCACACCACTGATAGGCACGAGTCTGATTAGAAATGGAAAAAAAAATCTCTGTTGCATCGTATGGTACTAGTAAAAACCACACAAAAATCTTTCCTGGGATGCTTGTTCTTCAGCACCGAGTTCCCAGGCACGAACTGGTGATTTCGTCCCCTCCCTTTACTCCGTGGGTCCAGTAAAATATTCAAGAAGGTTTCCCTGGGCACGTAAATTACGTGTGGTTTATCAGTGGGGACTGCGGTTAGCGGTAGCGGTTCTGATCCTGAATAAAATATGGCAGAATGATGACCTTCCGAAGCGGGAATGAAGCCAGAGCTTCATACTATATAGATAAAAGGGTCAAGTGCTGATGACTGCGGCATACTTTTACCTCCACACTGTTACTCAGCATTAGAAAAACCCTATGATCAAAGGAGAACCTCATGAAAAGGGTTTTACTAGAAATAGATAATTTTGATACTAGAAATAGATAATTTTGATACTATAAACTTAATTTCAATACATAATACAGTTTACATAATGAGAAATATAAATAGACCTCGAAAATTACAAAATGAAAAGATTAAACTTTTACTGAAATGTTTATTATAAAGCTGTTTGCATTTTAGATGTATAAGCTTATTTTCATAAAATCACCCTTTGAAATCTACTTCGAAGTAAAAAAAAAAAAGTACATAGTTATATATTCACTTGATTTAAGCACCAAAGACAACTGTCCAATGGCTAATTGATTCTTAAATCAAACACTTTATGTATATTCTTTTTAATTTAATCCCATGACAATAATGATAAGATATGAACAGTTAAAGTATAGATTGAATCTTCATAACATAATAACCGTCCGACTATATGAGTAGATCAGAAATTAGAGAGTATTCTTTAGGTTGTTATTAGTCTGAGAAATTCAGCACAAGTTAATGAATGTGAAATGACTGTATTTCAGATAATAGAGAGCTCAATAAAGCAAATAAATCATGTTGTATGAGTAAATGACCAAACCCTAGTCACAAAAATATTTGTTTTTGGATCTTAGAGATTATAGAAATTTGGTTATAGAGCTTATATCTACTTTTTTATATTAAATT
>CM063498.1:151570037-151590037 GCA_032207245.1 Pardosa pseudoannulata | reverse complement strand
TTGTACCAAGTTGCATTTGTTATAGTCCCTCTAACTTTTTTGTGTATTTATGTATTTTCCGAGCTTTACGTTGTATTGAATACTACGCATTGCTGTTAACCCTACCTACTGGTCATTATCAAGGTTCCAGTCTAATTATCCCCTAATTAGACAACGCGTTGGTTACTCATTTTTTATGAGAAGATTCTCACTCTTCCCTTCCTTGTGAGCTGGAGTGTATTAAATTTTTGTTTGGATTACTTTTTGCCTAGAGGCCTAAATTGATGTTTTGATCTGTTTCAAGTTAAGAGATTAAAGTGAAGACTTTCCACTTCGTTATACTCCGTATAACGCAATTACCTTGATTTTTGTTTGGATTACTTTTTGCCTAGAGGCCTAAATTGATGTTTTGATCTGTTTCAAGTTAAGAGATTAAAGTGAAGACTTTCCACTTCGTTATACTCCGTATAACACAATTACCTTGACCTTGAGTATTGTCCATGATACAAAATATTTTATAATGCTAAATCAACGTAATAAGTATATTAAAAATTATTTTTTTGCAATTTCTCACCGTCGGATTCGAAAGAGAAGATACAGACCATATAAGTATTCATTTACTTATTGTACACAAAAATGAAAAATCAATAACATAGATTGTGTCATCAGCGTTGCCCATTATGCAAACTCTCTTAATGGTAAATAAATGTTAGAAGTGTGTTAATAATAATCTTGTTTAATCAAAATGATTCAATAAAGAACTAAGTTGTTAATGTTGTTCAATAAGTGACTATGTTTCCAAGATAGTTTATACTACGTTATTTCCATATAACAAAATATACTATATAAAAAATTTCAGGGATATCAATGGATATATTCTATGAAATATCCATTGCCTATCTTTTTAAAAAATCAATAGAAGATATGAAACTTCTACAATTTCCTTGCAAAAAACTGAACAGATCTTTGAAAAAGGAATTCAAGTATAGCACAACTTTTTTATAATCTAAAGTTGTATTTATCTATAATCATTATTTGAGATTTATCACACAGAGCTTTGTAGAATATATTTTCTCAAAATAAGTGTTATTTTCTTTAATTTCTATATGTTTACTTTTATATTTTATTTAAATAAATTAGAAGGATTTTTAATAATTATACTGCATGTAAAGACTTTTGAAACTGAGTTAAGCCATCCTTTTTATTTAAAATATTTCTTTTGAAATATTGCATAATTTAATTTTTTATAATGTATTGATTTTAAAATAACTGATAAACGTTATGCATTTTAAAGAATTTTAACCAAAACATTGACCTTGCGGAAAATTAAAATTTGTCTTTTTTATAATATATTACATACTTTAAATAAAGATAATAATTGAAAATATCTGTTTTATATATAATTTTTGTCAAGTACTCGGATAAATATTTCTCTCATATCATGAGATTGCAAATAAGATCTTCAAGTGCTATCAGTATTTCTTCTAAAATGCTACATGTCTTTGGTTGTACAATGGTAAGAATAATTCAGTTATAAGAATTGGTAAGACGATTGGTTCAGAGAATTGGTCTTACTCTATGTTGCAAATTAAAAACTAATGTACTTCATATTTACACTCATAAATTGATACTTAAGCATTCTCTTTTGAGTGATAACAAAATAACAATTCATAAGTTTTTTTATTCATTGATTATATGAATGTCTGCTGATATGTTTCCATTGGTAACCCAAAGTATTATTCTTGGCAAAGCAGCTGCAAGTAAAACCAACCTATAGGTAAAAATTCGTTTTTCTTTCAGAACACAGTTAGCTACCTTATATGTTAAGTATTATCTGTAATTTTACTCTTGTCTATGCTTTTTAAAGATTTTTGTGTCTAAAAGACATAGTTGACTGTTTTTTTTTTATTAGTTGTAATCTTTATTAATATTTATTTTAACAATCGATATATATATATATATATATATATATATATGTGTGTGTGTGTGTGTGTGTGAGAGTGTGTGTATGTGTGTGTATATATAAATATAATTTTATATTTTATTTCTACTAAATATAATTAATTTTCATCAAGAATGTTTACTGGGGACATCATTTCATATCTTCTAGAGATTAAAATCTTTTTTGTGAATTTTTAAGACCTGTGGAGGAAAAAATTGTTTGATCTAATAAACAAGTTACATGTCTAAGTAATGTAAAGTGATCATCGGAATAATGTTCCATCTGAAAAAAAACTCAGTTTCCCTTTCATAAAAGAAGGACTATGTTTTAAACTTCTGCAGCTTTCTTACTTTTCTAGTTGATGCTTTTAGTTTATTTTTTCCTATTAGGAAAGTTGCCTTTGAAAATCTGTGATATATCAAAAATGCTAACAATATCTAATTCCCAAATTAGGCATAAGTTTACGCAATTCATCAATATAACTCACAGCAGAAAAGTAAATGTCAATGATAACCGAAAAAAAATCTCTAAATTAGCCACCAGACAGATATATGGCAAACTATTAAACCATTTTTCTCCTTTCTCTTGAAGAAACCCAAGCAACTCTTCGATTATTATCGGTCAAAATCCCCGATTTGTAGCGCTGTCAAATCGACCCGCAAACTCCGAAAAGTGCGATAAAAAATCACTCTTCTGTCTCTAGCAGACGTCATACATCTTTCCCTGGCTTGACATTCCAATTCTTTCCCCGTTGCCAAACGAGAGGAAAGGAAAGTCGCGTTGCCAGATTCGAAAAGTCAATGAATGGCGGCCTCATGTGTGGCTCGCATGCTAGCTCTCCGCGCTCATTCGTCATCCGCCGCAGGAATTATTCCTTGCAGCGAAAATTTATGGTTCTTGTCATCTGCGGACCTTGGGAGTCTGTAATCAGGAGAGACAGGTGAAACACGAATATGTCAGGGGCTAGTTTTACGCCCAGCAAAATCCAATCGACGATATGAAAGGCAAAATATAATACGAAATTCGTTATTTTTTTCTCCTTTTCTTTCTCTGCTCTGGTTGTTAGGTTCTTTTTCTCTCTTCCGCCGCCGGCCATTCATCATGTGGAAGTAGACAGTTTCAATGTTACTACTGGATAGCGGCATATATCTTGTCCCCCGCCCACCTACTTCTGCCGAATAAAAACGACCGTCTCTCAGAGAGATAGGAACACAAATCTACAGGCACTGTTTGTAGATCTCATTTACTTCCACCGTGTTACGCGAGACCGTAACTAAGGGAATGGCTCTAAATCACGCGAGAGAATTTCTAAGGAATGTCGCAGTTGAACTGACACCTATTTTAAATGATACTTTCAGATTAATTTTAGAAATAATCCGACAATTCTAATCTAATTAATAGATATCTTACGCTAAAAATGTCTTATTCTCTATAAATGTAATTTCGTTATAGTTTTGAGAAGAGCAACTCTAGGGCAGAATAAATCGGGCCTCTGTCCGGAAATGCAAACTATAAAAGGATAACATTTTGGCTCAAACTTGTGAAATAATTTCTTTATCACGATAAAATTACAAAATATAAATTTTTATTACTTAGAAACATAAAACATAATTATATTTTTATTAGAATTAATTTAAGTGTCAACCAATGCGATTAAAATGCGTCAGGTATGAATACGCATTTTTAAAGGATTGCACTGCATAGCTATTGTTCTATAAATATATAACGAAACATAAGTAGGTAAGCTTGTTTTGTATTAGGATTTTCCCTACCCTATTATAAATCTAAAGATGGTGGTTAGATTGTTTTATTTGTGCTAATACAATACGAAGGGTGACAATTACATAGAAATCTGAGTGTTTCATTCAGGAATTTCATGATAATAAGTGATCGGTATTGTAATGTTTTTGAGGTGACTAAAATATCTAGTTTATTTTTATACTCTTTTTTCAAATAAATTCAAATTCTTTAAGAAACTTTTAAAGCAATATGTATCACGAGAGAAGGAATTTTATACTTTTGTCGTCTAGGGTAACAAATCTGCTACAGCTGGATCCGGTATAGGGTTACACAGTGATCATTAATTTACAATGTAACTACGAAATATCACTTTATAAGAGAAATACTCCACTCCTACTTTTAATATAAAGTCTCAAATTGTAGTAGAATATGCTAATATACTAACTAATTAATATTCTCTAAGGAGGAAAATAAAAACATTATATAGTAAGAAATCTCAAGATGCGTAAATTGTTTTAAAAATTAAAATTCAATTGATCTTTTTAATTATAATATATTACATTTAACTTTTAAATTCTCTTAAATGTCTTCTACAAGTTAACTGTATTTTAAAATCTCAGAGCGTGTATTTTAATCTTTTTTCATTCTTTTCAATAAATATAAGGGTAGTATAAGAAAATACTTTTCTTCATACAGTGTAAAACTGTATTAAGTATGTAAGTATAGTAAGAAATCTCAAGATGCGTAAATTGTTTTAAAAATTAAAATTCAATTGATCTTTTTAATTATAATATATTACATTTAACATTTAAATTCTTTTTAATGTCTTCTACAAGTTAACTGTATTTTAAAATCTCAGCGTGTATTTTAATCTTTTTTCATTCTTTGCAATAAATATAAGGGTAGTATAAGAAAATATTTTTCTTCGTAGAGTGTAAAAGTGTATGAAGTATGTATAGTGTAAAACAGGCTTAAATTGTTAAACATACTAAACAAATACTTAATTTTTTCTTGTATCTCCTCATGGAGAAAGGTAATACGATTTAATTGATGAAAGGTATTATTTTTTATATTAGGAGTTACTACGAGTGAGCTATCGTAATCTAGACAATTAAATTAATTCCAAAATTTAGAACTTCCATTGGAAGTAATGCAGCGTTTAAAGATTTCTACTCATAACCATTAACGGTTAAATAGCTATTATCCCTAGTAAGACAATTTTGTAAGAAATAATAAGTAGTTTATACAAGCATATGACTGTGTGCATAAGTGGATTCACAGGTGAAAAATGTATTATTTAATAGAGTGGTAAAATGCTGAATTATACATCGATTTTACAGTTTAATTAAAAAAAATTGCCTAAAAATTTCAATAAAAAATTCCGAAAATGTCTGTTGTGCGTTCACAATTACGTCATAATTTTCATTTAAAGAGATTATGTAGATAAACAGTGGAGGTCAAGTATATTTTTAAAATCCTGCTTAAAATTTATCTCCAGTTATCCTTATGGGTGTTTATAGCCCTATTATAATGTTCATCTGAAATATTTTGTACACAGTTTAAAACTTGAAAAATACCATAACGGTCATTCATTACATTCCCTCAAAGCAAAAAATTATGTCATTTACTTTATAACTAGTCAAAATTTTACTGAAGGTTTTAACCATAAGGTTATCTTTCTAATAAATACAACTCGATTACTATATCGTGTTCTGTTACATGGAATACGTAACGAGATGTTATCAAGTGACAGTTTAAATTTTAAAATGAACTTGTGTAGTTCTGTCAGACATTTAGGCTGTGGTCTTACGATCTGATGTTCACCTATTCTAAAATAAAAAGTCAATATACATAACTAAATATATAATATTTACAAATATTGTTTTTGTAAATATTTTATACGAAGTATAAACTTTGATTATAAAATTTCAGCTTGTCTTAAATTTCATGACATTTGTTTAGTTTCAGCTTTTTTTTATTTCTGCTATTTCTTCTAAAAATAAATGTATAAAACTATTGAACACTTTCATTATTCTTTGCTTAAATTTGCACTTACGTAAAAAACAAATTAGAGCATTTATAAAATAAATAAATTGATAAAACATTTCGACATAAATTAAGAGAGCTTAATATTTTATTTCATAGATAACAGTTGCTCAATCAGTTCACAACATAATATCCTTATCATTTCTGATGTATCATATGTGATACAAATAGAAAGCTTTTACTTTTATCTCATGACTGAGGAGGTTAAAGATTAAAATAACTCACTAAATTTTTAATAGCCATTTATTATATTTAATTTAAAATCCAAAAAGGTGTTATGCTTTTTCTCTTTAAATATATATGAGAATTCTTCTATAATGTAACTTTGACTGTAGAAAGTGCTGTTTTAACTTTGGTTCTTTTTACCGGAGATTCCTTTACGATATAAAATTTTTTGTAAAGAAATCGATTTACCCGAAGCACATATATCATCATAAGTGCCAGTAACATTGAGATATAAAGAAATTAGTAAATCTTTATAGAATTTAGCTTCATAGAAAAAAGCACGGGTTATGATGTTAAGTTACACTGGACCTTCTTTACTGCAAAAAGCAGCTCGTTTTGTAAACTGTTCTTGCATGCTTGTTGTGAGAATACTTCGTAGACTACGTACAATGCAGAAAAGATTAATTGGAGCTGGGCATTTAGTCGTGTGATGAATAGAGGGAATAATCAAATGGAAGATGGATCAGAAAGATACTCAGTCATAATGTACAGAGTTACCGTAGAAATGAAAACCCGGACAGTTTGTGTGAAAACGTAGTAAAACATACACTTTTATAATCTACATAGTGAAGTTTCATTCAGGTACATCATATCGATGACAGAATGAATATCCCATTTCCTACTGGAAGAATGCATCCTAAATAAACCTTTGGATGAAAACAAGCTACTGATGTTGTATTCATAATACAGACAAATGAGATGCAAAGTAAACAATGTTCTAAATTAAGTTAGTCATTCCAGAGACGTACGATGGACAGTAACAAAATAATGATAAGTTAAAAAGTTTTAAGCCATAAATCAATTTGTTATAGTTAGAAAAAAATTCCAGACATTTCAAGTAATTTAAAATTCATTTGATGTGAACTTAAATGCAGCGCGAGTTCGATTTGCTGAATCAGTACTATTCTGTTACTATTTTCCTAAAATAATATTTTAATCACATTTATTTGGAAAATGCCTTGGATTACTTGGGTTAAAGTATTCTTGAAATACAACAATTATATCTTGCTGACAGCTTTAAACCCTTTTTACTCTAAATTAAAATTTCTCATTCCCAGTAATTTTTTCCAAATTATTGTTTCGCCAAAAGATGGCCGAATGGTAGAGTGCTGCTCTTAGGTACTGACGTTCGCGGATTTGATTTCCTCTACTGACATAGATGTTAATAGCAGTTCAGACGATGATGTTAAGTCAGACTCAGTATTAGAGAGCTCAAAAGATTAAAAATGCTGATATTAAGACTGTAATAGGGGGGGGGGATACACAGAGAAAGTTAAATGACCGAAGATTACAAAAAATATAGTTTATATTTTAGTTATAATATTATTAGAAATGTAAAACAAAAATAAGGGGGGGAGGGGGGGGGGGGGGGACAAAGGGGGGGGGGAGGGGGGGGGGGGGGGGAAAATAGAAAAAACAAAGGGGGAACAATGGAGGGGGGGGGATGTAAATAAAAAAATTACATAAAAATTTAAATTACATATACAGAAAAAAACATATTGAAGGGGGGGAGTCCTCCATTATTATAAACATAAATATAGAGGAACTCATAAAATAAAATGCTTCCAAATAGTACAAAAAATAAATAATAAAAAAAGAAATATTTTATTTAATTTTTAAAAATTTTTATAGTTTTGTTAGTTTTTAATTTTTTTTAGTTTAAAAAGAAAATTTATAATATTAAGATTATATTTTTCTGTAAAAACTTAATATAATTAGTTTATATTAATTAATTTATTGATTATTAAATATCGGTATTCATTATAACTCGAAAATGTATATAATAATAATGTAAAATGAGAAAACGAAATTTTTCATTAGTTTGCAAAATGTGTTTAAATTTTTTTTCTTTACATTTAGCTGAAATGTTTTGTAACTCACGAGAAGTTTAACACCGGCTACAGTCTGAAGTAATTTTTTAAGTATTATTTATACAGTACCTATAAAGAGTTTGTTTAATATATTATAAAATGGATTTATTTATTTAAGTAAGTTTGTTTGTAACAGTCATCTTTTATAAACATCTAAAAATTTACTTTTGAAATTTTTTGTAAGTTCTTATATAAGGAACAATCATAATTTTTTATGTATTATTGTTTTGTTAATTCAGTTTATTTTGTTACAAATCTCATAGAACAAAAAAAATAATAATAAGTAAAAGAAAATTTCTTATATAAGGACTAAATAAAAAAATGTCTCGAAAACCTGTTAATTTGGTAGACTTTTAGTGTAAACTCTAAAATACTATTTTGGAAGCATCACAACTAAACATAATGAAGTAGTATTATTTTAATTTATATTTATAGGTAATTTTATGAAAATTAAAATAATCAATATTGACCGTGACAGACTGTTTCATTAATTACTTCACTCGTGAGTTACGAAACTTCATTTCTGTATGTAAAGAAAAATAAATAAACTACTAAAATGTGAAAATTCGCTTATATACATTATTATTAATATGCATTCGAGCTCTGAAATGAAAAATAGAAATGCGATATAAAAAAAATGTGTAAAATTTGGAATGAAAGTTTTCTTTTACATGATAGCTGATGTCGTTTCTATTTCTCGAGTAAAAATGTTTTTTATAATTTCTGAGACGGAACTTCTTTTTTAAGTAAGTTTGTTGTAACAGTCATCTTTTATAAATTTACTGTTTGATTTAAATTTTTTAAGTAAGTTTGTTGTAACAGTCATCTTTTATAAATTTACTGTTTGATTTAAATTTTTTAAGTAAGTTTGTTGTAACAGTCATCTTTTATAAATTTACTGTTTGATTTAAATTTTTTAAGTAAATTTGTTGTAACAAATTTTCTTTAGAACTTATTATTATTTATTTTTTGTTACTATGAGAGTTGTAACAAATGATACTGAATTACAGAAAAACAATAACTGACCGAGTAAATATTGCTATAATTGAATCTTATATAAGGACTAACATAAAAAAATGTCTCGAAAACCTGTTAATTTGGTAGACTTTTAGTGTAAACTCTAAAATACTATTTTTGGAAGCATCACAACTAACCATTAATAGGAGAGTAAATCCATTGTTTAGATATATTAAGACACTCTTTATAGGTAATTTGTATGAAATAATAAAATGGATAATCAATATTGACCGTGACAGACTGTACCGGTGTTGAAGCTTCACTCGTGAGTTACGAAACTTCATTTCTGTTGTATTGTAAAGAAAAAAAATTCTAAACATGCTGATTGTTACAAACCAATGAAAAATTTCGTTTTCTCATTTTACATTATTATTAATATGCATGTTTCGAGCTTATAATGAAATGAGCCGATATTTGAAAATAATCAAGTAAATTAACTGGACTAACAATAAACTAAATTATTTCTCACTTTTTTTTACATGATAAAGATATTACCATTCAATATTCTACTATCATTTCTTTTTGAAACGTAAAAATAATTGTCATCTTTTATAAATTTACTGTGTGATTTAAATTTTTTAAGTAAGTTTGTTGTAACAGTCATCTTTTATAAATTTACTGTTTCTTTTAAATTTCGTTACACGAGTAAATATATTTACTGAAATATTTAATGAATATGATTACTCATGTTAGTTTTCCAATGCAGCTGGGGATACAGTCATTATCCTAACGCCTGTATAAGGCTGCGAAGCTGTTTCTCATTTAGGACCACCCGATAAGCACGTGTAGCTCAAGCTATGCTACGGACGCGAATAACATTACCCCCGTTGGGTCTTCGTAATTTAGAAGCAGGGACCAAGCAGGAGATATCGAAGATTGACCTGTCACCCCCATAGGTATCGCTTGAGAATTTGGAGTATATTGTGACTCCGAACATATTTTACGTGCTCCAGTCACCTTTAACCCCTTAAAGACCAGCGTGTAAATTCTGTACGAGTCGTCCGTTGTGAAAACCGTTGCCATCTAGTATTTAAATCTAGCATTTAAAAATTAAAACGTATTTTAAACGTTACTTTTAAAACGTATTTGCATTTAAAACGTTCAGATATCTTATTACTCATACGCAACGCTGGTCTCTCATTATCAACCGGAGATCATCGCGTGGTGACAATAGACTAAGAGGAGTGAAATCGCTGCGTCGCGTATACGAGGCGTTGGTCACGAAGGGGTTCACGAACAAGGCGGATCTTAAGCTGGCTCCAGCCCCGAACCCGCAAACTTTCAGTCATGAGATCGTTGCCTTTGACAACTGAGCTACTGCAGCTCGCTTACTGAAATGAGATAGTAGCTGGTTAAATGAAACTGATTCTTTCACAATGTAAAATATATATATAATTTTAATTTTAATTTCATATAACAACTTCCTATGTATTATGGTAATTATACTCTGTTTATTCGTATTTTAATTGCTTTATTCATCGTTAGAATATTCTCACTGCGCAAAAAATGCAAGACGTTGAATTTGGATTGGAGAGCTACGTTAATTTTTTTTCTGCATGAGGGAAGTTAAGAAAGAATATACCTCTTAAAGTAAGTTCTGACCATGACTGTTCACAGCTATAAAAATGTATGTAGACAGAGACATTTGAACCTTTGGACCTTGGTTTCTAAAAGTAGGGCATACCGATTTGGCCATCTTTTGGTACTTGACATATGCTATGTCTGTAAAATAGAGATTATATGCATGTTAAAATAGAGATTATATGTATGTTTTTTCTCTTTATAAAAAATAAGATGTCTTCGGAGCCGCGGACTTTCGGTAAAGGCATCGAACTCACAGCTGGAGGTTTCGATCCGCTGTGATCATTAATGGCAGCCTGGGCAAGTAAAATAAAGTTGTGGTTGGAACGTTCTCCAAGTTCAAAGATACCTCTGGATGGGGCAGGCGGAGAGTCGTCTTCTTGATGCCTGCTACTAAATTACGAGCATTTTCTTTAAACAAAAAAGTAGTTTCTCTATAATGTCCTCTTCAAACCAAATGCTTTTCCTTCACATTAATTCGTATACTCTCTGGCTTATGGGCTTGCCTTTTTCATTTGGCATTAGAAACAAAAACAATACATGTCCTCGAAATTAAATTTTACGTAAGTATGTTAGTAATTTATCACTTTATATAAATAAGATGTATTCGAAATCAGATTCTACACCACTAAAATATTCAAGCATTCTATAAAATATTCTATTCAAAATATTCTACCCTTATTTTATCATTCTATTCAAAGACAAATGACAGTTTTCTATGCAATTTATTATAAGCCAGTTTATTAAGCTTTCTATGACCTATGGAATCCGTATAAATCAAGAGAAATTAAAATCCAGGTGATGATAATATAAAAGCTATCTATAAGTTAATAGATAAAACCTTTTCTGGCCCATCGCTTTTCTATCTACCTCCCCCAGCACGCGGCCTGCCATCCATTTATCACCGGATTGAGGTTTAACCTTTACCCCTTCGTAGCCTCTCTTGAACCCCCCGATCCGCCGGTTTACCTGTTGTCCATTTTTCGACAACCCCTCTGTGAAGGAGGCTTCACCTTTTGTTTATGGGCCCGAGACACGCGAACTCCTCATTAAGGGCCCTCCAGAAAGTAAAGTAATGAGCGCGGAGGCGTCGCTAATGCAGATATCCGAGCAACCAGGCCCTGTCACAGAAACATGCTAAAGTATGGCCCGGCACGCCAAAGCCCTCTTAATACGCGTCACATTCTCCAGCTTTTTTAATGCGATTTCACTGGTCGTATTTTTGCAGACAGTGATTTATCGTGTTTTGTTGTCGGCCTAGCGTGAGGGTTAAATCGAAAGTTAAGATTGAGCGGTTTCGCCCGGATACAACTTCATAATCTTTATGACATGGAAATGATTTTTCGTATATGTATGCACACTCCGTACTCGCGTATAAATATGTCATGAAAAGCGATTATTTTGCTGCTTTTTTCGTTTTTAATGTCGTTTGTTTTCTTTTAATGGGCCTATCTCGTTTCTGGAACTTTTTACAGAAGTAGTTTAGAGAATGTTTCGTTCATTTCCGGATTAGTTTAGAGTATTCTACATTTTAGACAGAAGACAAAGTTGTTTGAATTTAAGCTCAGTAATTATTTAATATATTTATCTATCATTTGCATGACAGGAACTTGCTTTCTATCCCTCCCCTACAAAAAAAATCCCAAATTGAGGACTACTATACAGCATTTAGCTTTCCCTTGGATGCATCAAAGATTAAATCTTCATATTTGGAAATGTAACAGGAATAGAATGTTCCTATTTATGTTAAGCTTGAGGATTGGTTTGGTTTGGTTTGGAGCGCTGCGGTCTACTGTTTGGCACACAAGAGCTAATGAGACCGGGACCTACTGCTTATAGCCGATTCCGAACGGCTACGAACATCCATGCCACAGTGGGATTTGAACCCACGAACACCGGTACCAACGGTCAGCACCCTAACCAATCGGCCAGCGTTCGGCCACGTTAAGGCTGAGGAAGACTATGGAAAATTCCATGCTTCTTATCCAGTTTGTTCATTTAAGAGTCATATTTCTTACCCAGTGAAAAGATCTTTATTGCTTCAAAACAGTACTTTATAGCCCTTTAATCCTGGCTTATTGATTAAAATATTAATGAAATTTTGAAGCTATATATAGATAGCTCAGTGATAAGTAAAACAAAATGGTGGGATTCCCCAAAAATATGTATATAACTCAAATAAAGTAGGTCATTTAAAACTTAACAAAAGGGCTTTCATGTACTGCTATAAAAGGAATTGAATACGCAAGGCACATCTTAGCCCTACTGCTCCAAGGCAGCAGTTCTCCCGACAAAAAGACAGGGATCTTTTTCCCCCATTAGGTTCGAGGAGAGCCCTCTACAGATTCTCAATAGGGATCCAATAATAAGTAAAATTTACAAATGTCTATTATACTTTTTAACTTTCAAAGTTAAAATTTTCCTGTATGTCACAGTGATTTCTATGATTACTCATTCAGAAAATACTTCTCTCTGTAAAAATATAAAGCTTAAATCTGCATTTCTTTTAATGTTTTTGCTTTAAAACAGTAGTCGCCGAACTTATCAAGTTTCTGAGCACGCTTACAGTTTTTAAATGCTACTATGGACTACCCAAAGATACCAGGGTAGAAATAAGAGTAAGATTTTTTTCAAATCCTGCATTTGTTTACTTCGTATAAACATACATTATTTGTATATATGCAATTAATAAAATATATTTAATTAAAATAAATTTAAACTGAATTGTACATGTGAAAAAATTGAAGTAGAAAAGGAAGAACAGATATTTTGCCAGACTTACTAATTTTTTTCATTAAGATGGCACTCTTTTTGGGCATTAACTAGTTTTTCAATGTTGGGAGAATAGGCATTGATTACTATTTTGAATACAATAGTTTCAATGTTAATCAGTCAATCTATTTTTTTTGCACTTGATTTTTATAAATATCATACTTGAATATTATACAGAAAAAAGAAAGCTCGCAGAGATATGTAGATCTAGACGTTGGGTTTAAACTTTATTTTTTCCTTTTTAGATCAACTTGGAACAAAATTATGTACTTTTCTTTAAAAATAAGATCTTCAATATTTTCAGAACTTAAAGAAAGCAATTTTAATAATATCGTGGTTTTTTTAGTCACCAGTCTGAACTGAAAAGAGTAGTTCTTGATTTTAAGTAAATTCATGCTCGATTTAAACTAAATATGATATATAATGTGCTTATTTAGTAGAAAATAATTAGTTTAATTCTACCTGTTTTCTGAAATGATGAAATAAGTGCAATAAGCATTACACTAAAACTGATCCCTTTTCTATCTCACAGTGTACTTATTTAATCTGGTATTCTATGATGAAACTTCAAAGTAAAACTAAAAGTTAAACTAAAATTTCCATAAAATCTCATTCATGAAGTCCTAGTTACTCAAAATCTAATAAAAAATACTTTTAAAAAATCTTAAAGATTAAAAGCCGTTAGACTGAGCAGTGGGTAAATCAAGAACTAATATACAATTAATGATAAATGAAAACTCCCTTGTACATATGAAAAAACGTATGTGCTTGTAACTAAACATTTTTTAAAGAAACAATGTCGAATCTTGTCTTACCTTGTTATTAAACATTCCATACTATAAACCATTTAACTTTAATGTTTAAGTCGGCAGTAAACATCCAATTGCTCAAAATTGTACTGAATATTCAAGTTTTCTTAAATGGTAGTAGCAATACGAATGATATCACGAGAAATTTTTTTACATATGCAGGGCACTTGCAGTTATATTAAAATTCCCCCCATTCAATCCACTGATTTGTTTCTTTATTATCATTTTCTTCTTTTTATCATGGGAGCATAATATGAGTAAAGAAACATAAGCCTCCATAAGAGAAAAACACACAAATACAACTAGGCCTCACTCGAGAATAGAACCCAAACCCATCAGGTAGGATCACAATACTCTTATCACTATACAATCTCGGCAGCATATCAGTAGATTTTAAGAACAAAAAGAGTAATTATTATAACGTCCATTATCTTACCAAGAACATATTTCTTACGAAGAATACAATATTTTTATTACTATTGCTAATTTTAAACGTTCTACTTCCAAAACATATTCTTTGTCTATATAAATAAAAATATAATTGTTTCTTCACAACCCTAAGTCTCTGAAAATATTGTACCGATTGGCTTGAAATTTTGACATAACGTTGTACTAGAGTCCAGGTGTGTTTTTATCCGTTTATATATAAAGTTCAAAATCTCTGTGTGTGTCTCCCAGCGATTTGATTGCTGCTGTTTGTTTGGATCGGTGGTAAAGTTCCTAGTATCGAGGAATGAAAGCAGTGGTTCCAATCCCCTAGACCGAGAGTTATTAAATAAAACTTATTAACACATTGTATGCGGGACACGTACTGATACGTTTTTTGACGATTGATACACGTACTAGTACGGGTTAGTGTAACAACATGGTTTTCTTGTGAGTACAAAAATAACGGTATATTCCAGAAAATGAAGCCGAATGTTCTTGTCTACTACATAGATTCTAGAAAAATTTAGACAAATAAAATCTAGTTTTTAGATCAGTCGATAGGGAACCACAGAATGGGAAAGAATTAAAACTGTAAACTACTATTTCTATTTGATTTTTCATATTTACGATACTATTATAAATTTATCCACTGAAAAATATATTTTACGGTTCTCTTATGGTTGTTGTTTATATAGTTCTGTTTATATATTTGTTTATATATTTCAATATAAAATGTTAAAAAATTAAATAAATTTCAATCTATTGAGATTTAACTGAATAACTAAATTTTCTCGCAAAACGCCCGCTCCCGGTACAATTCCACTGCGAAATGTATCAGCACACAATGTGTTAAATACTTGCTCTTTTTTTTCTTTCATTTCCGTTTAAATACACTGAGCCACAACAACGCATGCCTGGGCACAGCTAGACATAAATATTTCAAACATGCAGTGTGCTCTTCATACTCATTTCAATCACTGCTGGAATACGGTTGAAAAGGTGGAGCTCTGTCTTTCTTTCCTGAATCAAATATTTCTTTTAGCACAGATGATTGCAATTCTTCGTAATCGCTTTAAGACAGTGAGTTTCACACTAATTATCCTTCGTTTAGCAAACAGTTTAAAGTTGTTTTAAAAACGAAACCGGCTAAAACAAATATATATTACTTCGTCTAGTGTTATACGCGGTGCTAAACTGAAAAATATTTCAAAAACAAAACACAATTATCCCTTTATTTTATAAATAATATTTTCTACAGAAAAATCATTTTGAGTATTCTGAAGATATTTTAAAAGAATTGTTTAAATCAATTTGCTTAGAAACTTTTTAATCTTCCTTAAAAAATATCAACGATAAGCACGTGCGTCATCTGTTCATCTTAAATAGTGGCAATGTCAAATCTGAAAGTGTCAAATAGAGCTGTATTTTGTATTCATATGTATCTGACATTTTTTATCCGGTTAGATATTTTCATAAATACTATAGAGGGAAATCGATGTATCAATGAATAATTTCGCAAAAAGATTTTATGCTCAATTAAAATAATAAAATAGTTTGACGGCTATCCTTCATAAAAGTGTACATTAATAAGCATTTCAATATATAGAGGTGTATATATTAGTACATATCGCATTAAATTAAATGATTAACATAATGTTAATTAATATAAGGAGCAAAATGAGTTCTTTTACCTACTTCCATCATAATTTAATGGTGTAGTTAACATAATTATTAGTAACAATGTATTATTCCTAATAATTTTAGATTTTCTTCTGCGAAATGTACCCACACACAATATGTTAAATACTTGCTCTTTTTTTTCTTTCATTTCCGTTTAAATACACTGAGCCACAACAACGCATGCCTGGGCACAGCTAGACATAAATATTTCAATCATGCAATGTGCTCTTCATACTCATTTCAATCACTGCTGGAATACGGTTGAAAAGGTGGAGCTCTGTCTTTCTTTCCTGAATCAAATATTTCTTTTAGCACAGATGATTGCAATTCTTCGTAATTGCTTTAAGACAGTGAGTTTCACACTAATTATCCTTCGTTTAGCGAATAGTTTAAAGTTGTTTTAAAAACGAAACTGGCTAAAACAGATATATATTACTTCGTCTAGTTTTATACACGGTGCTAAACTGAAAAATATTTCAAAAACAAAACAGAAATATCTCTTTATTTTATGAATAATCTTTTCTACGCAAAAATCATTTTAAGTATTCTGAAGATATGAAAAGAATTGTGTAAATTAATTTACTTAGAAACTTTTTAATCTTCCGTAAAAAATATCAACGATAAGCACGGACTTCATCTGTTCATCTTAACGTTTTCAAAAAATTTAACACATATTAAAAGCATTTTTCTTTAAAGGAAATTTTATTAATATTGACATCTCCCCACACACTTTACTTAATAAATACAAGCTAAGTCACCACCGGGAAAACTGATAGACTTTCTGGAACAAAAGAAACACAATACTGTCTATTGTAGAGACACCTGTTTCATAAACTCCGTGACAGTTGTGAGAAGAATGTCACTTCCCGTGACAGCCGCACACAAGTTTTATTAAAATAGCTATTGATACAAATATTCTTGACAAAAATTTTGCTGTCTCCCCGACAGCTCCGTGTCACGTGGCATTATCTGGAAACGCACTCTCTTTGACGGGAAATAGTGGCACTGTCAAATCTGAAAGTGTCAAACAGAGCTGTATTTTGTATTCATATGTATCTGACATTTTTTTTCCGGTTAGATATTTTCATAAATACTAAAGAGGGAAATCGATGTATCAATGAATAATTTCGCCAAAAATTTTATGCCCAATTAAAATAATGAAATAGTTTGACGGCTATCCTTTACAAAAGTATTCATTAATAAGTATTTCAGCGTATAGAGGTGTATATATTAGTACATATCTCGTTAAATTAAATGATTAGCATAATATTAACTAAGATAAGGAGGAAAATGAATTCTTTTATCTACTTCCATCATAATTTAATGATATAGTTAATATAATTATTAGTAAAAATGTATTATTTCTAATAATTTTAATTGTTACTAATAATTATATTAATGCGACTATAAAATTCATTAATGTAATTAGGAATCGACTTTAAACAATAGGTTTCTTTCATTAGCTCTGGAGTAGCAAAATAGTAGACCGTAGTGTTCCAAACTAAACCAAACCATTAATATACTTATTAATAGCAAAACAATATTGTTCTTAATAACTTTAATTTCTCCCTTGCCAAAAATTACTAATAACGATTTTTTTATACTTATGAAATTTATATGTTAACTCGTGTATAATAACTATTATTCCTCTTCATCCTATAAGAAGACTTTTGCGGACGAGTAAGATGGAGAAGAGATCTAGTTATGTAAGTCGTGGTAGCTCAATGGGCAAATGCAGCGATCTCGTAACTATAAGGGTGAGGGTTCGGAGCAGCCCTAAGATCCGCCGTCTTCGTTAAAAGTGACTGAGTCATGTAAAATATGTTCGTGGTCACATTTTCTTTCAATTTTCAAACGGTACCTCTAGGGTTGTCATGACAAGCCTGGGGATCATCTGCTAGTTTCCTACTTCTAAATGAGGATCCAACGGGGATAATGTTTCTAGCATCCATAGCTACACGTGCCCCCCGGGAGGTGCGAAATGGGTAAAAGCAGCCTTGCATTGGCATAAAGGCATATAGTGCCGATATTGCCAGCTGCGTTGGAAAAAAAAGAAGATTTTGTTATGTCGCAGCATTTATGTTTCAAATAAAGTGATATGCAACAGAAAACGAAAGCTGTGCTTGATGTTTGAAATTTGACCTCAAATTTAATAGTTACTCTTACTAGCGCTGTTGTGTAAAGATTTGTAATAATGAATGAAGTGGTACAGGAGTACTTCTAATGGAATTTTGTAACTATCTGTAATGTATTAATTGCATACCATAATATTTTTCTTGAACTTACTTCGAGTCAGCATCTTTGGTTCCTTTATGTAACATTTAGTTAATTGCAAATTCATATACATAATTACTTTAAGACTAAGTTACAAAATATCACGCATTTCGTGAGTTAAACTGTCCGCAGTTTCGGAATATATTTATTTGTTTAGATGATTGATGTCTCATATTTACTCGTATATAATGCGCACGTTTCATTCAAAATTTAGGCCTAAGAACTCAAGGTGCGCAATTATTCACGAATATTTTTTTCTGTTTGCTGTAATCATCTGATATGCACATAATAAAGACAGGAGATTCAAGTAAGGTATTCAACAAGGAAAATTAAAAAGTAAAATTTTACTCAATAAAAGTATTACTGCATTTATATTTTGTTACTATTACACTTTTTTATCAGTCCTGCCAGCTACACTAATTATAAACTTTGAACATCATTTTTTCTAATTATTGCAGTTTCCAATTTCTATTGCATATTGTACTGCTAGTATATTAAATACTGAAATATAAATATACTTCTTATGCAACTCACTCACACGTTGTCTTAAACACTCTCTTTTTCATAGAATAAAGAGCAATAAAGAAAAATACCAATCATCGTACACTACCCACTAAAAAAGATGTGGGGGGGGTTAACCCCTTCCGGTAAAATGACGAGTCTAGCTCGTCATTAGTTTTTCATTCCATACCGCACAATGACGAGCTACACTCGTCATGCGATTAAAGTTACTGTTAAATATGATAATTAATTTAGTTTAAAATTTCTAGTGTACTGAATTTGGCAAAACTTTTATCACTTGTGAAAATCACAAGTCACAATTGCATATTGTTTACTTAGAATTTCTTGGTACAAGTCATTGCCAAATTAATGAGTCAGAATAAAAGAAAACCTACTAAGAAATGCCGTGTGTGTTACAAGAATCAAATTAAAAGTGAGACTACTTGGCGGTGTAAACAATTAAGAATTCCTTTGCACTTTGTTTTGAAAAGTACCACTAGCTTGAAGACTATTATCTGTATACCTTATTAATGTTTTGCTTTGATATTTTCTTAATTTTACTGTTTCTGATATTATTTAACACTATGTAAAAAGTGGATTTTAATTAAGAATATGAAAGAATTGTAAAATGAAACAAGTTTTTTAAATAAAAATTAAATGGTTATTTCATGCACAGTTTTTCATTATTAAATCATACCGGAAGGGGTTAATGTTTGTGGTCTTCGATTTCGAACCACACTCTTATCGTATAGTAGCCAAAATCTCCGAATAGCCCAAGACAACCGACAACAAGAGTGAAGGATTTGGTTAGGAATATAGACGTTTGTAGAATGACATTAAAACTTTAATGCTGCATTTATTTGGTTCTCATAGCAATTGGTTTAAAATTTGAAAAGTAGTTTGCATGTTACATTATAGGTATGTTAATGAGATATAATTTTTCACCATTGTTTCTTGTTATAAGCAAAGTGCATGTTATCCCCAAGTAAATGTGGTATTACAAGCAAACGCATGCTAATTTTACTTAAACCTCTCCGACAGAACAATAAATGGTTGCATGACTTCTTCCAGATCAACACAAAGAATTAGATTTGTAAAATAATAAAATTACATTATTATTTATTAAATTTTCTC
>CM063498.1:151545037-151560037 GCA_032207245.1 Pardosa pseudoannulata | reverse complement strand
ATATATATATATATAGAGAGAGAGAGAGAGAGAGAGAGAGAGAGAGAAAGAGGGAAGTATAAAATATGTAAACATAAATTTTATAAGATTTTAGATATTATCTTCATATTTGAGAAAATCAATGCATTACATTTTTGAACACACCGTAAGTGATAAAATACAATTTAAAATAAAAACTGTAAACAGTATCCAAGTTTAAATTCAATACAGGTCTTATCTCAGAGAATTTTGGATAAAATTTTAAAATAAGTAAAGATGCCTTTCTCTTGCAATAAAACTTGCTCCTCCCACTCATTCCCAAGGAGTAGGCCATCCGAGGAGTATCAAAAATTTACGCTTGTCCGCAAGCACAAAATCAAAGATTATTTATCAGCCAGAGAACCATTTGTAATCGTGATAGTCATCATTCCTCATTAAGAACTCATAATGAGCGGCCCAGCAGTCTCATGCGCGGAGCATAAATTTGACGAGTATCAATTCCTAATGATAAACATTCTTTTCGCCGAGAAATTCCCGGAGCAGTAAAGTCGAAACGGACGCATGTCTACTGCCGAGTACTATTAAAATTAATGTTTTAGATGTGTTCCGCGCTGTCCATTTTCTTAAAGCAATACACCACTCTCGCATTTCAATTATTAATTACGGAGACGCAGCCCCGCACATTAATATCCGGATGCCTATTCAATTAGTCATGTTTAAACGAGTTGGAGAAAAGAATCCGTAATAATCTGTCTTAAGATCTCGCTGTATTTAGTAAATGAGGCTCACGAAGGATCAGGATAATTTATTTGCACCCGCTTGAAACTGACTCATGAAGACTTTTAGGAATGCTACAAGAAATGGTCGCCCATATAGGTCCGAATGACATTAAGACTCATTCAATCTACAGGAGTTAGTGGACGGTACTGAAAGTACGGTCAAAACAAGTTTTGGGTTTGTGGGCCTCAAATTTCACTTTGTAACCTGCATTTACCTAAAACCCAAACCTAACCAACCTATAGAAAAACCTAATGAATTTTTTTTCAAATTTCTAAATAGAGAAAGACAGCTACACTGACACATAGATATATAAACTATTCCATATATGAATTTTTCGAAACACAAACTTTTTATTTATCCGATAAGGGTAAATTACTTTCTCTGATGAGGTAAGTCTGTGAGAACTTCTTTAATATCCCCAAAAAGAAACAGAATAAGTCCGAATGGCATTATGACATAGTAAATATGCATGTGTGAATGGGCATAACAAAAGAACCTTCTTAAAAGGGAACTATTTGTAATATATCAGTTTGAGCTGGTGTTTCTGTATTTCAGATAGTGATTAGCGTTCAAAGATGAACATAACAGAATTATGTGGGATTTTGCATGTAGTTTTCTAATAAGAGAAAGTGATAAGCATTGGCACCCAGTATGTGAACTGAACGATATAATCATTTTTCAAAATACAAACTTTGTACTCGCTCTTCATCGGGGAAATTTTATTTTCATTGTTTAATTATGTGCAACAGAACACCAATGAGAGTTCAACAAAAACGTCGCCCACATAGGTCTGATGGTTGAAAAAAAAAACATACTACTGACCACAAACTCACCAAATGTATTCACATTCTAAAAATATTGTATGTGCCCCATTTGTCCTGATCTTTATTCATCAATACCGGAAAGATTACTTCAGCATTGCTGGGTTGAACGTGGTAGTAAGGATGACCTCGCTTATCTTCTTTGGCGTCTCCAGGTTACCTCGCTTAGAACCTGGTGACTCTTTCTTTTGGTTTGGTTTGGAGTGCTACGGTCTACTTTTTGCAACATGAGTTCTAATGAGACCGGAACCTACAGATTAAAGCCGATTCCGAACGGCTACGAACATCCATGCCACTGTGGGATTTGAACCCACGAACTCCGATATCGAAGGCCAGTACCTTAACCAATCGTCTATCGCTCGGCCTCCTTCTTTTGTGGGTATATTAAAGATAATTTTTATGTACTCCAAAGGCAAAAATCATTAGAAGAGCTAGAAGACGGATTGTTGCTGCAGTGTTGACCATTTGCAGGATGATACTAAAAATTGAGAAAAACTAGTTTAACTAACCCCTGAACGTTTTTACGAGTCATGGGACTTAGGGAAAACTGTTGCAGTGCTTAAAATTTGGTACCTTTCCTGTTAATGTTATATATTCAAATATGTAATACTTTTGAATATATGGCTTTTCGGAATGTTTGAATCTTTTGTAGTATCCACACAATAACATATTAAAACGTTGAGCACATTAAAAACATTTAAATGCAAGTACTATGCTAATTATTATGATAATAAATATCATAGATTTATTAATTTGTTTCTATATTCTTAAACTTTGGGTAATGTTTAGAAAACTGATGTTACAGTATTACAGTCACCGCTTTTCAACAGCATAGACACATTGTAATGATTTTTATCCCTTTTGAAACTAACACGTGCGGTTTTTCCAATGTACAAAATAATGTTAGGTTGTCTATCTACTTTCTAACGCCTTCCCCCCCCCTTTTTATAGAGAATATAGGCTCACATTACTTGACTTGAGAACCAGAAAAGGCTCTTAAAAGGCTTCTGTGCATCTCTTTCAGGAAGACGGGATATGTAAAGAGAAGCATAGAAGTGTTTTGTGTGGTAAAAATGTATTTTTTTGCATCTTAAAACCACTAACCCCGAAATTTTTAAGTCAGACTTATATTTTTTTAATTTTAGTTTTTCATTTTTATAAAATCTGAAGTGGTTGTGGTCCCAATAGGTCGAATTATCAAGATTCCGCCATACTTAAAAAGAAAAACTATAGTATATATATATATATATATATATATATATATATATATATATATATATATATATATATATATATATATATATATATATATATATATATATATATATATATATATACATATATATATACATATATATACATATATATATATACATATATATATATACATATATATATACATCTATATATACATATATATATATACATATATATATACATATATATATATATATATACATCTACATACATATATATATACATATATATATATACATATATATATATACATATATATATATATATATATATATATATATATATACATATATATATATATATATATATATATATATATATATATATAAAGTTTCTTGAGCAATTTCCATCTTAATGAAAGAAATACACTTAAAGGTTTTAGGAAAATGCTACACAGGCAATTATATATATAAATATGACTTACGATTTTATTCCTTAAGTCCAAGATATTATCTGATGGTTTTAATTAACCTGTTCGTGACCAGCGTGACGACGACATGACAGTTGAGATTCGCCACCACGCGCAATGACAAGTATTAGCGCTGAGGGTAAAAGACATACCGGATTTCTATCCTCTAAGTAATATTACAGAGCACGCACCCTCGGCTTTGGAGCTAAATAGCAAGTGACAAAGCTTTTTCCCCCGACACAAAGATATGTCATGAAGTCGCGCAACATATCTTTGATGTCATTTGGACAGTTTTGCTCCGCTTCTGATCTTTTCAGGGTTCTTAAAATACGGGATGGAATTTCTATCATATCTGACATTTTCATAATTATTTCTTAACTTGAAATCAGAGTAGGAGTAGCTATTCAAAGAAAAATAATTTATAAGTTTTATGCATAAAACGCTTAGCATGGATGAATGTAAATGCTATCGTGAAGTGTATCCTACAAGAATGAAATTCAGGGAAATGTTTTTCCTTGTACCATAAAAGATTCTCTTAGCGTTTTTTTAATTAGAATTATTTTTAATAGATTTTCACCACATTGTTATATAACTTCTTCTGTAGGTGTTGAACTCATGATCGTAAGATTTTGATATACGTGTTGAAAGCTTAAAACACTTTCTTTCATATAAACGTTTACAAAATTGTAAAGTGTGTATTAAATAAAATGGTGGTAAACTAGATGAGACCAGCTCATTGAGGTTGCGTTGTTATAAATAGAGATAATTTATCATGCTCTGAAATACTAGGTCCTGAAATAGAAACAAATTGTTATATACATCAAAATTAATTTTATTTAGAATGTTTCCTACTCATATTATTTACATCTAAGTTTTACACCATGAATAATGGCATTCTATTTAACAAATACATAAAGTATTGCATAACTGAATTAGACAAATAACTAGCAGAGAATCACTTAATAGTCGTTAATAACTTAACTAAAAGAAGGTTATAGATTTATAAAGGACGTGGATTACCTCAAGTAAATCAAAATACTTAGACTAGAGAACTAGAATTCCTTCTGTGATATCTGCAAAAAAGGCCATCTTTTCTCCAGACTAATCTGGCTGCTTCTTCTTTCAGTTGAAGGTCCCTCTTCATCTGATCTTCTGTTTTGATCTCACTGTTATACTTTCAGCTTATCATCCGTTGTCTTAAGTTCCCTTTGATTGGTGCTAGCCTAAAGAAATCTTATTTTCTCTGAAATACCTTGTTCTTACAATATTTTAAAGGCTTTCTATTAATTTTATGAAGAAGACTCGTTTAATACTTACACTTTCATGTAGAGTGAGTACACTTTCTTGTAGAGAAACACAAATAAGGAAGGGTTTTTTTTATATTAGTGAAGTATATAAGTATAAGTTGATACTGCAGTTTAAGAGACTGCATCTCTTAAGGTAAGTGTTTTCATCTTGGAAGTTTTTATTTTCTCAGTAAACTCAATCTAATTTTAAACTTCGATTTTTATCAGTAAATCATCTACTCTTAACCCATGTGTTAATCCTACAGATGGGTATTCAAATGATATTTACTTTTACACCTAAATACGTGTAACTAGCAAATGTTTAAACCGTCTACGCATTGTACCTAGGACCGATTTCTTCTTCCTAGATCCAAAGTACGACAGGGCTTCCACGTTGAACTTTTCTCTCATTTTAAGATAAATGAGTACAAAAATTTTAATTTTATAATCTCTATTTATTATCTCATTTGGTAAAAATCACGTAGACATAAAACTCTCTATATCATAACTTGTATTTTTTTTTGCCTTAATTGTTTTACTTGTAGCTAAATCTAACTTCATTAAATGAGATAATTTATAGTTAAATTAGGGAAAGTACCTAAACTTTTACAAATTAAAAGCTAGAGTTCACAAGTTGAAAGGAAGGTTTAAAGTACATCAAGACATTATATCTTTTCTCAGAAATATAAGAATACTTAATATAGATATTATAATAAAATAAATAAATAATATAAATATTATATGCACTAACAACCTGTAGTATCAAAATAATGCATTAGATAATTTTATTTTTTATTTTCCAAGTGGAAGAAAAATACAATCAAAACTAATAATAAGTTCAAGGTACAAGAGGATCTGCTATTTGTTAATCTTGAGATTATGGACATACGAATAAAAATGGTTGAGTTTAGTGCCATAAAGCAATCTCAATTGGCATTTAAGAAAATTATTTTAATCAGATTTTTTGTAACTGCCTTCATTTTCGAAATTACTCTTTAATTTGAACACGAATGTTAAGACATTCTTTTACATTAGGAAAAATACACATCTCTGTGCTCATTTGTTTCATATTTTAAATAAGTTTACTCTAGAAATCATTTTTCTAGTTATCATTAATTATATATCCATTTACTATAATATTTTCAGAGTACATTCGAGTTACCAATAGAAAACACAGTAGAAAAATACAAAATATACATTCAAATAAAATCTTAATAACTAATTTAACTTTAATTGTCAAGTATTTTAATGACATTTTAAAATTTGTCATACCTGTTTTAATAGATTAATGAATAAAATATTTTTTTAATTCATTTTTTATCAAAAGTATATGAATTATCAAAGGTAAGGGGGGAAATTATATAATTCTCCATGTTTCTGACTTAATTCCTCCTTTCAATGATGCTTTTATATTTTACTTAGCAGATTGGAAATTTCATAACTTTTGATGTCATTGCCGTATCTTCTACATTCTGTAATATTTTTAAATTTAAGATCAAAGACTCAATAACAATAACAATAAAAATAGAAAAGTAGATAACAACAAGTATACGATAAGTAACGATATAAAATACGATATAATACGATATATAGTATATAATACGATACATAGTATATAATATATATAGTATATACTATATACTATACCATATAGTACATATATAGTACGATATATAGTATATAATACGATAAGTAACGATAAGTAATAATAGATAATAACAATAGAAAAGTAGATTAGAAATATACAAGTAAATATATTCATTACAATAGAACTAACTTAATTTTAATTAACACTCATCTGAGCGACAATCTACATATCTTAATTTTTGTCTTACTAATTAAGGATTCACTTCTTTTTATTTTCAATTTTCTTTTGTCAAACGTATATGAGTTTCTTTCTTGAGAGAAAATCTTGAAATCTTGAAAATCTTATTCTTGAAAATTATATAATTTTCAAATTTTCTGACTTATTTTCCCCTTTCATTAATGCTTTTATATTTGACTTAGAAGATTGGACATTTTATAACTTTTGATGTCATTGCCGTATATTCTACATTCTGTAATATTTTTAGATTTAAAATCAAAGACTCAATAACAATAACAATAGAAAAATAGATAACAACAAGTTTACGATGAGTAACTATAAGTATATAATACGATATATAGTATATAATACGATATATAGTATATAATACGATACATAGTATATAATATATATAGTATATACTATATACTATACTATATAGTACATATATAGTACGATATATAGTATATAATACGTAAGTAACGATAAGGAACAATATATAATAACAATAGAAAAGTACAGTAGAAATATACAAATAAACATATTCATTACTTCAGAAATAACTTAAGTTTTAATTAACACTCATCTGAGCGACAATCTACATTTCTTAATTTCTGTCTTACTAATTAAGGATTCACTTCTTTTTTATTTTCAATTTTCTTTTGTCAAAAGTATATGAATTTCTTTCTTGAGCGGTAAAACATCCAATTCTACATGTCATTATACACATGCCTTCTGCACTTTTTTCCCTCAATTTTCTTTTGTGTGAAATTTGTAATACGAAGTTTCTCGTGACACATTGATAGTTTTGGCATCCCATTTCAAGCAAGAAAAATTTAAACATTTTCTTACATTTTTTGGAACATGTCAACAGAATATTAAAGATCAGGATCAATTACGTTATATTTCCTTGTCAAAACTTTTTAAGTTTCCAGCAAGTATGACATTCTATTGATTCAGGCAATATCCGAGCGTTTTACTCAAAATGTAAAGAAATTTATATGCATTGTACGGAAAATATTCTTATTAGTTTCCCTTTTGCTTTTGGTTTGACTTTTTTTTGTCCTTTGAAAGGCATAGAAAAATTTCTTTATTAGTGAGAACGTGTGAAATAGTTTCCAGCATTCACGGGCTCTTCATTAAACGTATTGAATCTCACAGAATTTTATAACGTGTAATATATCATTGTATTTCTTTTAAAAATGCAATTAAACTAAAACAGATGACATCAATCGTCTGACAATGCATATATATATATATAAATATATATATATATATATATATATATATATATATATATATATATATATATATATATATATAATATATATATCTATGTATATATATATATATATATATATATATATATATATATATATATATATATATATATATATATATATATATATATATATATATATATATATATATATATATATATATATATATATATATATATATAATATATATATATGTATATATATATATATATATATATATATATATATATATTTAAAAGAAATCCTATTGAAATATTAAATTTAGAACCTGTAAAACTATACAGTGTTTGAATTTAATATCACAGCTTTTAAGTAAATTGTATAAACTCTAAATGAATGTAAAAATGGTGTTTTTTCAGCTTGCGAGCACTGTCAATTGAACTATATTGGACTCCAATTGTACGTATTTATTTCAAATATTTGAAATAAATGCATTATAAATTCATATGAGGGACTGTACCTACATTTTACTGTTCTTACTTTGTTGTTGTTCATTGCATTTAGTACTTACATTATTTCAAAAGAAATTTTTAAACGGTATTTTAATTTTTTTTAATTCAATCTCTTGGTATCTTTTGGCTCAAAGTATGTCATAAAAATTTTTAATTTTTTTAAAAAACACTCTCATTTTTTAATTTATATAAAAAAATTGTTATTTTTTAGAAACAAAGTAAATTTAGTTCTACATATTAAGTCAAAATAGAGACCGAATGCTTCAATGTTAATACTACTTTATAATTAAAAATATATCGTAAGATGAAATATAAGAAAAATAATCTTTCGTTTCACGTTACTTAAAGGTAATGCGTTCCCTTGAAAATATAGAAATATAGCAGAAAAATATCGATTTATTCGTATTCCACCGAAACAATGCTTCTAAAGATACCTACCTTTATTCCTGGTAGGGTACATGTAGCATTGTAAACGCGAAAGATTTTAATCCTATTAAAAAAATCACAAATTAACGATGTAACGCTGCAGGTAGCCGCAAGATTACTGTTCTTTAGTTCTTTCTACTCAGACAACACCGTTACCTGGAAACATTTAACTAGGTCTGAACCTTAAAGAGAATGTGGAAGTGATAATTCTTATGACACATCCCCTTTATAATAATACCCTAAGTTATCTGTCCGTCTGTCCTCGAATTTATGAAGCGGTTGGACCTGGAATGGATAGGGGCATCCATATTGGATTCTTGATGAGTTAGGGTTAGCAAAATTCAAAGCAAGTCTTTAAAACGTTCGAAATCCACCCCTTCTGTCCTTTTCGAGCGTTTAATGCCATTATATCAAGCCCTATTTTCCCCAGTTAAGAGCAGGTGATTAAGTTTATCACATAATAAATAGATAAAAATAACATTTTTTTTCTAGCATTATGACGTCATTCCTTTAACTATCTCATTTAATCATTTCTTATTTTAAATTATTTAAATATCGTCTGCATTATTTTCATACGTTTTATCACTGAACTTAGATATTACGTAAATAATTTTCTTTTATATTTGGTTTAAATAATAGATTAGGTACATATGAGATAATTTTAAATTCAATCATCGATTATATTTTGTAGCAATGAAAATTGTATCACCGGTATTAACAACAAATTCTTTTCATAAAAGTCTAAGAGTTTATTTCACGGACTATTAAATATCTAGTGTTTAAGCTATACATCTTTGAAAATTAAAAAGTTTGTTCGTTTGTGTGTTCGTTTTTTTATACATAACCACAAGGTTTGACTAAATGAATTCAATTTGATTATAAACTGTATTCACAGTATGGGGAACTTTAGATGAGTATGAAGATAAACAAATTATTGAGCGTGTACCAGATAATTCGAGGCCAAAAAACAAACCTGCCTCATAAGGTACTTTACAATTCTGGAAAATTAAAAATTTTACTAATCCCGTCATATGGCTGGCTATATGCTAGTTTTACATATGAATATATATGTTATTATTGTGTAATTATTATTGTAGTGTAATTTTAAACGCAATCTTTCTTTAAAAATGCTTCAAGGTTGGGAGTGTTTTCCCCGTTCCACCTTGCTCTTTAAAGGGCAAATTGTATGACTAGCATATATGACGGGCTATAGGCTACAATAAAAAATTATGTATAATTCGAAAAATGCGCAAAGATATCCTGTTTTGTAAACATCAGACACTTTTTTTCAGTTAGTTTGTATATAATCCACGAATATAAAGTTATGTAAAGTTTTACATAAACAAAACTATGGATCTTACAGTTTTACATCAAAAACATATCCATTAAAAAGTTGCTATATTCATAATAAAATAATAGTTCAGTTTTTCCTATTAATCTCAAATTCACTTCTACACTTCTTAATTCAACAGTCTTAATTTGAGAAACATCTCCCGAAAAAGTGAAGCGGATATAGAAATAAGCAAGTTCTTCCGTTGTCGCTGAAAGAATATCCATTTCAAAAAATCTGCGAAAAAACCAGGGGTTTCTGCGTCTGTTTGTTCAATCAAAAATTCAACAGGAAAAAAACGATACAGAAAAATCGACAGTTTTGACTTGCGTATTGAATAAAATGTTGTCTTTTTCCATCAGTCACAGCTGTGTATGTTCAGTAAGTTATGGAAATTAATTCTAGATGTTCTGCGTGTTCTCTGAATACTTGCATCGAAGTGAATGCAGGAGATTTCAAAATCCTTTAAAGGGATATAAGCGGAGCACGATAAGGGAGCACTGAAATACTAATTTTTTCCTCTTCCTCTTTGCAGAATTTAATATGAATTCCGGAATATCTGATCGCTTTTCCGCGAAGAATCGTGGAAAGGACAACAATGTGTGAAGAATTAAAAGAATCCGTTTTCGCTTCTAATAACATTTGAATTCTGTCGGGAAACAGGTATTCTGTGGAAAGCAATAGGCGATATATGCCTTAGCTTGAAATTCTTTTCTTAATACACTTTTTAGTAAATATTCGTTCCACTTTTTTCTAATAATTTTTGGCGTTTGTCAAGTTTCCTCTGGTTTGGTTTGAAGCACTCCCGTCTAATGTTTTGCTACACAATAGCTAGTGAGACCGGAACCTAATATTTACTGTCAATTCAGAATGCTATGACCATTCATGGCCTGCAGTGAGATTCGAACTCACGAACTCCAGCACCGAAGAACAGCGTATTGCTTTTTTAGCCACTGTTCGTATTCCGTCGCATTATACATGCACATATATATATATATATATATATATATATATATATATGTATATATATATATATATATATATATATATATATGCATGTATGTATATATGTATATGTGAGTGTGTGTGTGTGCGTAATATATCAAAATTTATTTAACTCTAATAACTCTTTAAAAACCTCCTCTCTCCCCTTCTAATTCCTTTAAATCTTTTTCCCATCCTCTAAATAGTTTAATCAAAGGAGTATTTTCCACTTAACTTTCCTTTCTGTACTAAACTTGTAAAGTTTCTGCCTATTAAGCACATTTCTCAGCTGTTGGAGGCAAATGGTTTCGTGCTTTTCTGATATTACATTTAATTCGCTTATAAAGCTGTTTTTTACTGTGGGAAAATTATTTCTGTCCTCGCTCTTGGGTGAACCTCTGTTCGATCAGAGTGAACTATGTGGCTTTTCTTTGTCTGTGTCCAATAGAAAAGATGTATGTTGTTTCCGCTCTGGAATAAAGTTTCAATTAGACTTTTGCCGTTCTCTGCAATGTGAGGCCCGACTGCAGTTTTATTACTGCTAGCTTTTGAGCTTTCTCCTTGTCAAGTTATATAAATAATTAATTACACACACACACATATATATATATATATATATATATATATATATATATATATATATATATATATATATATAATATATATATATATATATATATATATATATATATATATATATATATATATATATATATATATATATATATATATATATATATATATATATATATATATGTATATATATTTATATATTTATATATTTATATTTATATATATACATGTATGTATTTTTGTGTGCGTGTGTGTGTAATACTAAAAAAAGCACGACCCATTCTGTAAATATAAATTTTTTTCTTTACTTTTAATCGGAAAGATAAAAGTTATTTTAGGCATAGAAAAAATGTAAGAGGGTAAAATAAATTTACTTTTACCTTGGCTAATTGAGGGTCAGTTTAGCATGAAGTTTTGAAGTAAAATAGACCCTTTTCGCCTGGTGAACATCTGTGGGAAAATCTCTAGAAAAATTTTGTCCGACAGCGTGCATCTCCTTTTTTTTGAAAATTTTAAATTGTCCGCTACGGCAATATACAGTTATAATTGGTTAGATCCCTTCTCTGAGGTCTTAAGAAGAAAATGTATCCCTAGTAGTCATTTAGGTTAGGGATAAAAAGGGGAATGCAAAAGGACGTGGGAATTTCAATGCCCTCATGACTTGAATTTGAAAACCCCTGAGAATTTACACTCACACACACACACACACACACACACACACACACATATATATATATATATATATATATATATATATATATATATATATATATATATATATATATATGTATATAATTATTTTTCATAGTTATTTTTAAAGGAGGGAGAATATTTCAGTATGTAAGTTGTAGAAAATTTCGAAACTTTTTTATAAATAGTTCCTTTTTCGATATCACAACTCTAAAATAAATCTTTGCATCCCCATCCATAAAGATAGCATTATTTAGAAAGTTTCAAAACAACACTGGCATGTTGTAACATGACATTTTCTCATACTACACACGTCGATAACCGATAAGCGTAAAAATCGACAAGAAATATAAAAGAGCAGCAATAAAGCACAAAGACTGTGATGTTGTTTAGCTAAGTATAATAACATACCGATACTGTTAGTAGAGATCATAAGAAGGTGTTTAGGGCACTATAATGGCAAATAATAATAAATTCACAGGTTCATAAAAGTGCAGAGAAATAAATTAAGCACAGACGATGGCCGAATGGTTAGGTGCTGGCTTTCGGTATCCCACTATGGCATGGATGTTCGTAGCCGTTCGGAATCGGCTTTAAAGTTCTCATTAGCTCGTGTTGCAAAAAGTTAAATGCAAAGATAGTAACCCAGAGAGACAGTCTGGACCAGACGGTGGAATGAATCTCCTAGACCAGGAGTTCTTAAAGTGTTTTTTCTAGACATATCTATCATACGATTGTGGTATTTCAGGGTGCAGCTGCACCCAATTTGAAATCCAGGAAGGTAGAAGAGAGTTGGCCCATTGAGATTAAAAAGTATTAGTACTTTTCGACAGTGGCGCAGTGCCAGTCTAAGAAAACTTATATTCTAAGCACCTTTGGGACTTTAATAATTTTACTCTCTTTAATCATGTTTTCGTGATTATCTCTGTAGTACACCTGAAATACGCTTGTGGTTCTCCACAGTGCACTCAGTTTGAGAACCGTGATCCTAGACATGATGGAAAAAATATTGTCAAATGCTGCGTTTATCTTTGGAAACTAATAGAAAATCCACAACTACCAAAAAGTTAAAATCAAAGACGTCATAATTAGGCAAAACATTTCATTCCAAGACCTGTAAGTAGAAAAATGTACTATTTTAATCTGATGATTGCTAACTTAGTTGGTCCTCTTGGCCACAATCATTGTTGTCCTGGATAAAACTTAAATCTTAAAAGTTCTACATTAGGCAAAATACGGGACTCTAAGAGACAGCTCCATTATGGTGTAGGGCATTTTCTAATGTGCATTTTATTATAAATCATCACAGAGTTACATTAGACACTTGTTGACTTGTTTGTTGAGCTATTTTGAATCTATTCGTATTTTTTCGTCCCAAGCTGTAAAATTTGCCTATTTTCACCAGATTTTCCACCTGATAGTATATCGCGTTGCGGACTAATCAATTTTACATTCCAGAATATTCTTTTCACCTCAAAATAGTGTGAACATCAGTTTAGCACAATCAACAATTTTATTATTTCACGGGAAGGTTTTCCTTATTCGTTATGTAATCAAACTTTTCGCATTTTATTAAGATAGTTCACTTTATTGATAAATTTCCCTAATAAACTAAAAAATATTAACTTCCTAATGTTTTATACCTTTAATTGTTTATTTTTTAATCAATGTTCTCTAATAGGTTAGGTTAGATTCAACCTCTAAACTTAACTCAAAAATCCTTTCCATTGTTCAAAAAAAAACAATGTGGCCATATTTATGTGACTTAATTCTTCAGAAGCATAGTGTAGAAAATTGATTATTTCCGGTTTCAATACTAAAATAAAGCTCTCTTAAATTATTTCATTTATATATTCTGTGAGATTTTCTAGAATTTATATCATTTTCTCTTATTTATTTAGAAAAGAGGTGATAAAATTTAGGCGGACATATTTTTATTTAAATATTTATGCATAATTTTATTTACCATTTAAAATCTATAGTTCCATTGCAGCAGTTTTAAGTCTAAGTAATAGCTAAGAGACTCTTTTTATGATATTCAGCCATAGAATAACATTATTTTATAATACTTTATTAAATTGTAAATGCTCACTTCATGCAACTTTCCAACAGTTAATTTTCCCGTTTACGAAATGTAATATTTACAGCCCTGCGTAAGTTAATAATACAAATAATTTTCCTTCAGAAGTGAAATTACCTAATAGCTAGTAGTCACCTAATTGATTTTGGAAATCAATTTTAAAATAAAATGAATATACTTAACTACTTCTATGACAAATTTTACAGCTAATTTAAAAAGTAAGAGAACTAATTACAAAATCAAGTCCTTAAATCCCAACCAGTCTTCTGTAAGGATGGATTTATTGCGGCCCTTATTGTCAAAAGTTCAAAGAAATATCCTGACTGATGTGCAGAGAGTGACAGTTCAATCCAATATCGCTCTGAATTAGATTCATTCGCAGAAGCTATATTCCTCACTTTTGTCGTCACTTCCTAACCTTTTCGTCTTAGACGAGCCCATTTTCTGAAATGCATAGGGTTTGCTTCATATTTTGCATTTGAGTACTCGACCAGTTATGCATAAGAGCGGGGTTTGGAGAGGAATGTTCACTTTCTGCATGCATTTCTCAACTTTAAAGAATTGTGATATACATGAAACTTCAATATATGGAATAAAAGATCTTATTAAAAATTAGATGTTATTTTGATTTACAATATGAACTTGATATAAACTGAAGAAAAATGCCTATGAATAAAACATTGGGTAAAAAATATGCTCTCGATAATATTTTTCATATCTATAAATTTTTTGGAGGAAATAATGCCATGTTAGAGATAATTGTTTGTAAATTTACAAACGTGTTAAACTAAAATTATGCTACTTGAGTTTCTAGAAATTACCAGCACGCGATCTCGACAACAGTTTAGA
>CM063498.1:151530037-151540037 GCA_032207245.1 Pardosa pseudoannulata | reverse complement strand
TCCAGGAGGCGATTCAGGACCATCATTTGAGTCCCGGTAATTCTGGACAGAACCGGAAAAGGACGTATTGTACACAGGACAATGGAACGACGAACGCATCAGCACAGGATAATGGGAAAAGTTTAGGGTTGCTGGAGTAGTTCAGAAGGAAATAAAAAAGTGGACTTTGGTAATTTTTTTTCTTTCAGGAGTCGCACCTGGAGTACTTCTTTTACTTTTTAATTTTTTATATATTTTTTAGCATATTTTCTTGTCTTTTGTTCTATATATGAATATTGTAATATAGATCAGTGGCATTTTACTATAATTAAAGACGATATAAAGCAAAATTAGGTTATTAGTGGCTTTGAAATAACAACAGCAATGTACTACACCACAGCAGAAAGAATTATATATAATTATTTACTCAAATTTTAGTTGATATACCAATGCAACAATGTTAAACTCGTGTGCGAGACTCAAAAAATCGTAAGTAATTTGTCTTAATTACTATATTATAGATAACAACAAATGAGTTCACTGGTCACAATCGGGTCAGATTTTCTCCGACTAATTGCTTTACATAATCGCCACAAAACACCCGTACAGTATTTTTAATTAAAAACTGTACTTTAAAAAATAGTAGCAACTGGGAAGAGTTGGTAATATTACACACCACCAAGATACACCAAAAAAGACAATCAACATTAACTTTTCGATTGACCATAGAGGGATTTACCCCACAAATATCCTCTTCCTTTTACATAAATTTTACATAGCAGTATTACTCTAGGTATTCGTAAATTCATTATTAAAAATGTGTAAAATATTTCATATATTTTTGTAGCAGAAAAGTCCATTGTGGAACAAAATTTATATAAATATTCTTTGAGCAATTACATTTGCCATTTTGGATGATCGACGGAATAGAAAATATTATCTGAATAAAAATATATATTATCTGAATATTATCTGAGTGTTTCCCAGTTGTTTATTTAATGCTGTAAAATTATTTGATAGAAGAGTATACATAATTCATAGAGTATACATTTTTAAATTTAGCATTTCCAAAACATTTTGTTCCCAATATGCATGTATGTATATGTATATATATATACAATGAAGGGCCAATAAAACTGGTGCAGGCATGCGTATGCAAATAAAGAAGTAAGGAACCTATCAGAATACGTCGCAACAATTATAGTAGACAACACAAGTTTACACCGTTGTTAGATAGGTTACTACTGTTACAATGGCAGGTTGTCAAGATTTAAATGAGTGTGAACGGGGTGTTATAGTCGGCTCACGAGAGATGGGACATAGCATCTCAGAGGTACGGATAAAATGTGGATTATCCCTTACAACCATTTCACTAGTGTACCATGAGTTTTGAGAATGAGGTAAAACATCAAATCTCTAGCATCTCTGAAGGCAGAAAAATTGTGCATGAATGGGACCGACGTCGATAAGGGAGAATCATTAAACGGAACAGAAGTGGAACCATTCCCCAAATTGCTGAAGGTTTCCATGCTGGGCCATCAAGAAGTGTCAGCTTATGAACCATTCAATAAAACATCATCGATATGGGCTTTCGGATCCACTCGTGCTGCCTTGATGACTGCGGGACACAAAGATTTACGCCTTGCCTAGTCCCCTCAACATCGACATTGGACTGTTGAAGATAGGAAATTCGTTGCCTTTGTTTAACGAGTCTCGTTTCAAATTGTAAAGATTGTACGAGTACGGGTATGGAGACAATCTTGTGAATCCACCAATCCTGCATGTCAACAGGGGACTGTTGGAACTGTTTGAGCTGGTTGAGATTATGTGATGATATAGGGCCAGTACAATTGGAATAATATGGGACCCCTGATATGTCTAGATAAGACTCTGACAGGTGACACGTAAGTAAGCATCTTGTCTGATCACCAGAACCCTTTCCTGTTTATTGTGCATTTCCGATAGACTGATTTTCGATTCCCAGAGCACAATTCGACAACCCACAAGTCGAGAATTGCTACAGAGTGGCTCCAGGACTCTTCTGACTTTAAACACTTTCGCTGGCCACCAAAATCCCCAGACAGGAACATTATTGAGCATATCTGCAACTTGCTGTTCAGAAGTGATCTCCACCACCTCGTACTGTTAGTGATTTATTGGCAGTCCTGCAGGATTCATGGTATCAATTACTTCCAGCACTACTTCATACATTAGTCACGCCGTGTTGCGACACTTCTGTGTAACGGCGGGGACACTACATGATATTAGGCAGATGTACGAGATTTTTGGCTCTTCAGTATATGCACACATATGTGTGTATGTATCTTTGTATGTATGTATGTACTTACAGAGATAATACTTATTCACTTGCAGACTTATGTAACCTATCAAATATTAGTATATTTTACATGTTTTATCAATTAACACCATTTTATGCTCTCTCTCTCTCTCTCTCTCTCTCTCTCTCTCTCTCTATCTCTATCTATCTATCTATATATATATATATTATATAATATATATATATATATATATATATATATATATATAATATATATATATATATATATATATATATATATATATATATATATATATATATAAATACATTGTACAACATATATATTATATTATATAGATGTATATTATATGCAAGTGAGTATATATGTATATTATATATAATATATATATATATATATATATATATATATATATATATATATATATTATATATATATATATATATATATAACATAAACAACTGATTACTGATAAAGTCTATGAAAAGTTATATTAATTATTTGATTGATTACGTATGTATCTGTTTAAAAAATTTTATAGAGATGAGTTGATTTATTACTATTTTTCATAATAACAGACCCTTAATTAAAAAATAGAAGTATGATTTAAGCATGAAAATCAGAAAGAAATTACGCAGTATTTATGTGAAGTTCACTGCACAAAGAAGTCACCGAGAGGGTTGGTATCCACATAAGTTCGAAATGAATATTTATCCTATCAAATCAGCATAAAATGCATAAATTCGGACAGCGTGACAGCTAAGCTTTCACTTGTAAAAAGTGCCACTTTCCTTTGCGATAATAGAAAGACCCCGGAATGAAAACGCAGGCAAGAAACTGTCGGGATAAATCTCTATTTTTTTAAAGCCATTTTAATAAAATGTTGCATTTCGGAAATGTCACCCAGAAAAGACATCCCTGTCGCAGCTGTCAGGATGGCTATTAAACACACGTCTTTTGCAAATGGATACTCTCGGCATCATGTCTACTGCAATGCTTTGGTGTCGGAGGTGGTTGCAGGAGAAAAACATTTTTTTTACGTGCGTGTTACCTTTACTCATTACATACCTTATTAGGTGATATTAATAAGGAAGTTTAAGGTAAGAGTTTAGTTATAATATCTTTTCAATTTCTAGGTAAACTGTTCTATTTATAACATATGTAACATAAATTCTACATATAGCAGTACTGAAACTAAGACTATCTTAAGGAAACCAGACTGATGGAATAAAAAGTGTGCATTTTAATTTAAGTTTATAGAGAAAATTCTAATTTTTTATGTTTTTAGCATCCGGTACAAAAGACACCTGATACAAAAGAAAGAAGTACAAAAAAGGTAAAATGAACATAAAGATCAACAGCCTTGAAAAGAAGGTTTTTAGACTTGATGACTTCCTATCTCGGAGCAGTGTTCCAGAGGCAAAATTCAGCATAATTCCGAAAAGTAAAAAGTCTGAGCAGTGACCATTACGCATAGAGGTCAAAGATGCTTGAGAATGGGATGACAACTACAAGAAGTCAGTGAATAGGATTAGCAAGACAATCAAGTAGCCTGAAGGAGGAATTCAGAGGCAACTACCCCAGTCTAATAACATAGCTGTAATTCCATTTATGCAAAGTATATCAATGAAGGAAAAGAATTCTATCAACTGATGCATAAGAATAATTTACAATTTCTTAAAAGAAAATTTTGAAAGAAGTTACCATATGAATCTTTTACTATACAATTTAATAAAGTTTGTACACTTGTGACAAAAAAAAAAACATTAATCGAAAAATAATTTTTATCATAGTAACTATACATGGTTACATGCAGTTTAAAAAATAGACAGTACCAGTTTGGAGTGCAACTGGTGCTCAATGAGTAATAACTAAAATGAATGATTTGGTCCCAATGCCTTTTTAAGACTACCTTTAATCATTAAGCATCTAGCTTATTTTGTCTACTTGTGACCAAGGACATCTCATCTCCTAATCCGGTGAATACAAGGAGATTTTATAGAAAAGTGTATTCCTAAGTTCGTCTTCATTAACTCCAACTCAGTAAGACTGGCTTATTATTTTAATAAAAAAAATATTATTAGAGCAAATAAAGAAAGTAAAAATTACACCTCAACTTACCTACAATGTAAAAGAAATGTAGTGAAAGCAAGTAGTGAAGACGGTAGGAACTACCATGTACGCAAACAATACAGCAATTCCTCTTTCAAGTTGAAGACTGTGGGCTATTACCTGTACGATTTTTCAAAATACACTTACATAACCTATTTTTATTCCCTGTATAAAAGTATCATGTATAGCAAATTTCAGACAATTAAATCACCTCAAAAAGTTAACCACTTTAGGACCTATTATTATTCGTATGTGTTTCTTTTTACATTTGAGTATAAATGTGTAGAAATAGTCCAAACTGTATACAAATTCTATACCACATCTTTTGGGAGATTCAGAATGAAATGCAGACGTTGACCGGAGACTTCGGAAGTCGAATGTATGTCTAATATCATTTTTCACAGGAATTTGTAGATGTACCAGGAATACTAAAACATGCCAAATCCAAATGCACCTTACCATCGTAGACATTCCAGCAGTTTAAATAAAACCATATTGGCATACAGGATTCCTAATTTCATGATAATATCTTCATAACGTGCATGGCCATAAGCCTAAATTAGTTCTAAACGACTTCAGGTAGTTTTTTCACTCTTAACAGTCGAATGATGAGCTTATGCTATATGCCTAGCATTGTCCCTTGCAGTGATCAAAGATACTTGTTTGGACATTCAGCTCCGAATATATATATCATAGACCGTCCTACAGCTCACACGTTGACACTTGTTGATTTTCAGACATTAAAATTTGTAGTTTTTGTCGCAGTGTTCTCTATATCTTAAAGCGGTCCTGCTCTACCATCAACGGTCTAGTTTCTCCAGAGGTTACATCTACCTGCACATTTACATGAATTTTTATATTTTTAGATTTATCTATATTCCTCGTTAACTGTTTACAGTTAATTTAAAATCGATTAAATAGAGATGGTGTGTCATTGTGTCAACAAAACACAATCTAACATCCTTATTACCTACAGGCTGTTTAATATAAGCGTTTCTGACCGTATCGAATTTCGATATTGAGGATCTGCATTTCTCTCTTATAGACATATGTGGGCCTATACTAGTTTGTTTTCCTCTTCAATTTATATAAGCACAAGTGTGTATGTTTAAGTACTTATATGTTTTACAGTATTTTAATATCTACATTGAAGTAACGTCCTTTAGAAAGGGTTCACTAAAGTCTCTATGTCCTAGAGTTTATATTTCCATGGGAAAAAGCTCAAAGACATAACCAATATACGAAAGAGATAATAGTGGTTCGTTTTCGAATTAACACTTTAGGAGTTAAAATCTTCCTCGTCCTACTTAAAAAACTTACGTTGTGGATATAGAACCTCGTAAGACTTACATCTTGATGAAGTCCAATTAAAATTTGTTTTAAAAACACGTTTGATTTATTTACATTTTGTTTTTCCAGCTGGAAACAAACTGAAATGACCAGTACGGGAGCAAAAGAACTGTCCTTCCTCGCCCATTTTGTTTCAGACGAGGGGTTTTTCAAGTACTCGAACAAGAAAGAGATCTTTTCAGCTCCTTCATCAGAAATTTCTCTTAAATAACATGTAGGACCTTTTATAGGAATATTATATATTTTCTTTTAACTAATATAAAAAAATTCATTCAAGAAATACTATGCATAACATGTTGGATGTTGACATCATGATCAGCACTTTGTTAAAAGACAGGTAATTAATGAGAGATTTAATCGGCTTCAGCGAGTAAGGATGATTTTGAATATCTTGAGACATCTAGGCCTGCTCATATTTAAATATACGAACTCTATTTGCAAAAAGGTATCCTGTCTGTTCACATATAAATCAGAAAAACAGAGTCATTTCATAAACAGCCGTTAAGTCGCTGTTATAAAAATGAGTGCAAAATTTCAATAATTTTTAGAAATCAGTTCCATTATAAAAAAATTATCTGTAGCTGGATTTATGAGTTCTATAAACTAGATGAACATTAATATGGCCACGAATGTGTATATGCTCAACTTTAAAGTAAGTAACATGACATCGACTTAGATTTTGATTTATTTTTGTTAGTACGCTTTTATTACCTTATTATTGTGATATTACTTTTGTATTTATTATATTATTTATGTTAGACCAGTCCTTTGAGTGATTTTGCACCAATAAGGACTCAACATAGATGGTTGATTCAGCTACACATCCCAGAATCCACTACGTATTCTGCTTTGTATATATTATTTTATACAATGGAATATTTTTATCATCTTCCTGCTGAATCTTCTCATCTATATACCATTTAAAGCTCTAAATTACATAATAAACAAGGTAAAAGAATTTCTCAACAAACATTTATCATCAGTGATACTTCTTATAATCTGGTCCTAACATATGGCTTCGAATTCGATACAATTCTCAATAAGTGTTAGTTGCGAAAGATTGGATATTATCAGTCTCGAATCAGTTGAATACAGAAACGAAGACCATTGTTTGTGATATTAAAACTTTGCTTGGAATGTCTTTTAAATTTCATTCATAACAGTATAAATTGTTAATATAAATAGAAAATCTAATATTTAATAGCACTGTTTAATTTTTTTTCAAATGCTCTCTGATTTGCAAGCCTTCCCAAAGTCTTTCAAGCCTCTTATGAAGCATTTTTAATACTAATAAGATTATAATAAACAAATTGTTTTTTATTTATTTTTCAACACAGAGTACAATTTTATATATAATGATTTACAAAATAATTTTTAAATTTGATTCTTTATATAAATGAGCCGCATAGCGAATGTTGAATACTGTTGAATGTTGATTTTGCTGCTGCAAATAGTACTATTGTAGTAATTATAGAGCACTAATTAAGACGTACCTTACAGTACATACACAAGAATTAAAATATGAGTTCAAACAAATGACTGAGATCATATTGCATGAGTAATTATAAGTGTTTTTTAAAAACTGATCATCTGAAAGATATGCTAGAAATTCATACAGGACATACAACCAGATGACAACCGTAAAAATTCTGGAACTTGTTTAAAGACAAGAACAGTAATAAACAAACATCTTCTAATCATAATAAATAACAATAAAATATGAAATCTAGTTTCAAACCAGTTCAGTTTTCAACTTGTACTGGAGTTTTAAGTGCTACTGCTACAGTTCAGAGTTCAGAAATTCAGCGAATACCATCCTTAATTCTTTTCTGCATTATGGATTTTATTATATGATTATCGCATTATAAAAATTGTCTGTTATGAAAATATATTCATTTAAATTTAGATGAAAACTAAATAGCCTGAAATGAAAAGAATATTAGATGTAGATCATGAATTTAATATTCAAAAGAATAAAACTAGATACACATAAAATAAAATGGTTTCCAGCTTTTGTGTACATCTCTATTATGATATATAAAAAATATCATAAGGATACAAATATAAACTGATTTTAGAAAAAAAATATTACGAAATAATCAGGTAGTTAAGATTTTATATAACTTTTTAGATCTCTTTTGAAATATGTATCACGCCATACAGTGATTTTTCACATTTTACTCTATATAATTACTTATACAAAGTAAAACACTAAAATAATGAAAATATATACATTTACTAATCCCTATTAAAATAAAAAAGAAAATATTAGCCTTAAATGTTCTTATTGTTTTTTAATCCTTTTTGTTATTCAAAATCTCTTGAATACACTTGAAAAGGCTTGATATAATATAACAATTATATCAAGTCTTTTCAAATATGTATCACGCCATATAGCGCTTTTTCGCATTTTACTCCATATAATTACTTATACAAAGTTAAACACTAAAATAAGGTAAAGATATACATTTACTAACCCCCTATTAAAAGGAAAATATTAGCCTTAAATGTTCTTATTGTTAGTTAAGCCTTATTGTTATTCAAAATCTCTTGAATACACTTGAAAAGGCTTGATATAATATAACAATTATATCAAGTCTTTTCAAATATGTATCACGCCATATAGCGCTTTTTCGCATTTTACTCCATATAATTACTTATACAAAGTTAAACACTAAAGTAATTATAGTTAAACACATTAAAAGAAACTAAATTAAAAATATTATTTAAATTTCTTATAAGCCATTATTCAAAATCTTGATATTTAAAAAAAATGCATATTTGCTGATAAGAACAGAAAACTGATTTCTCCCAACTTAAGAGAATTTAAAAGCCTCTTCGACACGTATGACAAAGACGTCACTTTATCTTGATAGACACTGACTATAATTTTTAATAACACGTATCCCGCAGAGCCATTAAAAATTTCTGAATTCAGCGTTTCTTTTCCAACAGCTTGTCAAGAGATACATCTTGACACGAAAAGAACAAATGAAAGTAATTCGTATGCAAAGTTTCCTTTTGCTTAAGAAAATGATTGAAAGCTTTTTGTCAGTGTTTTTTAAAAGCTGTTGAAACCAGCTAAAACTTCATTTTAACAACTGGTATCTTCATTTTAATCGTAAAAGAAGATGTCGACACGTGTTACACAATTTGTTTCAAATCTTCATGGTATATTAACCCAGTAAGGAAAATTCTTATTTTTTATTCTGATAAATCCTAATTTTTTAAGACGATTCATGTCGCGATTTATCAGTATTCCTTTAAACATCATATTGTAAAACGTTTTAACTATTTTCAAAACTTTTTAGAATTGTTTAATATCTTTATATCCTGGATAGCTGTCGTACAAAAAACACGGGTTTCGAGTGTTGACAGTTACAGTCTGGAGCAGTAAGCTCAATATTAGCAGTAAGTTATGTTCTTAAAGGAATAAAATATATAAGCCTAAAATGGTTCAATTCTCATTGCACCTCATTTCATATCATTACAAGTACAAAATGGGTATTAAATTTTTACTAATTTCTCCTAGGGAAATACTCATACTACGATATACTTATGAGGTCAAATATAGATAAAATATATACTGTAGAAAATCTTGTTATCATACGAATATCTTAGCTATAAAGGAAGTAGGATTTGCCTTCGAGATGGTATTCCAATTTTTTCAAAGAAAATAACAAAAAAATATTGATAAATACCCAAAAGTTAATCTCGATAAGAACCTTCATTTTGGATATAGCAACAAGATCGCTACGTAATAAACTGATTATTCTAGAATACATGTCAATGCTCTTTCCTTTCACTAGCAATAAGGCCTAAAAATTATTCGTCTTAAACTACCAATGTGTACTGGTTATTAATTTTCACCTTACTTCACCGTTGAATAATGCACTTTTGTACACCGCTTTTTCATACTTAGCTTTCTCCTCTTTTTACCATAAAAATGTATCCTCAATCCCACTTAAAATAATCGCTTTTTAGAGCTGGCTCCTCTGTATAATTTGTAAATACAGCAAACTTATCTTTTTGTAGCCCATAAGAAAGTACTAGAAAATCTACAATGTTCCCCATTCACTATTATGCTATTTCAAACTGCGATTTCAGGTCGAAAAGCATAGTTTTCTCAAGAGAATTTCTGTAGTATGCTCAATGGTTATACTAGCATATGCGAATGGGGAGGAAATACGATTGAATTAATTCTACACTATTTAACCTTCATGTTAAAAAAATAAACTTATAAACTGTATGTTTTGCACCAT
>CM063498.1:151507537-151520037 GCA_032207245.1 Pardosa pseudoannulata | reverse complement strand
AATATTTTCCACCGTCTTAAATAAAATGAATATCTATACTAAAGCAAGAAAGACTTAAAAGTCTTTCTTCTGTAATTAAATTGATATGGTAAACACATAAAAATATTGTAAGCACAGTATACACTATACTCAAAACAATATCTATGATTTTACTCGTAAATAACTTTCCTCCACAGGAACATTAGCATTGCTGCATCAGAATGATCAACTTAGTGCATAAATCTATGTAATGATATTCATGCTCGTTCGTTTCAACTGATTTCGTTTTTTCAAACTACCACATGTCAAGGATTTGTAGGAGTGTCAGTAAGTTTACAAAAAAAAATATTTTTGCTTGCAGTCATTTTAATAAAATACTGATGTACGAAGCTGTCAAAAAGCGCGTCGCTGTCTTGTCAAGACTGTCAGAATGACTGTGAAACATGTATCTCTGTCAGAAAAACTTTTTTTTTATTCTGTTTATTCTAAGCTAAGCCTACTGTATTGATGAAATAAAAAATTGATTCAAATTTAGTAAAGAGCAAGTGTTTTGAATCATAAACATGCTATGTATACATGAAGTAAAAGCACATAATGAATAGGAAAGATACGTAATAGAATTAATTGTGAACAAAATCTATCTTAATTTTATATAAAAATTTAAACATATGATGCGTATAAAGTAATACTAAGATTTCTATTTTATATTATTTGTGAAGAATAAGGTAGATATGTTTTGCTTATTTTATGTATTTCTTAAAAAATCTTCTATTAAATCCTCTGTCCTTTGTATTTAAAATAAGAGGTTAAACATATTAATTCAGTTCAAAACTAACTTAAAAAATTTAAGCAGTGTATATTTAAAACTTCTTACAATATAAATAAAACTATCATTACTATCTTTTATCGTAAAAACTTAATTTAGTTTTATCAATTTCAATAGATTAACTTATATGCTCTTAAATTTTTGCTTCATTTGTAAATAAGTATTTTTTATGAAGTAAAGTTAAAATAAGTAATGTATATTACTACATATATTAATTATTTATGTACTACATATATTAATTATACAGCATTACAAATAACATTTTGATTTTTAATACTGTTAAGTGTGATTTTAATTTGAAGTGAAAAAAATGTAACTTAAAAATATATATATGAAAAAAATTAAAAATATAAAGTAACTAAACGTTGCAACTTCTTATTTATGTAATTAAAAAAGTATTTTTAAATCATCAAAATTTATTATAGTTTTTCAAACAAGAAAAAATTAAGATTTAAATTGAGATAAGCTTAGTTTTCCTCTATTTAGTTTATTCTAATTTAAATTTTAAGTTTTATAAGTTATTAAATAGCATTAAAATTATTATTATTATTATGTTGTAAGTATTAACCATGAAAAATTTAAAACGTGATAATTTATTTTTTATATATTTTTAAGAGATTAAATTTTATTTATTTAAATTTGAAAGTATTCTTAAAATAAAAAAAAAATATTAAATAACTTCCAGTAATACAATTAAAAAATGCAGTTTATTTATGATATAAAAAGATGATTTATAATGATGAAAAGTGACTTTTATATTTAATCCTTTATTAATATTCATAACTTTTATATGTATGATTCGACTGATTTACATGGCAAAAATTAAACAGATAAATCAGAGAAAGGTTTAGAAGGGTTTTATTTAATAAAGGTATGTTTGCCATTCACTTCAATTTATAAAATAACAAAATGTACTACCATTCTTTTACTAGCATTTCTATCTATAAAAATAACCAAAATTAGTGCGAAATTAATTCATTGTTTGACAGCAAAAATATTTTAATATTTTGTGCATGCATGATAGTAGATTTAAAAATCTACTATTAAAAGTTATCCTCTTTTTTTCGGTTGTTAAATATCTCTTTTTTCTATTCTTTTTGTATATTAATTATATTTCGTGCATTAACTGTTATTTTTTTTAAATGAATTTTATGCATCTTCTTCTCAACATTATTTTAACAAATGTAAAAACTTAACAAATTTTTCGATATGTTTATCTTAATTGCTAATAAATAATGCCAAAGTAATATTTATACAAGAAGTTTAGTTGTCCATTAGTTCCTATCATAGACTGGTACATCTAGTTTCCCAGTGTGTAGAACTAAACACTTTGCCATCATAGTAGCTAAAACAGCAATAGCCCGTCATGGACAACAGTGAAGAAGAGCTTTTAGACTTACAGCAATGTGTTTATCAGTGTGTATAATCATATATAAAATGATTCGTGCGCAAGCCTTTACACTTGCAGTACCATGCAGCCCTGTGCAACAAGCCGTTTATTTCCTTAGAATGTAACATGCTCATAGTGGTTGTCATGTTTTCAGCATTTCTTAAATATTTTTTACGATTAAAAGTATAAAAATCTTCATAGTTTTTATTTTAGAACATTATTAGGACTATTGACAATTACGACATTAGGAAATTTTATAAAGACTATTGTACACATACACTTAAATTTTAAAATATGTCTTCTCAAAATGTTACTCTATAACCAACACTAAAATCATTAGCACAATTTTCATAAAAATATTTTTTTATTTTATTGTATTCAAAGAGGAAATATTTTTGAAATAAATCTTAAAAATTTAAAAAAAAATGTGTTAAAAATATTAAAAACATTTAGGTAGGGTTTATGCTGCATTATATCAGAAACATAAATATTCAAAATTTTAAAATTCTATATTTCTTACTTTTAAAGTAATGTTGCGAACAGGGTTCAAAATAATAGTCTTGAAAAAATAAGTTTAAAGTAAAAATTTTGTATACATTTGATATGCATTCTACATATTTTTAACAATAATCTCAGTTTTAACTGATTTGTCGACTTAATTGTTAAAAAAAAACATTCCCTATACTACATTCTACCAAATAAAATAATAAAATAATTTCGTGTTTTTTGAAGATTTATAGCTAATCTGCACCCTCTCCCCCCCCCATCAACAACGCTAAACGTTTTGCGCATGAAAATTTCCTCTACTGATTGACAAGCTCTTTTTTCTATTTAATCAAATATACCTTATTAGTCATAAATCCACATTAATCGTTCATTTTCTTGCTGTTATTGTCGTAAAATTTACAGTGGACTGTTCAAAATTTTGAACACAAATTTAGCTAATGTTCAAATGATATATTTAATATCCTAAATATGGATATAATATCCTGAGGACTTGATAAACATTTTGTCCTATAAATGTACCAAATATAGCGAATCAGCAAATATTTCTTATTAAGCCCCAAAGTTCACATTAATATTCCGTTTTCATATAAATTCTAATTGTAAAATTGTATATTAATCACTTTAACTCAATTAGTTTTCTAAATTTTGATGAAATTAAAATCACAAATATAATTTTCTAAATATGTGAAAGCATAACTCATTGAATATTTATTTCATTTAAATAACCGATTTCAAATTTTGAACGTATTGTTCTCAAAACTCTAAAATTTCATCAATTAATTACGTCAAACAATTTAAGCACACTAAAAATACATCTTCTGGCGCCCAAAGCTCTGACTTCCATTGAAGTAAAAATTTGGATTGTAAATATGTGAAAGCATAATTCATTGAATATTTAATTCATTTAAATAACCGATTTCAAATTTTGAACGTATTATTCTCAAAACGCTAAAATTTCATCAATTAATTACGTCAAACAATTTAAGCACACTAAAAGTACATCTTCTGGCGCCCAAAGCTCCGACTTCCATCGAAATAAAAATTTCAAATTTCGAATATGTGAAAGCTTAATTCATTGAATATGTATGTCATTTAAATAACCGATTTCAAATTTTGAACGTATTATTCTCAAAACGCTAAAATTTCATCAATTAATTACGTCAAACAATTTAAGCACACTAAAAGTACATCTTCTGGCGCCCAAAGCTCCGACTTCCATCGAAGTACAAATTTCAAATTTCGAATATGTGAAAGCATAATTCATTGAATATTTATTTCATTTAAATAACCGATTTCAAATTTTTAACGCATTATTCTCAAAACTCTAAAATTTCATCAATTAATTACGTCAAACAATTTAAGCACACTAAAAGTACATCTTCTGGCGCCCAAAGCTCCGACTTCCATTGAAGTAAAAATGTCGGATTGCGTCGCAACAGAATGCATTCACCTTTTCTATTCCTATCAGCCTTATCGAATACTTTGTCAGAATCACCGTTTAGCCGTAGCCCATTACATTGAAATCTGACAGTAAAATATGTGCCTGGAAGTTACGTGCAACGGCGGATTTTTCACCATAATTACAAAGATAATTTTAACACAGATTCCTATCACTAGAGGCTCGGAACATCCATTAATAATAATGATTGACCAAGAAGTCATTCTCAGAACGATAAGGAATCATTCCGCCTTCATTAAACATTGAGAACCGTCGAATTTTTAATGAACATGGATAAATGAAATTGTCCAATCGTCCATCCCCACATTTATCATCTGTTCTAATTAGGGTTCCATTAATGCTACAGACACCTCCAGTCACATGCACACACACGAATACGAAATTTTATGAGAAGCTGCTTTATCATGTGATGAGCAGTTATGGCTACGGCGAATTGATATTTCTGAAGCACGCCGGTGTCGAGGATATTTGCTTTGCTGCGGCTAGGTAATATTGATGATTACTAAAATTAATATTTGAATATCCTCTTTTCCCTCGCTTTCCGTGATTAAACCCCGAAATCTTTCAACTTCTAATTTCCGAGAGGATGTTACGAACGTAAACTTCATAAATACTGCTCATTTAATCGAAGATTAGTTCAGAAATTTTCTTTTCTGCATTTACGTTTTCTAATTCCAGTTTCTTTGCGTTAAGAAATTTAGCAGGTATTTAATTCTCCTTATATTCGAGCGATTACTTTGTGTTGAAAAATTGAGAATATTTCCTCGTTTCTTAAAGTAAATAGTCGACTTAATATATATCCAATATAACAGAATTATATTACGAAACCTTGCATTGGATATTTTATTTCTAGCTTCTACCGATATGAACATAAAGTATTCTTAAAATATTAGTAAATGAAATTTAAATGCAACTTTTTTATTTTTCTTGTGCATAATTAATGCAGTAAATAAAAAAAAAACCTTTCTCATCCCAACAAATATTTTAAAATGGGTTTATGTTCCCTTTAAAGTGCAAAATAGTATGGGAAAAACACTCACATCCTTGAAATATTTTTAAAGCAAGGTTATGTTTAAAATTACTTTACAATAATAATTATAGGGGAGAGGGGGGCACCTTGGGACATAGCCCACCTTGGGACACCTTTATTTTCAGGCTTTAATTTGTAACCAGGAATTAGTTCTCATGTGTATTGATATATGACATTACTCTTCACTTCTCAAAGAATTTTGATGAAGATAGTGCTTATAGGTAAGGAACAATTTCATTTTCTTTGTTTTGAATAACCCAAAATTACATCAATGTGCATTTTAAAAAGTAATTTTTTTGAAAAAAAAGTTAAAGTATTTAAAAAAAAGTGTATTGTTATGAAAGTAAATTCATTTATTATTATTTCTATGCTAATAAATAAATTGTATTGTTAAGCCTAACTGTATAGTAGTTACCAAAAGATACTATGTAAAATGGGGCAGGTTGGGACACACATAGATGGGGCACCTTGGGACATTTTAAAAAGTGTAAACAAATATAAATTCAAACAAAATATTTAATATTTTGGTGCCTAATTTTAAATTGATTTAACGTGTCAAAATATTAATTTATTAATCTTTTTTTTTTCAGAAAAAAATGGTGAGAACAAGAAAAACAAACAGAAAGTATTCTGCTGTAAATGCTAATATACTTGAATCAGCTGCAAATATAAGATTTGTTAAAAAATGTATTAACTTGAACAGTTCTCAGCTATTTCTCTTTTATAACAGTTAATAAAAATAATTTGAGCAGTATTTTGTATTTGTTGTTTAGTGTCCCAACCTACCCCATATAGTGGGGCAGGTTGGGACATTGGAAAAATATTTATTTTCTTTTATTACTCTTTACTAAATGAGATATTAAGTAGGTTTAATGTTTATAAGAAGCAGATATGATGACAATATATGCACGCATACTTATTTTTTTCAATTAGCTTTAAAAAAAGTTCATAAAAATGTTTAACTGAAAAGTGTCCCAAGGTGCCCCGGTCTCCCCTACAATAATAGCATATAACTTTATATATAAATTTCTTCTGTCCGTGTGTTTGTAATAGGACTCCTCCTAAACGGCTGGACTGATTTTGATGAAACTTTGTGTATGTAATTAAGTTGATCCGAGAATGGTTTAGATTCACAATTTAATCCGATAGAAAATAGTTTTTTATTAGAAACCCAGAATTGAGTGCTTATTGAGATTATTAAAACGCCGCTTGATACCCTTTACTGCCAAAGTATCTGTGGCGCAGTGGTCAGCGCAACGGGCATCAGTGCGAGAATTCCCAGAATCGAATCCCCACACTGGTGACGTGGGAGTTTTAATTTAATCTAATTACGTTTGTGATGACTGTACGCGTGGTGGCGTGAAGTATTTTTAAAGTATTCTTTTTTTCCTTACTTTTCCATCAAGATAGTCCAATTTATAATTTATTTAAATGAATTTTATAACTTTTGTATTTATAGCGCTAAAATTGGACAACGTCTGTCGGGTCGTCCAGTATTCATATATAAGTTGAAAGATAAAAATAAATATTACAATGAACATAGAAATAAAATAGAAAGACAAAAAGGACCATGAATATAAAATATAAAAAATTAAAACAAATTAAGTATAAAAATAAATATAATAGTTATATACAATTAACTTAATTGTTGTTAATCTGATTCTTAAGAAAACTCTAAACAAGATACGGTTCAACATGCGACGATTAGTAGAGCTTGAACGAAATTATAACTAATAAACCATTACAATAACTTAAATGTTAATTGTGTATCTAAATTACATTAGTTCATTCCATAGATATTAAAATTATATATGAGCAGAAAAAAATAAGTTTTATAAGTACTATTCAGTGGAATTTTTTCTAATTTTATGAATCATGATATAACATAATTTTGAATTCCTTTAAATTAATTATTCTAAATTTTTATTTTAATCAAGTAAGATGATTTCATAATTGTTTAAAAATTAAAAGTGGTTTTAATTCTCTTAAAACTTTTAAAAGATTTTGTTGAGTATTCGAAAACTTGAAATCGGTCAAAACAAATGCACATTCAGTATGCATCAAGATTCTTTTAGAATATGATAATCTTAAAAAATAGATTTCTAATTAATATTTTTCTTTGGGGTAAAGCGTAGCGGGTGCCTATCAGTTTTGGGATGTTAGAGTAGACCTCTGGTGTAGAAAATAGCAAGACAATGGAATCGGTTTCGTTTGGTTCGTTTTGGTTTGGTTGTCTAAAAGCTCCCTCTAATTTTCAATATGTTAGGGCTCATTAGAACGATATCTGCAGCTGAAACTTTATTCTTAGATGCTGCAAACTATCATTGCTAATATTGTATTTGATGTACGTAAACAACTAATTACATTTAAAACTGGTAGGGCCCTTGTTGTTTAATACAGCATCGTCTTATTGAGATGGGTTAATGATTAACTTTTGGCAAACTGCTTCAGATTTGTTTTATTTGCTGTAACAGAATGGTTATAATTTAGAAAATTGGAAATATGTAAATGTGTAATAAAAATTGGAAATGTGTAATAAAAAAATTCAAAAATATAAAAGACGATAGCCACAATAGAGATTTTTTATAAAGCGTTAATCTTCGTTTTGTTCAAAGGTCTATTGTGAATAGCAGTAAACATCCATATCAGTAATGAAATACAAACCGTTGGGGTCCGGGATCAAAATATAGCGACCTTCCTGTTTAAACATCTTCCAGTGAGATCTATATGAGATGGTTGCACCTTCGATTGGTTAGTAAAAGTGAATAACGTTCGACATTTAGAGAAGTTTTAACTCCAAGTTTTAAAAATAGTTTTAATGACTCTCCTATTCATAACTGCCTCTGATCTAACACGTTATGCTGTGTAATAGCCCGAAAATAAAATAATAAGCGGTATGATATTGGAAAATAGTTTTAAAAGATACGTCTTAATTTACTGTTACCAGAATCTATTTGCTTAAGAATTATTACTTTCGCTGGCTTTAAACTATCGATCTTAGTCTTAATAAACCCCTTGTGGTAGCAACATAGTAGAAATGTTCACAATCAACCAAATCCTCTCTCTGCAAGAAAGACGTTAGTGATTAATTTCAAATAGCGGATAATCAATCATTATAAAATAATGCATGATATCCATAAAATTACAAACAAAAGAAATATTTATTTTTGGTGGTGAAAAACTAATTATTCTTTTGGTGTTGAAAAACTAATTATTTTTTGGTGGTGAAAAGCTAATATTCAGTCATTCGTACCTTCACATTATTTCCTACTCCACAAATTAATTAAATTAGAGGCTAAAAATTACTTTTTATTCATTTTCCTATCCGTAATTTCGATTCTTTAAGAAAAATAAAATATTTTCCTCTGCATTTGGTTTACGTACAATCAGTTTTTTAAGTAAGAACACAAACTTGAAATCCATCAAAAATCGGCTTTAAAAGCTATCTGTTCCAATCTTAATAAGCCTTCCAGTGTAATAACAACATATTTCTCTACTAGAAAAACTTTGATCACTCCTAAATAGTAAATAATCAATCATTTTCGAAGTCATGCATGATATGCATGAATGATCAAACAAAATAAATATATTTTGGTTATGAAAGACTATTATTCGGTCATTCGTATCCATGTGATATTTCCTATTCCATAAATTAATCCACGCTTCTTCATTATCATAGCTGTAATTTTGGTGCTTTGCGTGAATTAAAAATGTTCTCTGTGAAAACTACTTTACCTTCAATCAGAATTTTGCGTAAGAACACAAATCTGAAACCATGAACTATAAACAACGATGATTAAATTTAAAATTCAATTTAAAAGGGGATATGTCTGTGGATATAACAGTAAAAGAAGAAGCTTGCATATTGATAAAATTGCTTATACGTGTACAGATAAAATTTGCAGATTCCAGAATTTTATCAATTATTTTTCAGGAAATCATTTGGAGGACAGTATTTGAATAGTTTCAATTTAAAAACAAATGTAGGGTAAAACATCCTAACTAATGTTAGTAAATTGGATATACTCTTAAAGCTGAGCTTCATGTAGGTTTTTTGTGTATTCAAACAGAATCTTTCTTTTCTAGGTTAAAGGAAATAAAACAGTGATTTACAACAGTTTAAATTATAAAAGGTAATCTTAAGAAAAATATATAATCTTCACCAAGACAATGTAATGCAAAACATACAATCAATAAAATCAATACAAACTAATGCAAAAAACAATGCATTATTTTTTTCTATTTTTTCAAGAGAAGAGAAATGACAGCAGTAGGAATACAGCTTAGGAAAATGATACAAGTTCACTTTTTCAATGATTTTGAATATGTCTAACGTAATGTTTACATAGTTATTAAAAAGGGGCAGGGGGTCTTGTCAAAAAGGGGCACTTTTTATTAAATGAAAGGGCTCTTTTCAGAATGAAAAGGCATATTTTATATAAAAAGGCACTTTCCCAGTTTCTAATTGATTTCAGAATTTATATAAATTTGAGACGGAAAAAAGGGGGCAGGGTGCGGCGCCCTTCAAAAACCGCTTAGTGTGAACCCTATATAACGTGCAGAAAACAAAAGTATTTTTTATCCTAGTTCAAAGATAACTTAAAATCAAAGGTGAATTGGGAGAAAATTAACATAACATATTTAAAAATGGAATAAGTCTATATTTCTAAAATATTTTTCTATATATTGTTTCATGCGTTACTTATTGGATATCTATCGAATGACAAACACAAACTTAACACAATTATGTTCGATTCCAGAGTTTACGAGTTTGGTATTAATATGAACATAAATATACTTATAATAGTTCTAAAGTAGATTGATAAAGCCATTGCCTTAGTGAACTTTAAATACAGAGACATGTTACATAATGATTTTGATAAATTTTTCTCAAATTATATTTATTTGAAATTATATTTAACTTTCTAAATTCTCTTAAGACCAAACTCGCAATAACGATACACAATTTTCATTTTAGATACTATACAAAACATAAACAGAAAGTTCTATGATTAAGTGCTTTTCATAATATTCCCTTCTTGTTAAATAAATTATTCAAATACATTCAGAGAATGCGTACAGTAACCGGGATATAAATATATCAGTTCACAGTAAACTGCTTGCGTTCTGCAGCCTTCAAATGAATTCAATATGCACTAAACACTTTGTCTATCTTTAGTCTAATGTTTGCCCAATTTCCACTTAAGTAACAGAATAGAGCAAAGTATTGATGCAAAAAAGACTGATTCATTCTAGTATCTGTATGACATGTGACAATGTGACTGTTCTTCCTCTTAGAGTTCATTTACAGATATATATCGCGCATCGAGACATAAAAGGGAATGAGAAAAGAAAGGCTCGGGATTTTCCTCCAATGACTTTGTGTGAGGCTATTTAATAAAATCTTGTCCCGCATGCCGAGGAGTAAGAATGACATGTCTGACGGAGCTGTTACAATGTATAATAGATGCGCGTTTTGACAGAAGTGCTTTTTTTCGCTTATTTGTTTGTGTGTTCCCTTGGTAGCAAAATAATGGTGGGGCGAATTAAATACCGGATAGTTGGTGGAATGACAGTTTCAGACGCTTTGAAATACGCATCAATTACAAGAGCAAAACTTCTGTCAAAGAAAATAGTAGACCTGTTAGAATTTGAACACAGTTAGGGAGTAATTAACAACTGGTCAATGTTGCTTTGCCAATGTTGCTGTTCTTTTGGCAGATGTTGATCGAATCTTTTTCACAACAACGAAAGCTTGCGAAATTTATGATGCCTGTAATATCACTGAGCAGAAGTGAAATTAATATTTATACATCTAAAATGGTCCACTAAGTTCGTTTTAATTTCAAATAGATGTTCAACCATGGAATCACTAGTCAAAATTTATGTAGTACTTATCCTTAATGAATATTCAATCTGTGTAAGTCAAACTAAACTTTTCAACTATTACCGACACAGGTAAGTAAACTTACTGTTTTGAACTATTCCTCTAGATCGAGTAGAAGTAAGAAAAACTCAAGAAGAATACAAAGGCTGTTATAAAAGAATCATACATTTATAAAAGCTATAAATTAAAACGTATGACACCTAGAAATATGAGTGATATGTGAAAATAACTGCAAACACAGTTTGTATTGTGTGCGTCAGGTGGCAACACAAGTTCAGTATCTTTCTGTATTTTCCCAAATAGAGATAAAGCAAGAAAATATATTTACTGGATTAGAACAAGCGAGATTTCCCTTTCCTCTCCTCTGTCCCCAAAGTCATAAGATTTAGTGCTTTATTCCAACTTGAGAAGCACACTAAGGATCTTATTATGCATTAAGAACGTTGTTTAAGCACCTGACATCTAAAAACATTAGACGAGCTCAGGGAATAGATCAGTGCTGCTGTAATGACTGTTGACAGGATCATCTAAAAATGTATGCTACCAGATGGACGTGGGATTTGATATCTATGGGGAATACATATAAAACTTTCTGAAGTTGTGTTTATTTTCATATGTTCCTCATATTTATACGTCTCATACTTTGAATGATAGGGTTTTAAATTTACCCTTTGGTCCATCAAGTAGTGCAAGGATTGCTTGGCAGTATTTCACTTTAGTGTAAAGTGTGAGTATGTGCTATAATTCTGTATATGATGTAACTAATCGGGATGAAAGTGCACTCTGTACTTTACAGGAAGAGACACAGAAATATTTCACATCATGTATAGAGCACACTTAAAGTTTAACACGCAAATGATTTTCCATACAAAAGTATACTGCATACGGTACAGTTTTTGATAAGTCGCTCAACTGTCGGACTAGCTAGTTTCTGGCAGGTCCTAATCTATTAAACTTTGACTGACCAAAAAAACTCACTCGAGCCCAATCATTAACACACTATTTAGAATAAACTTATTTTGCTAATGAATCTTAAGTACCTCGTTCCATCGTTTCTTCTACAAGATTCTACATGACGATAACCATATACCAAGATCACTCATGTTCCAAAACTATGTAAAGTATTTGGATGATCAGAAGGTTGTATGAATGTACTAGAAAGCACTCGTAATTAAAACTTTTTCTTGTCAGGCATTTGCCTTTATTAGAATTTTACCATACAATCCGCTATTATTTGTCATACTTTTCATTAGGGGAGCACCGTTTAGGTACGGCAAAATGACTCCCTATGAGGAGATATCACAAATACATCTAATCCTTACTCAAGAATCGAACCCATCAATGATCCATCAATTATTCATATGATGCGCTTGAAATTTATTAAATAAAAACTTGTAATATATCCTTCTATATCCGTCTATA
>CM063498.1:151475037-151502537 GCA_032207245.1 Pardosa pseudoannulata | reverse complement strand
TATACTAATAATTTACTTCTAAGTAATATAATTTTTATTCCATTAGGTTAAGTATAAAATTTTGCAAACGAAACTGAATTAAAAAATTTTAAATTCTAAGATAAGGATGTATTTTTCTTACAAATTTCGCAAATGAAAACTTTAATTTTATAAAAGAAAAATTTTATTCATTGGTTGAACTAGCGAACTACTAATATTTGTACCAAATTTTAAGTCTATCAGATGGATGGAATTTTGGAATTTATTTTTTACAAGATTACCCAATTATTGATAAAACACACTTTGAGAAAAACTCCAATAATTAAATTTTCTGTTCAGGACTATGTTTGTTTATATTCTATTGTCATTATTAACTTCATTATTGAATTTAAATCTAGATTCCTATAAATTTTATACATTTTTTGAACTTGCTATTTTTTAAATTAAAAACTGAGAAATCGAATTTTTAAAGATTGAGAATGTTCTAGTTCCCTTTACATTTTGATTATGATTTAAAAAATAAATTTACCTTGCTTTTTATCCAACTGTACAAACTGGGTCATACATAAGACAAATTTATTATGTGGGACTTAATAAGAAACGTCTTTATAACCATAGGCAGATTTAATCTATAACTAGAATAATGTGCTTCTAAGTAGTTTTAGACTCAGTAATTTTTTAGAAGAACTTATATTTCCCGTCCATTGCTTATAGTTAAAAGAAAACGGTGTTAAAAGAACAAGGAAAATGGAATTTAAAAGTTTAAGAGCATTTGTGTTCAATTCGGTATTAGTGATAAAATCAAAATACTTTTCACAATATACACGACACACACACACACACACACACACACACACACACACACACATATATATATATATATATATATATATATATATATATATATATATATATATATATATATATATATATATATATATATATATATATATATATATATATATACATATATATATATATATATATATATATAAATATATATATATATATATATATATATATATATACATATATATATATATATATATATATATATATATATATATATATATATATATATATATATATATATATATATATATATATATATATATATATACATATATATATATATATATATATATATATATATAATATATATATATATATATATATATATACATATATATATATGTATGTGTGTAAAATTAGTCATCCCTGATCCCACTTGAAAATAGGCCATATTTTTTAAATGCCATGGCTTAAGATGAAAATAAAGGTTTTTGTTAAGTATTTTGCCTGGTCTTAATGCTCCAATGTCCTCTCCTTCCCCAAAATGACTTCAGGTAATAAGGTTCCGTTGACAGATCTCCTGGCAACTAAAAAATATGCCCAATTTTCGAGTGTGAAAGGTGAAAAGTAATTTCTATATTATATATAAATAATATGTTTCCATACACATTTGCCAAAAATTAATATCCCTAAACATTTTCCGGTTCGAAATGCAACAAAATTACGTAGATCACTCACATCAAAAACATTACTCTGTCCTCAATGTTTCGAAACCATTTTTAAAACCCAAGACTGACGTATAACCGCCTAACTAGAAAATGCTTCCTTCTGCCCTAACACGGTCAAACATTTAAAGCTATTAACAGCAGAAAATATGTCTTACTGACCAATAGGTCATAATGGTTTAATCAAATACAAATTGCAACCCTGTCATACGAATACGGAAAAAGAGACCAACCAAAATAAGTTAATAAACGGGATTTAAAACTTTGAACTCCGTCGAAAGAAAAACTAGTTTTTTCATATTTTCATGAATGTAATTATATCAGGAATGTAAACCAGATATAATGTAGTTTAACGCATCTTATAAATAATGTGGAATTTAGAATATAAGAGAAGATGCGTGTGGAGTTATTCAAATTTTACCTATAATAATGAGGCGAGTTCTAACATGTTTATGGATCTTAACATTAATTAGGTTTGTTGTACACGTTAAAAGGGTATTTTTGCAACACAAGGTTAACTGTACCGAGACATGCTACTTATTCAAAAAGGCTATGAGTCGAGCGATTTTCAACTAGTTGGGCTATGCATATGGGTATCAGATTGCGTAGGGTTTCGAATTTACCTGCTGCAGTGAATACCTAAAGGCATTCTAAATCGATTTGTATCACTAAGTCCCGTTATAACTATCTCTTGTATTTGATAGATTGATAGTACTTTGTACTAAACCAAAAGGGTTGGCTATGAATATCCATATCATCGATGAAATGTAAACACAGATTCCAGTATATCTCCACCCGTTAGATCTTCATCATCCCGGATCACTTAAAAACCAAGAGATACAAAAATATTAATCCTATGCATTCGAGATATGATTAGGTAAAAGTACAGAAAACTTTCCTTTTTTGAATGTGGCTGATGTAACTAATTTCGCATAGTAGATTTTCTTAAAATTTCTTTAATATTTTTTTTCTCCCTTTACAGACAAAAACTATATTTCTAATAATTTTTAGGTCTTTTTTTTTCTATGTTTAGTATCAATTGAAAAGAGCACCAAATCATTTGATTTAGAAGTTTCATTTTTAAAGAAAGAGGTGATATTTCTAGAGTTTGAATTGGAGTATATAAAAAATAATAACAATTACACTTTAAAGGTTTGTGAATGTTAATGTACTATTCGATGACATAACTCGAGAGGTGAGAAGGGACTCTCGCTCACCATTTGGTGCCTCTAAAACTTGATATACGACAGTGACTATTTTAAATTAGTTTCTTTTAAGTACATACATTTCAAGCTCTTATTTGACTACATTCTAACAGAACTGAATGAAATTCTTTCAAAAAAAGGTAAAGTTATCCTACCTCCTCAAATTAGTTCGCAATTACCATTCGAACTGGAATTTTGGCATTAGTTCTATCCAGGCCAACCTTAAACTTTTTTGACCCAACATTTGAGCAGCTGTTAAATTGTTTCTGCTCTACTGTGGAGTAAGCTTTGTGTGTGTGTGGAAGGGAGGAAGTTGTTCTGAAGATATCAGATATTAATCGAATCTGTGGAGACCCAGGCTTAGCACTCGACGGTCGACCTTTCGAGATCAATTCCAACTTAACAGTCGAATGAAACCTTATAACTGTGAAGACCCTATAGTTGACCGACTATCAAAAATTCTTGCAAAAGCAAGTGATCGGGATTCCACTTCAGTTTATAATCGATGACAAAAGAAAAGCTACATATAATTGAACAGGAGTTAGAAATGATTGCAACGTTTGTTCTGGATGAAAAATACTAGCAAATGATATCAGACACCGTAGTTAAAATACCACACCAAGGAAGAGTACAGAGATCAGTTTTAAGAATTTATCTTCTTGGACATATAGATAAAATGTTAAAATATAAAAGTTTTATAAATTAATTTGTAGGTGTAATTGTTTTAGAGGTAAGCATTCACTCTAAACGCTGAGAAATGTATCGAGTTGCATGATTTGCTAAAGTGGGTTCATTCTTTTTCACAAATTTTATACTAATAATTATTGTCAAATATTTTTAAATTTAGAGACATTTATACATTGTAAGTGTTAAAAGGCTAAGTGTCCCATAACTTACAGTAAATGATTTGCCAAATCCCTTCGATTGCAAAATGTACATGATAGAGCAGTGACACATTGCGCCCTCAAAAAACAGAAATCCACAATAGCTGGTTTGCTTGAATGAAAAGAACAAGAGTGAAGGGTCTGACTTGTTAAAGTGTTAAACTTAATGCAAAAAAACTAATCGTACTTTTTATTTAATCACTGTTAAACAAATTTTTACCATGTCATCCTTTGAATATGTTAGAAAGATTTCACTCAACAAAAATAAATCCCTTTGCAATTGCATTTCAAAGTGTTCCTATTTAATTTGTCCTTTTTCGCCTTAGAGCCATGAATCCAAATTTTGCTAGCTGGTACCCCTTTTAATTTAGAATTCAACCTCACTTGCTGTACATTTTGATTCGAATCTTGGTTAAAAAATATCGGCGTGTCAATTGAACCGTCCTAAACAGCTGTGCCTCCCACTATTTCTAGGGTTCTGGTCAGCCCTTTTTCGAGGTAAAGGGCACATTGTTTTCCAGATAAAAAAATAAGGCTGCCAAACCACCCAGAAGCGATTGGAGAAAAAGCCCCACAGAATGTAACAAATAAAGTCTAGATAATTATCTTTTATGTAAATTTATTCTTCAATTTGATTGACAATTATCCCACTTAAATTTTTAAAAGTATTTTTTCCAGTTTAAGAAGATAAAGTTTATTTTAAATTGAGGTATAGATAAAAACAACCTGTAACTTTTTTTACGTACGAGCTTAAACTATCCTGCCTTTTTAAAAAATAAATTATAATAAAGTTTCATCCTCTTAAATTTTTCTGTCTCGCTTTTTTTCTTGTTTAAGTTTGCTAAGTTTTATTATTTTGCTATGTAAGCTTTAATGGGACCGGGACCTACTGTTTAAAGCCAATTCCCAGGGTTTAGAAACAACCAGCTAAACCAACAAAATTAAGAGCTTCTGACTGGTCTTGATTTCGCATTATTCACGGGGTTTTTTTAGTGATGACTTTATATGCTCCTGACTTTTCCTGTTGCAGTTGTTATTGATACATTTGTATACATATTTAAATATATTTATATAAAGAAAACTGTTACTGGGACTATTATTAAACTAGAGTTCAAAAATTTTTTGAAAAATTGCTTTTTGATTCATCTCAATAATTAGTACACATAAGACCGTTTGTGTAAGTATTAACTTTAAATAAATAAAATTTACCATTGTGTACTAAATTACAACATAAATCAAGAACTGAGAAAAAACCCTAAACCCTGGCATTAAACCTCCTGCTTTAATTATATAGCATTCTTAAAATACCTTTTTTTTAAAATGCAAACTCATTTCTTTCTCCAGACTATGATAGAACGTACCTCATTTTACTCACCATGCCGACTTTCACAACACGAATTGGCTAGACATCACCTTCCAACGACAAACAAATTTTAAATATGTGTCTATGCTTTGGAATTTCCTGCTTTTGAAACTGTAATTTCAATCGTAAAATAAAAGTCTTATCTGAACCGTGTTTATCTGAGCGTCTTGGTAAGTAGAAGGAAATGAAAATGACAGGAAATTCAGAATGATGGCACATTTTAGAAGAACGTGCAAGTCATTTTTCTCATATGAATAAGTAATCCCCTTAAAATGTAGAGAGAATGAATCCCGGGTGCCTATTTTTCTGACAAAGCAACTGCATATTTTTTTCCTGACAAAGCAATTTTTAATTCTGTTGAATCCCTATAAGAAGTAAACTTAAAAATGAAACATATGTTACTTGCTTATTCTGCAATCAAAGATTCTAATTTTTTTTCAAGTTTCGAGGTGGAGAAATAGTTACAGCATTTGGGATAGTAAATAATTGCATTGTAAATCTTTAATTCTTATTCATGAAAGTATATACAGTTGAAAAATATATAAATTGTACACTGCATTATTTTTACTTTTTTACTAAATAAAATAGATATTTTTACTTAAAATATTTTTAATATAATATATTATATTTAACGTACGTTTTAGGTTATATAACAACACATTTTGATTAAAAAAGTTTCAAAATGAAAATCTATCGTTTCTAGCAAAAAAATACACTTACACTTACTAAAAATATGTTGCATACTTAATCAGCACTATATGTAGTGCGTTTACAGTGTTAGTGGTTCTAATGACTATTTACATAGTATCTATAATCTTTGCTAGTTTAAAAATGACATTATCTAAATTTTTTGAAGTAATATAAATGGAAAATAAAACTAGAGAATCTTCTGTAGGCTGACAAGTGGTATTACTGATCTCCACAAAATTGTAATATTATACCGAGAAATTAGAAAAGCTAATAAATTACTATTTACATACAGCTTTTGGAAAAATAATAAAATAAATTCGAGTTCTGAAGCATAAAAGAATGATATGCATCAAAAATAAACCCAAACTAGGAAGTCCCAGGAAATTAACAATGAGAACAAACATAATGATTTTTGAATCAGGTTTAAAAAGTTCTATGGGTTAATCTTAAAAAATTTTAAGACTTTGCAATATGATCTTATAACAAAGTAGCTCATGAGGCAGTAGGAAATGTTCTCCATGATGTAGGTTTAATTCGTAGAACCCCGAGGGAAAAGATATTTGTCGGAGGTACAATCAAGAGGCCTGGAAATTGCTTTGACTTACATATATAAACCAACTGATTTTCGGAGTTTTTAAGATTTTGCAATATAATCTTATAACAAAGTAGCTCATAAGACAGTAAGAAATGTTCACCATGATGTAGGTTTAGTTCGTAGAACCCTGAATGTTTCGAATGCTTGGTAGAAATTTTCTTTCCACGAAGCATTCGAAAAATTTTGGTGTAAAAGAAAGAGCTACTTTAGATCCAAATCTCTGAAGCTTGGCGAGAGAAATCTTATTGTTTAGGAAAGAATGACTTTAATGTAGTACGAAAATTGGAATTTATTGTCACTAAAGTGACAGGTTTGACATTAATTGATATGCCGGGGCTTAACTTAGTAATCTGCTTCAGATAATTATACTTAGAGCAAACTTTTCACTTTCAGTAAAATAGCGGCCCAAAATATACTTCTGTAATCACCAGGACATGTTTACTCTACTAGCCTTAAGATGACTGGAACGTCTTCAGAATATGTAAAATTCGAAATTTTATAAAAAGTGTCTGGGTACTTCTGTACACACACACACACACACATATATATATATATATATATATATATATATATATATATATATATATATATTATATATATATATATATATATATATATATATATATATATATATATATATATATATATATATATATATATATATATATATATATATATGGGGGTATACATGTATAGGTCAAAATAATAGGAACACCATTTAAAAACTAGTAGTTCTTCGCTGCCTCTTGCCGCAACAGTGTGCTACCTAATGGTGGTGAAAGGGAAGGTATCAGTCAAGTATATCACAGTGTGAGAGTTGCATGAGAAAATTCTCTTCTCAGCAATGCGGGATTATATCCGATCTCTCTTACTTGAAAAGAGGCAAGATAATTGGTACTAGCCTCGCTGGAGTGCCCATGTCCAGAACAGCTAGCCTTGTGGTTGATTCAAGGACCAATTTGTCAAGGGTTATGACAGCCTACACAAATATGGGTAAAGTTTCTTCTGCGAAGCACAACAGTGGACGGAAATCAAATCTGAAGGACCGTAATAGACGGGTGTTGACGAGGATAGTCGCCTAAATTCCCAAGACTACAATGCCGTAGATAACTTCCGGGAGGAATATCCACCTTCTTAATCTTGTATTCATGAAAACTATTAAACGAGAGTTGCATGCTGTGAGCATTCGTGGCAGAATAGCTATTCCAAAACCATTTGTTTCAGCGCGGAATGCTATGTAGAGACTATAGTGGTGCCAATACCACCTAAACTGGATACAACTGCAAAAGGAACAAATCATATGGTCTGTTGAATCCTCATTTACATTATTCCAGACCACCGGACGTGTGTTCGTCTGACGAACACAGGTCGAAACATTTCGTGTTCTCTGCCTAGTACCAGCCGTGAAACATGAAGGAGGTTCTATGATTGTGTGGGCCTCAATATATTTCCGTGGATTGGGACCTCTCGTTATTTTGAGGGAGATGATCACAGGCAACCTTTATCGAAGCATTCTCTCAGATCATCTTCATCCTGTACTTCAGATTCTCATTGTGGGAGAAAGTCCTGTGTTCCAAAATGGCAACAACCCTGTTCACACGTCTTGCTGTGTTCAGTGAAGTTTACATGAGCATAATGATGAAGTGAAACATCTAACGTGGTACCCTCAGTCCCCTGATCTCATTATTATGGTGCCTTTGGGGGTTATTTAGAGAATAAAATCTATGTTCGGTTTCATCCTCCCCACACACTATCTAAACTCTAGACGGCCTTGCAGAGGAATGGATGTGAATGCCGATAAACTTTGTTCAAAACTTTTATTATTCAACCCCAAGTCCAATGCAAGCTGTCATTAAGGTCAAAGTTAGGCCAACCCCTTATTAATTAAAACATTTTATTTTTCCACAGGTGTTTCTACTTTTTGTCTTTATAGCAAGTAAAATTATCATAAGTTCTCACTGTGGAATAGAATAGCAGAAATCAAGTAATTATAAAAGTACTAATATAATTAGGTTAGTATTATCTGTGTAAAAATGTCTTGAAGCAGTTCCTTTATCTATTCTGTACATCACATACGGTAAACACAACTAAAGATTTAGACTCTTATATCACAAACGATACACATAAATTTTAAACAGAAAATAATTTGGTGTAGCATCTTATATTTAGTTATATTTTTTCAGTTTAACGAATGGAATTTTAAGCTTTATATCTGATGGTCATCATCAAGTTACTCTCAGATGAGGACAATCATAGGGGTAAAGCTAAAAGACTACACGTAAGGTATTGAATCATACTATGAAACTACATTTTACTTTATTGCAGTAAATTAATGAAGAGTATAAATAGTTCTTGTATTGAATTGTTTTAGATTTGTTTGTTGAAATATTAAAAAAAACTATTTTTTTAATTTTTATATTGCTTTTATGTTATTATAATACACAATTACATTGAAGTTTGTGTATATATTTTATTTTGTTTTATTATAATATAAAAAACGAAGCGTACAAATAATTATTTTGCCCACCGCAAATTCATCTTATTAATTATAATTATATTTAAGGGCGAGAGTGTCTTATGATCTGCGCAAAACTGACTGAAAATTCGATATTTACATTTCATAGAATTTAGAATTATAACTAAGAATGAAAAGCAAAAAGTGTTTTTAGTTTCTATCATATTGTAATTAATGGAATTATTAGCGAAAGCAGAATAAAGACTAATTTAGTCAGCGATATACAATATTACAAGAGCATTTGTGGATTTCAATCATACAACATGTCTCTTATATGTCGTAAAATAAAATTCATTGCATAAACCAGCATTGGGAAAGATATATGAAAATTCATGGAATTTCAGAAAATAAATTTATAATATTAAAATTCATGCATATTAGCGAAAGCAGAATAAAGACTAATTTAGTCAGCGATATACAATATTACAAGAGCATTTGTGGATTTCAATCATACAACATGTCTCTTATATGTCGTAAAATAAAATTCATTGCTTAAACCAGCATTGGGAAAGATATATGAAAATTCATGGAATTTCAGAAAATAAATTTATAATATTAAAATTCATGCATATTAGAGAACAAATCTTGACTACACGTTATCTATGTTTCAGCTGACACGTGTATTTAAGCTCAAATATATATTTACCTTCAAGGATGCATGTCGATAGATAAGCCACTCATGTCTTATGAATTGCTTGAATGAAATAGCATATCGATGAACAAACACTTTAAACTAAATTAGCATTTGTTGCAAAGAGACAAAAGACAAAACTCAAATTACCATCATCTCTATGAGAGGGATTCATTATAATTTAACACTCTGGAATAGCCAACTGGCTCTGAAATTATTCATAATGTCCTCAATCGAATTATTGAAAGTACACTTTTAGACTGTGCCACCGCGATTTGCTTGACTAATTGAAAGACCGCTCAAATTTTAATTGTAATGATTCTTATTATAAATTGAAACCCTTCAAGATGGAATCTTTTCTCAAAACTTTGTCTCGGGAAAGGACATTCTTAAATATTTAGACCCACTGGAATAAATAGTAAATGCATCTGTTTAGTTTGTGTAGGTTTCTCTGACCAAAACTTCTCGAAAGTTTTCGCTTGTAGGCTACCATACGTTTCGACGTCGATGCATATTAAAATTATTAGGTGTTTCTGTGCGTATTTCATCAAAACTTTTACAGTCCTTGACAAGTCTTATCAGTAAATGTTGCCTTTTATGGACGATGATAAACTTTTGAAAGCGTGCACGCGGGCCCGGTCATCAATGTCATTAAAAATTCATATCTAAAACTGATTAGGCATGCAGTGCGGAATTTATGGATTAAATATGTCATCTAGTGGTAAACGGCGTTTAAAGAATAAATTGGTTGTTCAGATTGCTCTGGAGTACAAAATTCTCGACCAGTCAAAATCCTTAGTGGTATTGTGAATTCAAAATTAATATTGCAATGTATATTTTACTTCAAGCATGCTAATTTACCTATCTTACTTTAAGTACGCTAATTTACATGTAGGTATGTAAATGGTTTATAACTTTTGAATTACGGTAGACAAAATTGACATATATCTGAATTTTGATTTTAATAATACATATATTTAAAAATACACTTCCAAATTTAGTCTTTTATGGTCATTCATGCTTCGTAAAATAAGAGGAAAATATACATCCTTTCATTTATTTACAAAATCTCTTATTTAATACAGGAGACATCCTTAAAACTATATTCTTAAATTAATCAACGTTTAATAATATTGTGTTCAACATTGTATAAATAAGGTTTGATGAAATAAGACACTAAAATCGGCAAGAAAATAGTTTGTGATTAAAGTATTAATAGTTCATGAAAATTGAATAGTCCAGGTATAGTCATTAATAATTTATCAGTGCACTACATATAAACTAATGGCTTTTAGATTTTTGTTATATATTTAGTATTTATCTAGAAGTAAAATTGGGAATCGATATCTGCCTTAGTTAAATACAACTTATAAAACAATCACTTACGCTCAATATATACACAGTATTAGGATGACTTATTTGTCTTCCAATCTTCAATATTCTAAATTAGTTCTGACAGGGGTAAGGCGTCCTCTAGGTCATCTCAGGCTTAGTTATGCATTTTAATGCCAGGTGTTTTATACAATAAAACCCCTTTATAGAAAAAACTACACATAACGAACTTCCCGATATAATGAACAAAACTTTTCGCCCCAATGTTTCCCTACTATTTTAGTGGTAACTTATCGCTCTACACTAAACCTCCAAAATCTTAGAAATCGTCTACAATGACACTTTTTTTTAGTAGAGTGCAATATTTTTATGTTTTGAATCTTAAAAATTGAATTTAACGTATTAGTTTTATTTCAGTTTTCCAATATTTTCTGTTTTAGGTCTTATAAATCCGATGTAATGAACCTTTTTATTCACTTTTTTGCAGTATTTCTATGTTTAAAATCTAAAATATAGGAAATAAAGAACCTTTTATTCAGGTATTTTACAATATTTTTATTTAAATATTTTTTGTAGCTGGGAACACAGTAGCCCAGTAGCGTGGGGTAGCGCTCCACGCTTCAACGGCATAGGTCCAAGGTTTGATCCCCGGGCTGGGCAAGGTTGATTTGGCCTTTCATCCTTTCAGTGGGTAGATAAACTGTGGACCAAGCATGCTTGAGAACTTAACACTGTGGTTCCGCGTAAGATTGACCAACATATGGTTTGCACCCAAGGACTTTGGTCTCGGAAACGGAGATTTGCACCGTAGGCCCTAGCAACCTAGGGGTTTTTGCGCCGGAGTTTAGTTTTTTAGAGAAAACAGTACTTAGTCTCTAATATCATAGTAATAAGCAATTTCATAACAAATTATTAAGTTTTGTCCTTACAAACTGTAAGCACAAAAGTTTTGGAGTCCTTTGTGTTAGACAATGTAATTCAACACTTTAAGCGTATTCTATTTTATATTAAAAAATATTGCTAAGTAATATCCAGGTGATTTAAATGTAAGAAGCCTCAGAAGAAACTTGAATGGCTTCATACGGGAGAGGGAGTTGTAAGTTAAATAAAACAGCCAGTATATTTAAGTAAATTTAATGCTTAAGTTACTCTAAAAAGGATTATACCTCAGTTCAATCCTCTAAAGAGTGTTATTAAACGACTTTCAAATCTACATGATAAATTTTATGTTCACTGTAAAAAACTGCTAAATGAAGATAAGTTTCGAGTATATTTAAAACAAAATTTATAGTATGGTAAAAATAATAAATATTTTTTATGTATCCTATCATGTGTCTAAAAAAGTATTCCAGTTTTTATTGATACAGTAAAAGTAAAAGGTTTAAATTTTGATCAATATTTTATAAAATGTCTCTTAGTCTTAGTAATGGCTTTTAATCTTGATAGCTTACTTGAAATAAGTTTTAGCTATTAGTTTTACACTTTCTATTTTACACCAGTCTCTTCTAAAGTTCTCTTTTGTGATATCTTGTGTTAGTTGTCTTTTACTTTATAATTTCTACGAAATCCTTTTTATAAATGATACTATTTATATCTAGAAACTAAGAATTTTTTCCAAGTACTTTTGGTGCGTGGTTAAAAAATACTATGGTTTTTACAGCTCTATTGTTTTGAGGCATTATCTCGCGCAAACACAAAACCAGTCGATAATCCCTTCAGATTCAGCCATTGGAATATAAATTTCTTTTGAAAATGTCAATATATATGTTTTGGTATATCATGCTATGTATAAAATTTACTTTACTCTCTCTCTCATAAGACATGTACTCCTAAACCATGACAGAACTTCGAGGGAAAGTCAAATATATCTCTCTTCCAAATCTTTCTTTTGTTTTCTCCACAACCTGCCATTACCATACACCCTAAATAAGTTATACTTACTTTCATCACTAAAAATATTTTTTTTCTAATATCTAGGGGCTTGCATATATATCCTATATTGCCAATGATACCCGATCACTTGCGATTTTAGACATTTTGTTGAATATCTACAAAATATACGAGGAATTATCCTGAAACTTCAGACGTGTAAACAGTATGGTAGACGTCATATATTTCACCTACGAATTTGTCCCGAATACCCAAAGTGGACTGTCAACAAATTGTTAAATTAGTTATTAAATATAAATATTTAAGTAAATTTAATGCTTAAGTTACTCCAAAAAGGATTATAACTCAGTTCAATCCTCTAAATAGTGTTATTAAAAGACTTTCAAAACTACATGATATGTTTTATTTCCACTGTAAAAAAGCTACTGAATTAAGGTATACTTCGGTTACATTTAAAACGAAATTGAATAAATTTATAGTATGGTAAATATTTTAGATGCATCGTACCATGTGTTGAAAAAAGTATTCCAATTATTATTGATACAGTAGAAGTAAAAGGTTTAAAATTCGATCAATATTTTGTAAAATGTCTCTTAGACTTAATAATGCCTTTTAGTATTGATATCTTACTTGAAATTAGATTTGGCTATTAGTTTTATGCTTTCTATTTTACACCATTCTTTTTTAAAAAAAATTTTTGTGGTACCTATTGTTAGTTGTCTTTTTTTTTATTCTACCAAATTCTTTTTATGAATGATAATATTTATATTTAATAACTAAGGGTATTTTTAAGTACTTTTGGTGCGTTGTTCAAAAACCAAACCATGGTTTTTACAGCTTTATTATTTTGAATCATTATCCTACATAAACACAAAATCAGTCAATAATCCTTTCAGATTTAGCCATTGGAATATAAATTTGCTTTGAAAATGTCAATATATATGTTTTGGTGTATTATGCTATCGATAAAATGTACTTTATTTACTCTCGCATAAGATATTTTAAAATTTTTAAAGTTACAAAAATTCATCTGATTGAAAGACAAAAATCTTGTTTAACTTTCAGTTAATAAAACTTTTCCTACATTTAAAATCAAATTTAAGTATTAATTTAAATATCGTAATTTTTCAAAAAACTGAAAATGGTCAAAGTTAATTGTTTTTTCTTTAAACGTCAAAAAAGGATGCTTAAAATAGGATGCCCATAAGAGAGTCAAGTTTATTGAAATTAAAATTTTGCAATATGGTTTTGCATTTAAGGACTAGCTTGATAAAGTCTGATATACCTTGATAAAGCCTAGAGTAAAATTAGGTTTGCAATAAATAAAAACTTCAGGTCATTTTTAAAACTTTTGCGAGTAAGGTGGAATATATTCTAACTGAGTATTAACATGTTCTTCAGTGAGGAGGCATTTATCTTAATTATTAACATACGCCTTTTAGAAAGCAACAGGCTTAATTTAACATATTTGTTGACCAAATATGTCAGCTTAACATATTTGTTGACTATTTTGTTGTAGGAGCATCATATAGGTAACTATGCTCCAACTTTGTTCCCTATGAATTAACAACACAAATAGCAACCAAGTCTTTTCGTGGAATTTAAACCCATATCCTACAACGTAGCAGGCGGACGTTCTGACCTCTAAACTGATCAGGTGACATATTAACATTTTACGTTGTTACGAAATTACTTTATTTGAAAAAAAGTACTATTAAAGAGACAAAAACCAAACATAAACAAAATGTTTTGCCTTTTCATTCACTTGTCCGAGAAATTTAAATCATCAGTTTTTAAGTCTTGTCCTCAAACACTTTTAAAGAACTAAATCAAATTTGATGTCACTTAAAATTTATTTTAACTATTTTTATTAAATTAGGAGCCTTGTGGGATGTTCATGTGACAGAGATTATTAGCATATACCTTGATAAAGCCAATATAGTAAAATTAGGTTTGCAATAAATAAGAACTTCGGGTAATTTTTAAAACTTTTGTAAGTAAAGTGGAATATATTCTAACTGAATATTAACATGTTCTTCAGTTTGGAGGCATTTGTCTTAATTATTAGCATACATCTTTTAGAAAGCAGCAGGTATTTGTTGACCATTTTATTGTAGGAGCATCATATAGGTAGGTCAAATTTGCTCCCTGTGAATTAACAACACAAATGGCAACCAAGTCTTTTCGTGGAATTTAAACCCATATCCTACAGCGTAGCAGGCGGACGTTCTGACCTCTAAATTGATCCGGTGACATATTAACATTTTAGGTTGTTACAAAATTACTTTATTTGAAAAATAGTACTATTAAAGAGACAAAAAACAAACATAAACAAAATGTTTTGCCTTTTCAATCACTTGTCCGACAAATTTAAAACATCCATTTTTAAGGCTTGTGCACAAACTCTTTTAAAGAACTAAATCAAATTTGATGTCACTTAAAATTTATTTGAACTATTTTTATTAAATTAGGAGCCTTGTGGGATGTTCATGTGACTGAGATTAAGTTAAAAAATTAAATAATAGAGTTTTTAATTATTAAATTAGGAGCCTTGTGGGATGTTCATGTGACTGAGATTAAGTTAAAAAATTAAATAATAGAGTTTTTAATTATTAAATTAGGAGCCTTGTGGGATGTTCATGTGACTGAGATTAAGTTAAAAAATTAAATAAAAGATTTTTTTAATCATAAATTATCCAAAAGTCAAGTACGTGTTTTCAGTCCATTATTTATCATCGTCTTTTTACATTAGAAGTATGCTCTCCTTACTCCCAGAGATACATTTAATCAAAATAGGCATAGGCTGTTAAAAACTGAAAATAACTTTAAAGTACGATAAATCATTTTTTAGGTGCAAGCGCATGTATTACTTATCTCTACTTGCTTTAAAATAAATCATTTAAAAAGTTGTCTTACAGACGTAACAATGGTAACAATGTTCGACATGAATAGGATAACCTTCTAATCCCCTGTATAATAATAGCCTAAATTATTTGTCCGCCTGTCCTTGAATTTATGAAGCGGTTAGACCTGGAATGGATAGGGTCTTCCATATTGGATTCTTAATGAGTTAGGGTTAGCAAAATTCAAAGCAAGTATTTAAAACGTTCGAAATCTACCTCTCACACCTTTTCGAGCTTTTAATACCATTATTTCAAGCCCTATTTTCCCTGGCTAAGAGTAGGCTATTAAGTTTATCCCATATTAAATAGGTAAAAAAAATATAATTTTTTACTAGCATTGTGACGGCATTTCTTTAACAATATTCTTTAATCATTTCTTATTTTAAATTATTCAAATATAGTCTACATTATTTTCATACGTTTTATCACTGAACTGAGATATTACGTAAATAATTTTCTTTCATATTTCGCATAAATAATAGATTACTTACATATGTGATAATTTTAAATTTAATCATCGATTATTTTTTGTTAAAAGTAAAATTTTATCACCGGTATTGACAATCAATTTTTTTCATTAAAATCTAGGAGTCTATTTCACAGACTAAAATATACCTAGAGTTTAAGTTATATATATTTGAAAATTAAGAAGTTTGTTCGTTTTTGTGTTTATTTTTTATACATAACCACACGGTTGGATAAATGAAATCAACGTGATTCTAATCTGCATTCACAGTATCAGGAGACATTAGAGGAGTATGAAGATTAAAAAAAACTCATTGCACGTGTACCAGATAATTCTCAGCCAAAAAACAAACCAATTTTTTTTACCTATAGGGTACTTTACAATTCTGGAAAATTAAAAATTCTATTAATCCCATCATATGACGGGCTATATCCTAGTGTTAAAATAATGAATTTGGCCCAGAAAATAAAGCTTGTATCACGACTGCACTTTTGTTCCGTCAAATCTTAACACCAGAGAAAGGGTTAGAGGAATAATTATGAAGCCTGTGGATTATCGCACACCGCGTGAAAAAGTGAGTGGTTTGGTCCATTTATTTACTCTGCCCTTTATCAAGGGCTTCTGGGTATTGGGTTAATGGGTCTGTTTGCTACCAAAGTGCTGTCCAGAGGGTTATAAAAGAAGCATTACCCCGATCAACCCCTCGTTTTTATGAGCAAAGATGCCCTTAGACAACGTATTGGTAATTATTTCAAGTCCATACACCCCACGGCAGTGAAACAGAGGGACTACAAATAATAACAAATAGGATATTACACATAGTATTATACCCTGTTTATGAGCTTCAAAATTTTACACACGTAAGTTTATCTTGAGATTTGTCTTGCTTCAAAAATTTTTAAGACCAGTGGTCAGGGAATTTTAGTTAACCATAGAACGCTATTCTTAAGTCCCAGAGACGTTTTGTAATTAAAATAAGCTGTTTAAAGGGGAAAATAACTTTAATGTTCAACAAATCATTTTTAAGGAAAGAGTGTGAGTTATGTGAGCTTTCCTGTTTAAGAATATATTTTTAAAACTGTCTTGCATATGTAACAATAGTAAAAAAGTTTCAACAAAACAAAATGGCGATGCAGGGTTGCTGACAAATGTTACCATCAATAACATTTTTCAAAATTTTTTAATTTAAGTTACAGCGTGAGAAATTAAACATGTATTCACATATTTGCAAAACATCGAAAATATAAATAAACTAGTCGGCTAAAATTTTCATTTCAACAAAAAATAATCGATGATTAAATTTAAATCATCACATATGTACCTAATCTATTATTTAAGCCAAGAAAATTATTTACGTAATATCTAAGTTCAGTGATAAAACGTGTGAAAATAATGCAGACGATACTTAATAATGCAAGAAAAAATGTTATTTTTACCTATTTATTATAAGATAAATTGATAAATTTAAGCGGCTGCTCTTAAACGGGCAAAACAGGGATTGAAATAATGGCATTTAACCCTCGAAAAGTGGGGAAGGGTTTGATTTTAAAAGTTTTAAAGACTCTCTTTGGATTTTGCTAATCAAGAATCCAATATGGATACCTCTATCCATTCCAGCTCCAACCGCTTCATAAATTCGATGACAGACGGACAGATAACTTAGGCTATTATTATATAGAAGATTCTTCAGAGAAATATAGTTTGCTTGTTAGCTTTTTTATTTTTATTGTTTTTACTTTTCGAGGAAATTTTCAAACTCTTTCATGTGACTCTTTTTGGTTTGAAAGATTTTTTAAACGATATCATATTCTATATAAAACAAATTGTGCTTTAAATTTTCAGTATGAGACGACAAAATCATCAAACAAAACATTTTATATGTTGAGTTCAGCATTTCCTTATCAAAATATGAAAATAAGCAGTATCTAAACATCATAAATATATTTTATTTCCTCCAAAAATGTATAGTTTGTTTCAAATAATGTAAACAACAATCGAGAGAAAAATTATCGTGTTTAGATAGAAAGTAATGTGTATGTATAAATGTATATGTATGTGCATATATGCTTATGTGTATGGAGGGAGTTTTCTTCTCTATAATAGAGACTTGAAAAAAAATCCGTATGAGAATGTCACATGACATAACGGAAAATAAAAGTTTTTAGATTTTATACTTGTTGTCTAGTAATATTCTCTTAAATCATACCAAAATCTCTTATAAATAAAAGGACACATCATTTGATGTCATTTTGGTTAATTTTAAGAAGTTGACATAATTCATCAACCTGACCAAGAAATTTGGTACTATGTATGTATTACACAATAAAATATTTTACAGAACATCTGATCAATCGATTAAGTCAAATATTTGATACAAACCTACAGTTTTGTTGTAAAATTCTACGTGTCCAGTTCATTTCGTTTTAGAGTGATCTTGTTCATATAGAAATAACATTTCTTCAGGCTTGGAGAAAGTTTTATTAGCTTTTTAGGGTTCTTTAATTCTTAAAAATCACTTGATTCGGGAAATACTCCACAATATTTCATGATATCTTTGATAGTAAAACTGACGCTTTATACGAATAGAGTTACGTAATTTCAACAACATGATGCGTCAGACGTAATTCCAGAAAGGTTTTTCTAGCTTAGAAAATTCTAAAACAACGATATTCATCCAAATTTTTAGGTAAATTATTGTAATACACTTTAACTATACTTTATATGTAAGAAAATTAAAATCTATTGAATCTTCAATATGTAAATAATGTAATAACAGGTAACTTTAACTCCCATTGTGAACCAAAAAGCATTACAACCATTGAAGCCATGGTGGTAGGATAGATTTATTTCCACAATCAACAAAACATTAAAATATTTTATAAAAATAATATTACATAAGCCAAAAGACTATAGACAAACAATATTTTACAAATGACAAACACAGCTACACATTTTAGAAATACAATACTTTTACTTGTACTAAGTGAAATGAGCTTCAGTAGTAAAATTAATTTTTCACTCCTTTATTAAAGAAAACACTTCCTTGTCACAAATTTCTTTTTCAGGAGTTTGGGACAAGATAGCTTCAAATACATACATGTAAGGAAAATTTTCAGGGGTTTTCACAACTTAAATCAAGGGCTAAAAATTCCCACTTCATTTTGCATTCCCCTTTTTAACCCCCTAACCTTATTTTATCATTGGGGCTACATTTTACGCCCTCAGAGAAGCTGCCTGACCAATTATAACTTTACATGGCCCTAGCGGATAATTTAGGAAATTTCCAAACAAAAAGGAGGTACACGCTGTCGGAGGCAGATATTTTCCCACAGATGTTGACCCAGGTGTTAAGGGTCTTGTACATAAAACTTCGTGCTATCTGACCCTTCAGTTTGTCCTGTCCCTATGATTAAGTGTTAACCCGTCCTCCAACGTTATCTTAATAAAGGTCTTTAGCTAAAACGGTATCATTTTTATGGCCATGACTGCAAACACCCATCGAGAAGTCCGTCTCATTACATACATACATAAATACATGCATATACAGATAAGTGTAATGTATTAAAATTATTTCACTTTAATGTCTTTAAAAAATCTCCTCTCCCATACTAATTCCTTAAAATTTATTTTCCTAGCTACAGGGATCATTGAGATCTTAATCAAAGGAGTGCCCGAGACTTAAAATTCTTCTAACCCATCTCCCTAAGCAATCATGCAATAGATGCAATTTTTCTGTCCCCTCACCACATTTCCCAGCTGTCGCCAGCAAATGGTTCAGAATTTCCCTTGATCTAACAGTTAAATTCGCTGACTAAGTTTCCGTTTCTCTAGGAAATATTTTGTCTTTGTCTCGCTGTGAGGTCTAAATCTGTTCCAGCACGTGGTTTCGTGCACATTCTCATGTCTGCCGCTGACTAATGAAGATGTAATAAAAATGTTCAATTAGACTTGGATTTGTGTTCCGTTCTCTTCAATGTGGCCCGATTACATCTTATTTTATTACTGCTAGCTGTTGAGGCTTCTCTTTGCCCAGTAGCCCGAGCAAGTAAAATCAATAGGGGATACATAATTATTGTGACCAGCAGTTATTATTTTACTAAATTACATACATTTGCTTACCCTTGAATTTTAATAGTGTTATAGATATATAAATAATACAGAAAAATCACTGTTTATAAAGAAAAATAATACTTAGTAGAAAATTCCTTCCGCAATTGTTCAAAATAAATTACGTTGTGGTCACGCTACAGAACTACCAGAAACGTTATACCAAATCAATATTTCCCCCTCTTTGACCCCAGCAATCCATAACTTGGGACTCATAACTCAGCAAGCGCTGGGATACTTTATACAAGCAACCCTGGAACAGCATGAGTCACCCTTGGTGTAGACTTTTATCGCCATTGGTCATCCTCATTCGGCTTTTAGTGTGGTTGCCCCGGCCTGTTAATAGAGGCTATTCAGAGAAGAAAGTGGAATCAGGGGATTAGAAAAGCCATATCGACCCCATTGAACCCAACTTTTATGGAAGGGAAACATATATCACAAACAAGGGAGGGGGAATGTTTCGAAGGAGGATAAAGATGAGATTACTCTTTCTCACAGATGTTCACTTCCTTATTTTTCTACGAAAATTCCCTGCAAGTAGTTTTGTGCATGGGATATATTGCAAATATCTTTTCAACTGATAAATATTCTCATTTTCAAATTCATATCACAATTATTGATGGCATGGAGAAACATCGTTATACATAGAAACAGGTAAATATAAAGATATAAACTTTTAAGCTACGTTTAAGTTCCCTATATACCTTTATTCAGATACGTAAAATCTCAAATGTACTATGTATGTTATGTATATTACCTTTGATCATCTCAAATGTACTATAATATACTATGTAATGTTCTATACATGGAAGTCAAATTTTAAACTTCCCCTATGTTTCCCGAAATTTTCTTGTAAATTTAACGGATGTGATATGTTACTACTATATCTCCAGCTGTCAAAAATTCTTATCATTAACTCAAATAAATATGGTATTCATTTACTGCATGAAAAGCATTGATAGGTATTGAAACAAAAAATTTTAACTATTCAAACTTTCAAACTGTATTTAAATTTGCGTGGTATTCTGATACTCAGAACCTCTTATTCTATAGATAGACCTCTTAAGGATAAAAATTGCTTTATATTTTATAAAAATGTCTTGTTAAAAATATTATGTATGGAGTACCTTACCATCTGTTTATTTTTAACTCAAATAAACATGGTATTGACTGACAGCATAAAGAAGCATTGTTATATGTGGAAGAAGATAAATTTAAACATATGCAAAAATTTAAGTTACATTTAAAGTTGTTCGGTTACTATATTCAAATACCCTTACATTTCTGCAGTAATGCGTTCTCTCACGTGGTATTTATTAGGTTTATTTTGAAGTACTCCTAAATTTTCCCGTTGATTTTCTTAATTCAGACTCTTGAGATCACCATTTATCCTCAAAGGTCTCATTTAAAGATTCCTAATAATATTTTAGAGTTCTATGGTAGCAAATTTAGCAAATTAAATGTACCTGCGCTTTACTACATTATTGTGTTTATATTCATTATGTGTTGCCAACATACATTACACCAATAACGCCTATTCTGGTACCTCACACATCAGTGTTTTATACATACAGATATGAAAATAGATAAATTTCAGTGCAAGAAAACTTTTAAACAAAATTACACTTGCTGTTATCTGATTATTCAGTTAAGATACTTTTGTCTAATTTGTTTATTATAATAGAATAAAATATTCTCTACATTGGAACCATAAAAACGAAGTAAATATTTTCAATTTTTAATTTGCCTCAAAATATTTGGTGATTTTTTTAAAACATTACTTTGTATAGACAGAAATATATAAAAAATATATAAAGCGGTATTGATGTAAAAAAAATCCAGCTATTTACAAATCTATTATTTTGAGTGAGTACGATGATTTTCATAAAGAAAAATTTAATTGGGAGAGTAAGGTGTGTAGAAATTTTAGTCTATTTTTATTTTTTGAGGGGGAGAAGAAGATATCAGATCATTGAGTCTAGATTACCTTTATCCGGAAAGGAATCTAGCAGGATAAATTCCACTTCGAACCCCATAATACCCAAACTTATTTTTGTTAGTTTTCCTGGGTTCAAAACCTTAGTATATTGCAGTTATTTCCTATCATTAGACTTTATAAGAGAAAATTTAATTGGAAGAGTAAGGTTGTAGAAATTTTATTCCATTGCTTTGGGAGGGGAGGTGAAAAAAACAGATTATTGGGTCTGAACTACCTTTATCCGGAAGGGGTAACTATACTAGGGGACTCTAGGTGGAATCTATTTTTATATTTGTCAGTACATACCATTAAGTATAAAAAAGGAAAGACTATTAAAATTTCTTTGATTGGTATACATGCATGAATCATATATCATCAAAAAATAATACTGTAGTTAAATGCACAATTATACAGTGTAGAAAATTAATATTAAATTATGAAGATATCTTAGATTTGAAATAATAATATTCTGTTATTAAATTGACCTTCCCTAATAATTAACAAAATTAGTTTTTGATGTTACTGATTAAAAAAACTATTACGAACTTCCAGACTCTAATATTTAAATAAACACAACGTTTTTTATGCATGTTTTCTTTACTGTAATATAAATTAATTTATACAGGATCACCATGATGTAAAAATCAATAAAACAGTATATTTATTGGAAGGTCAATGTTTTGTCAAAGATGAACTGATTATGTCGAAGCCAAATAACCTTTAATTGCTGTTGTTTGGTCTCCCAGATTTCATCCCTAAACATTTCCATCTCCTCCTAATTATAACTCATCCGTGCGCCTCTCAGTACCTTACTTTAGGGTGCTGTCAAGATCATTTTCCAAGTTGCAAGCTAGTTAAGAATTAATTAAAAGAAAGAACTGAAGAACAGGAGTTAGCTCTATCTCACAAACTTTAGGGTGCTAACAAGATCCTTTACCAAGTAGCAAATTAGTTAAAAATTAATTAATATGAAGAACTGGAGATGCTTTATCTCACAAAATACTCCACAGTAGTTAATAAATAATACAGATAATTTTTAAAAATTCACTATGAAAAACCTTTATATGATTTTTCGTTTGTAGCATTTTAGTAAGTACGCCTGCTAAATTATTTTTTCTTGTATTCATATTTTAAAGTTGTCTGTAATATACACTATCATCCGATTAAAAAAATTTTATCATTTTAATTTTCAATTCAATAAATTTTTATTCATTTAAAATTCATTTTTTTTCTTGTCCCTTTCCCTTAGATTTACAGATATGATAAAAGCAGAACATATTTCACCCTCGAAAAGCATTCATCTAAAAAACCTTCCACATGAAACCCCTTTAAATGTTCTACGGCGGCAGCCATCAACATTTATCATTCATTATTCCGAGTGTTTTTATTATTCAACAGATATCAAATGCGGAACTTTCACCCGCATTCGCTAAAAATTATTCATTTACAACGACCTTCCATTTTTACTCCTGTTGCCATCCCGAACAACAAAATAGCAAACCAAACAACGCTATTTACCATAAAAATTTTACCCGCAGCCTTTTCATCCATTTATTACAAGATCTAATCTCGGGTGCTAGTGTCGGCTCGCTTTGTTTTGTGGTATGCCAGTTGTTCGGCCTGGGTCTGTTGCGGAGATATACGGCGCCCCAGCCGGTTTTATTAGTCCGAAACTGGCAATGGGCTGCCAGTAACGCGCCGAGAATTCTATCTTTATTCGGCAATTCCGGCGCACACCTGGCAATCAGGTTCGGACTTTTATGTTCGCGCCACCTTGTGCTCGCTGCTGGAAGTAATGTCTGTGGTTGTTAAGTAGAAAGCAAAGGCAGACCACTCACTGATCGAGTTGAAAGCTGGGGGAACCAGGAGGCTTTTACTTCGCTACGCTGGCGAGAATTTTTTCGCTTTCCTCACATTCAGAATTCCGATTCATCAGCTATGACTTCAGACCTTTAACCTTTTCCAACATTTATTACATGTATATGAGAGAAAAATATAATTTTGTGAACAGTTCACTTTAAAAGGGCATTCTGGATTATATGGAAAATATAGAATTTTTCAACATTATCCTAGTAAGTGTAATTCTAGAACCCTCATAGGAGGCTTGAATGGTTTGGGTTTGGTAAGAGGCTGCAAATTTAACATAACAGTGCATTTAAAAGATAAATTTTATACTTTTATTCACACATTCGTGACTGGCAATTTTTTTCTGTTAATACTCAAAAACAGCGAAAACAATGCAATTCTACATCTGGGTACCGCAAATTTGTATTGTTAAGGCCAATATAAAGATTTAGTGGTAAAAAGATCAATTATGAAAGCACTCAAATATTAAAATACAACTTAAAATAAAACAATAAAAATAAATCACATTTCTCTCTCATTCTTTATACTTATATTCACACATTCGTGACTGGCAATTTTTATTTCTTTTAATACTCACCAATAGCAGAAACAATGCAATTCTACATCTGGGTGCCGCAAATTTGTATTGTTATGCCCAAAGGTTATAAAAATTTAGTGGTAACAAGATCAATTATGAAAGCACTCAAATATTAAAATGCAACTTAAACAATAAAAATAAATCACATTTCTCTCTCATTCATATTTTCTCAGGATAACACATGTGATAATGTTATCTCTTTCAAAAACGGAATTTACAGGACGGGAATTCACGTCATTGGCAACCAGGAATAAAATTTGAAATGACGTGAATTCATGTCAATGGTCGCGAATGCGTTAACATATTAGACTGTCATATTACTATGACTATGTTTTATAGGGCACAAATGGTACATACATTATTATAAATGGTGACAAAAAATTAACAGTTTAGAGATAAAAGTTAAACTCAAAGAAAATACTTAGTTTCTGTATACACTATTCCGATAAATCTGAGAAAACAAATTTTCTGTCTTGTGCTATCAATGGTTATCAAGAAATATATTGAATTTGAAGTTACTTATGTGTAAAAAGTGTTATTGAAGGTAAAATGTTTTGAAAAATTATTTTCAACTATACTTTTTACTTAAAATAGTAAGTGGTTAATCTGATAAATGTTTTCTGAATATCTGTAGTTGATGATTAAAATTGTTCTTCAGATATATAGAAAGCTAAACATTCTTGTAGAATGAAGAAGTCAATTATTTAATGAATTGCAGTCATTTAATTTTAAGATACTATTTAGATACACTTCTCTAAAAATGCAGAATTCTCAGTTCATTTTTTTTTCAATTTCCATGATGGTAGAAATTGAATCATAGTAACAAAATTTTGCTTCTCCATTGAAATAAATTAAATTAAAAATTTTTTAATAAAGTTCAACGAGTAAATTAAGAGATATTTTCCATTCCATCACAACTAGACGCTATTAGAGAATTATACTTTATCTATTGGGGAAAATTAGAATCCTCTATGCTTATTTTTTTTAAATAAAAACATCACAAAGCCAAACAAAATGCATTTGGGTTACATTAACAGTTTACGCAAAACTGTTAAACTAAGTAAATACATATCACGTATTACCAGTCACATTTCTGTTTTTAGATCTTTATAAAAATGATGTTTTTGAAATCATTTGTTCTATTTTTAGATCATAATTCATATTCAAAATTTTAAGTTTTTTAGTATAATGTTATTATTGGTATATATATATATATATATAAACATACACACACACATATATATATATATTTTTTACACATAATCAATTTAAAACATGTTTTTACTAAATGTTACATGATAAAGTTTGAATGGGCATAAAGGATATAATTATAATACGTTCTATCTTAGTCAATGAAAGTAACTTTTTAACAGGAGATGAATGATCTAGTACTGAGTGTAATAAAATAAAATAAGATATGCAGAGAAATAAGTGTAATTTTTTCACTGCCCATTTTTTTCAAATGTCATATGTTTAAGAATATTTCCTATTTAAACATGCTATAAATTGAAAAATATATTTTCCAATAAAGCATTTATAGGTATAAGGAAAATAAATAACTAAATTTTTATTCAATGCCCTAATGCTATAGATAGAGCTCTTCTTTTCGGTACAGGAGTTCACGGGTTGAAATATCACTGCTGCCATATATCACTTCTGTTCATAGCCGTTCGGAATCAGTATTAAGGATTAGGTCCTGGTCTCATTAACCCTCATGTAGCAGAAAAAGTAAACTGTATCACTTTAAACCAAAAACCATTGTTATGTTGAAACTGGAAATGTCTATTGTGTATATGCCAGCAATAAGTAAGAATAAAATAACACCTTGCAATTGCTTAATAAAAGAAAGCCGATGAAAAATGCAAAATCTAAGTAATTTTAAAAAATCAAAAAACAATATAAGAAAATCCGAGTCACCCTTGAAGCCGGGTAAAAGAAAAAAAGTAAAAAGTAAACCCTAGGCACTCCAAACCAAACCAATGCCATAGTACGGCGTTTTCTTGCAGCAAATGTTATGACTATTTAAGTATAATGCCTTGCTTTTCCTGCAACCCAAATTTCATTTTCAAACTGTTGGACCCTGTTTATTTTGTAAGGAAAAGAAAAATATCTTGAAATAATTTCAAAGAAAATAATACTTTAATTAATAAAATAATTATTAAATAAAATATAAATTAATAAAATATAAATTAATAAAATTATTATTAAATAAAATATAAATTAATAAAATTATTATTAAATAAAATATAAATTAATAAAATATAAATTAATAAAATTATTATTAAATAAAATATAAATTAATAAAATATAAATTAATAAAATTATTATTAAATAAAATATAAATTAATAAAATATAAATTAATAAAATTATTATTAAATAAAATATAAATTAATAAAATATAAATTAATAAAATTATTATTAAATAAAATATAAATTAATAAAATTATTATTAAATAAAATATAAATTAATAAAATTATTATTAAATAAAATATAAATTAATAAAATTATTATTAAATAAAATATAAATTGATAAAATTATTATGAAATAAAATATAAATTAATAAAATTATTATTAAATAAAATATAAATTAATAAAATTATTAATAAAATATTAATAACCAAATGAAATGCTATGAAGATAAATAAAATATAAAAAATAAAATAATAGAAATTAGTTTTAATAGGAACATACTTGTATGCCTTGATATTTAAAAGGCTAGGGGCAAGTTGCAAATTCACTTAAAATAACAGAAGTTAGTTTAAATATTCCTATTAATATGTGATATGCATTGTTTTTATTACATCTATTGCTACTATATCAATTAATGCAAATTTCTGTAAATTCAGAATTGCTTAAAAGACATCCTGAAAGAACTGCTTTATATCATCAATCATTCTATGTTCTCTTATATGGAATCAAATTATATATTAATACATTTGCTCTTTACTGATTGATCCATCATTTATAGTTTTCTAGGTTGCAAAACTATCTCTTAAATA
>CM063498.1:151442537-151470037 GCA_032207245.1 Pardosa pseudoannulata | reverse complement strand
GAACCATAAACAGCTAATACTAGTTGTACAGCATATAAAAATAATAATGATGATAAAAAAATTAAAAGAAGAAAATATATTGAGCTACTTATTTTTAATATTATATCCAAATACTTTATAATGTTTAAAGGTCTTTTAAAAATATAAAAAAAAATTATTTTGAATCCTTCATTTACCTGTCTTTTCTATGCATGATTATAACAACAAGAAAACAGAGCTATTTATACTACCCAAATGTTGTATTTCAATATAATTTTCTGCAAATTTTACCGCAAATAATCAAATTGATTAATTTTTCTATAAACCACTTCAGCTTGTCTTAAAAATTTCTTAGTTTAGTATCTAACAGTCTTATTATCTCTACATTTTCCATGGAATAAATAATCTTATTATTTAAATTGTCTCAATATTCGTTTGTAATCTAAAACATAAACGATAATATTTGATATAAATTTATATTAAAAATACCTTTTTACATAAATATATATTAAAAATACCTTTCGAAATCTTACTGTATGATTTTCTATTTTAAATGTCGATTTTGGGTTTTTCCCATATGTTAAATGAATAAGGACTCATAAATGGGTATTAAAATGTATTTTTGTATATGAAAAAAAGAAGAGTTTTGTTGAATTTCAATTTCATGAAAAAAAAATTACAGAAATTTTACAGCTTAATAGAGCAAGAAAATATTTTGAGGTACACACAAAGAACATATTTGTGTAGCCATTTATTTTATGTTTTTCTCTGAGATTCCATTTAGACTATAAAAAGATATGATCTTGTTAAATATTTTTAGTTTACATCGGGTATTCCAATTTAAATGCATTTATGTAAAAATAAAAACAATTTTCTTATTCCTTGTAACACTTCTGGAAGTAAGCATGAATTTGATTCGAGTTACTATTTCTGTCGAAGAGAAACAATCCCAAGTATCTCTCGGGGTCATCTTTTAAATCTTTGTGCTGTTGAATTGCTCATATAAATGTTCATGTTTTGTTCTATTATTAACTATAAACCTTCAAATTAAAAAAAAAGACTTCGAGAAGATTGATGAATTCTAAACGTTGTAACAGCGAATAAGAGGCAAGGACTGGCAGAAACAGAGAAGTGTTGCTCTTTGTGCAAATTAGTGCTTTAAAACTATCATACCAAAACAAATTTTTCTACATAATGTTACTTACAAATTAAATCTGTATTTAGATCTCTGTAAATTAATTGGATAACATTTTATTTAAGTTTATTTTAAATTTACTTTTTTAAAAAATATGTGTTCTAATGAAAAAAAATTTTTAACCTTAACTTGCTTATATGAGATAATTTCTCATTAAATATTTTACATTATGAATAAAAGTAGTTTAAAAATTCTAATAAAATGTATTTATGAGGCATTATATCCACAGAATATTTTAAAGAATAACACAAAGTACCTACACACCTCAGTTCACAGGGAGAAAAACGGTCGAAATGGCTAGTGAACATTCTAAATCTTTTGATCAGTCCTTTCCTGTACAAACATTATCATTGTAGTAAAAACCGTTTTACAGGTATGAAGGAAATGTTTTCAAGGGAACTGGGACGTTTTGGACTTCATAGAGTATAAAAAAGCCTTTAACATAAAAAAAACCTCGATATTTTTGACTAACCAAAATTTCTGATCCAAAATAATACATTAATGTAAAATTACATGTTTACTCTCTCTAAATTATAGTGAAAACTTCTTCGTTATTTTCATTTTTTAATAAAGATGAAAAATCAAATAAGCCCTAAAACAATTGTACTATAATTTGGTGATGCATGGGTACGCTTAAAAAATTATTATTGCTTTAAAAACTATAAAATATATTTTACTGGTTATAAGAATTCACTTAATTTTAAGTGGAGTAACTTTTATTTCGTTATGTTGAGTTTAAAATTTTATAAAACTTATTGAATTATTAAATTTGAAATGTAAAAAAGAGCGATTTTTTTTACTAATTCCATGAACTAAAAAATAGTATTTATAAAATAAATAAATTATATTTATTGATTAAAATGACATTAGAGAAATATTCATGAAAAATTTCATTTTGTAATGAAAATTACGTAATGAACTAATAATTACTTAATAATAAATAATTATACAGCAGTAAATAACGGAAATTATTACTCAAATTTTATGATCATTAAATCAAGCTTACGTAAATGTTTACAGTTAAATATAATATTTAGATGAGTATTATTGTGAAGTTTCACTTTAGTTTTAACTTCAAAGCCTTACAGTAATAATACAATAACATAAACACAGATCTTGTGTCATTTCAATCACATTTTACTTTTTTCACTTAATAATCAATGATTTAAAAGCTTACTCTGTGATTAATACATGAATTTCACTTAAAAATTATTCTTCCATCATTTTTACAGAACCAATAACCGAAATTTCCGTATATAGTAAACATTCAATATTTTTAGATGAGTATTATTTTAAAGTACCACTTTAATTTTAACTTAAAAGTCTATACATTAATAATACAACAACGTAAACTCAGATCTTGTGTCATTTCAATCACATTTTACTTTTTTCACTTAAACAATAAATAATGATTTAAAAACATACCACTCTGTGATTAATACATGAATTTCACTTAAAAATTATTGTTCCATCCTCTTTACAGAAGCAATAACTGAAATTTCCGTATGTAGTGAACATTCAATATTTTTAGATGAGTATTAATTTAAAGTTCCACTTTAATTTTAACTTGAAAGTCTATACAGTAATAATGGCAATGACGTGAACACAGATCTTGCGCCATTTCAATCACATTCTACTTATTTCACTTAAACAATAAGAAATGATTTAAAAACTTAGCACTGTGTGATTAATACATGAATTCCCCTTAAAAATTATTGTTCAATCATCTTTACAGAAGCAATAACTGAAATATCCGTATGTAGTGTATCCGTATGTAGTAACATTCAACATTTTTAGATGAGTATTATTTTAAAGTTAAACTTTAATTTTAACTTAAAAGCTTGTACAGTAATAATACAATACCGGAAATACAGATCTTGTGCCATTTCAATCATATTCTACTTTATCTCTTAAACAATAAGCTATGTTTTAAAAATTTAGCACTCTGTGATTAATAAATGAATTCCACATAAAAGTTATTGTTACATAATCTTTTCAGAAGCAATAACTAATATTTCCGTACCTAGTGAACATTCAATACTTTTAGATGAGTATTATTTTAAAGTTTCACTTTAATTTTAATTTAAAAGCCTATAAAGTAATAATACAATTCTGGAGAATTAAATCTCGTGCCATTTCAATCACATTTTACTTATTTCACTTAAACAATAAGCAATGATTTAAAATCTTAGCACTCTGTGATTAATACATGAATTCCACTTAAAAATTATTGTTCCATCATCTTTACAGAAGCAATAACTGAAATTTCCGTATGTAGAGAACATTCAATATTTTTAGATGAGTATTATTTTAAAGATCCACTTTAATTTTAACTTGAAAGCCTATACAATAATAATACAATTCTGAAGAATCAAATCTCGTGCATTTTAATCATATTCTACTTTGATCACTTGCACAATAAGCAATAACTTTAAAACTCTGCACTGTGATTAATACATAAAGCTCACTTAAAAATAATTATTGCATCATCAAAGAAGCAATGAATAATATTTAGAGCCTGTTGAGGATTCATTATACTTATATGATCATTATTTTAATATGTAACTAATTTTATATTGTATAAAATCCCACACAATAACAATGCAACTCTGGAGAATCTCACATTATCCCATTTAGTACGGAGTTTAATAAGTTGGCTTAAATAAATATACATCCACGAAAGTGTTTGTGAAAAACGAAAATGTTTTCAGAAGTTGTGAATAAGGTAATAATGTTTTGTGAAAAATTATAAGGATGCTATAATCCTGCAGCATAGCAGTCTCAGAATAATACTTAAAACCCACTCTATCACCCTGAAGCTTTGAGTAATGAAGTTGTATAAATTATTTTTATAAAAAGGGGAATTTCGTGGGCATTACAAGAGGCATTTTTTCTGCTCTTTAAAAACAACTTTAAAAAACTTCTCCGTGCAGTCATTATAAAAATAGTCCTTACAAACTCATAATTGATTTGATCCCGCTGAGGTAGAACGGCCCCAGTGATTGATCACAAAGGGCTTAGTATCTAACATCTTTTGGCAGGTCTCTTTTGTCCGCCTATAATTTTGGTGAGCTTTGAAGAAACCCTATCGTTTTCCCGGTGACAGTGATATATTAATCTCGCTATGAATAGGAGAGAGTAGTTAGGATGGAGAGCAAAGGGTAATGGATAGTAATAGTTAGTAACATAGTGGCACTCATGAATTAGCAATAGCTTTTTGAATGAATTACAATGTTATAACTTATTGCTATGAAAGCATTAGCATTAAACCAAAAGTATTTTTGTTTATATATATATATATATATATATATATATATATATATATATATATATATATATATATATATATATATATATATATATATATATATATATATATATATATATATATATATATGTATGTATGTATGTATATGTATATATATATGTATATGTATATATATGTATATATGTATATATATGTATATATGTATATATATGTATATATGTATATTATATATGTATATATATATGTATGTATATATGTATATATATGTATATGTATATATATATATATATATATATATATGTGTGTGTGTGTGTGTGTGTGTGTGTATAATACATGCATGAAAGAGAGTGAAATAGAGAGACAAGGAAAAAAAATATGTGAAAGCTTAGTTTTCAAATTTTAATCTAAACACATATGATTGTTTTTCCAGATTTTAACTCTATATTGTTATGAAGTAAAGTACATCAATACAGGTACGCAATCTCTACAATTTTTATCCTTTTGTCCATCTCCAATCTCACGGGGCCCGCATGACGCAAAAGGACCCTGAGTACTCATTTTGCAACTTTTGAGTGACCAATCGACCCTTTAAGAAATTAAAGAATGCTGTTTTACGATTTCGATTGTGAATAGCTCGAGATAATTAAATTTCTATCAGTTTTCTGGTAACTGTTTTGGCAAGTGAACATACGACAATAGTCTCTCTTTTATTTTAAATTTAGTGTGAATAAAATGAATTATTAAAAAACTTGGTTTTAACTAACTTTTGGACTTTGAAACGAAATTATGACAAATATCGACTGTATCTTATTTTCCTGAGTGTAGGCCTAGCAAAAGAAATTTGGAAGTTCTTTTTCTTCGGGTAATTTTAGATAAACTACAATACTTCAGGAGTAATTAGCATTTGTTATTATTTCCGTGATGCAACATATATATATATATATATATATATATATATATATATATATATATATATATATAATTTAAATAGATAAATAAACATAGTGGATTAAGATGCTTCACTTTTACCATTGAGGGGTTCAAAAAGCAAAGTAAATCCAATACGTTTGAAAGAGTTATTAAAAATTCTGTCCTAAAGCACTTGCATCTTTGTTCCTGATAATTTAAATTATTTTTTTAAAATACTGGAAAATACTGAATAATTTGGGCATATTCTAACATAAATTCATTTGCATTAATATCACACAACACTTTATTAATCTTGATAAACAATTTTATTTTGCAAAAGGAAAAAAATGGCTTTTTGGCTCAGTTTGGTTGTGAGCTTCTCAATTATAACATCTGAATGAAGGAAGAGTACAATTAACTCTTCGTAAAATTAATTGCTTACCAAATTATGAAGATTTGAAGAATTGTTAATAGCATGATGAAACTGAATTCACAGAGTGGAAAATGAAGCTACCTCAGGTTCTTCTAGTATAACTGGAGATGCAAATCAGGAAAATTAACGCATGGTATAATGTGAGTAAGTTATTTTAATTACAGGTACAATGAGTTTAGGTGCACTTCAAAAGTATTTGGGAAAGCAATTAAGCAATTATCCTTTCCCTATTCAGAAATGTGATCATTACTCTACATTTTTCTATCCATCCATAGACGTAGTCCTCTTGAATGCACAGCACACTACTGTCAGGTCAGTCTCAACTTTTGTACCTAAACCACTAAAGTTGCAGTTAGAAATATTTTGAGATAGCACTCACTGAAATAGTGAATAATAATCACAATGCAAGATACATGGTGGAAATAAACATTAGCTGACAGCAAGGTATATAACAACTATAGTAGAATTACGTCAAGATCAGATCGAAAATCAATATATCAATTAATATTTTGCTTTTCAATGAATTGTTGCAATTTATGGCCGTTATTTTTTATTAAAGGTTTTGATTTTTTAGCATTTTTCTAAGTTGCTTTGTACTGCGTGAGAGGCTTTTACGAGTTCTGGTTGCCCCGATTTGGCCCATGACATTATAGATCGGATATTTTGCATATGCTTAAGCTTCCGACAGAGATGGCTTTTCACTGTTCTTATCACGAAGCACCCTTTTCAACACTTTCAGGGTTGTATGTTGAAAGATGTATTTGTTTCTAAAGTTCTAAATAGCAAATATAATAATAATAAATTAACATGATCCTGTTTAATGCACATTTTATTTAAATCGTGTAAATAAATTTACATTCAATAAAATATTTTCAAATGTTAGGTATAAAAAATAAATTCAAAAAGGAAGAAAAACGTGATGGCATAATCCTACAGTATCGTTTCACTCAGTATCCTACTAAAAATGCCCATCACTGCAAATCTTTAATTAAAGAAGTTCTTCGATTTACTTTAATAAAAAAGAAGCAATTCATCGAGAGTAACAATGGATATTTTTTTCTATCCCTTGAAAAACAACTAAATATTAAAAAACTGTCTTCCACGCAGTCATTATAAAAATAGTCCCTACAAACTCATAATTGATTGGATACCAGCGAGGTAGAAAGGCTCCAAGTGATTGATCACAAAGGGTTTAGTATCTAACACCTTTTGGCAGGCCTCTTTTGTCCGCCTATAATTTTGGCGGGCTTTTGAAGAAACCCTATCGTTTTCCCGGTGACAATGATATATTAATCTGGCTATGAACAAGTGGAAGTAGTTAGACTTGAGAGCAAAGGGTAATGGATAGTAATAGTTAGCATGAATAAGCGATAGCTATTTGAATAAAATACAACGTTAAGGCTTACTGCTATGATAATAATACTATTAAAACTACCTTAAATGTATGTGTGCATAAATATATATACATAAATACAACGTTCTAATAAATAACAAATAAAATAGCAATAGGTAAGATATTATTATAGAGTGAATTAAAATACCTAAGTTTTTTATATTTAAATACTCATTATCTATTAAGTTATATACTTATCAACTTTAGATATTGAATATTAAATAATTCTTTCTTAAGCTATAATATACAATTTCATTTTTGATGAATTATTACAATTGTAAGGCAAACTTTCAAATTTTTTATATCCGTTTTACCTTGGAGTTATGTACTGGGGTATTCTATAATCACGAGATAAACTTTGAGAAGTGGTACAGCTTACTAAAACATACATTTTTCTGTATTAGAATTTTTGTGTAGGGTCCCAAATTGCACTTTTAGGCAAAAACATAAAAATAAAGGCATGAAAAGAAAAACCTTGTTTATTTACTTCATCTTAAAGTACTTTTTGCAACAATGTTTACAACGATTGCTCTTTTAATGACGATTCCCCATTGCAAAACAAATTAGGCAGGTGTGATTGTTAAGCAATTCTGTGAGTAGAGAATAGTAGAAGGCTTGGCCATCTGGATCAAAAGTGTGTGCGGGAAAATGTCACCTGCAACTGTGTTCAGCAGGAAAAGGGAATTTTACAAATCATGAAAAGCTTGAAATTCATTTAATGTACACTTCTACTAATGGAAATGGTGTGTAAGTACTATGGCAGAATTTCCAGAAGTAAGCTGAATCCAAATGTTTGACCAATGCATCGGCATTTTCTTAAAAAGGGTTCATTTATCACAAGACCTAAAGAAAGAACTGGAAAACAAAATTTACAACATTCTAACATGAGAGAATCCATTTTGAACGTGGAAATAAGACACCACACACAAGCACAAGAGATATTGCGTGTCGTGCACATGAGTCATTACTTCCTTTGGAGAGCCTTAAATGAACAGCTTTTATACCAAATTTATGTTTATAATCTTTGCTTGTGTTTACTTAGATTAAAGGCTATTATCATATGAATCCCCATTTACACAGGAAGTATTACTAGTATGTACAGTACTCATGTGTGGACAACAGAATATCCACACGCTACATATACATATTCATTCCAAAAGTTATTCTATGTGAACATATTGGCAGTCATTGGGTTTGCTTTGGTTTGGAGAGCTACAGCATACAGTTTTACAACAAGAGGGCTAATGAGACCGGAACCTACTGCTTAAAGCCGATTCCGAATGGCTACGAACATCCATGCCACAGTGGGATTCGAACCAACGAACTCCGTTACCGAAGGCCATCACCCTAACCATTCGCCCATCTTTTGGCGGCCAGTCATTGGCAACGATTTCTTAATATACCCATATCTTCTACCAAAGCAAATCAGTGGCTCACTTTACTTACTATATTTTTGTACTAGTTTTTACCAGAATTAAAGGAAGATATACAGACTCGTAATCGTATGGGGTTTCAGCATAATGATGCAACATTTCAAAGGGTTGGTCCAAAATTACCTGGATACCGGTTCTGCAGGGCAATGGATCGAACGTAAGGGACTTATCTAATCGTAGCTTCAAACGCAAGACTTATACAATAGCTATAGTTTCTTATGGGAGCATCTGAAGGCTGTCATTTATGAGATTGCTAGTTGACTCGGTTGAGGATCTCATTGCTCGACTAACCGTTTTGGCTGCGCACTAAATACCTGGCATCTTCGGAAGTGTTTCTCAATCCCCCCTTCGTTATCAAGCATTATAACTGTTGGTAATCTTCATGGAAACAGTTTTTTTTCTGTTTTGCTTTTTAAAAAAAATATTTCTTTCAAAGAAGCACTGTGCGATGATGTAAATGCACAAAGTATACCTCCCGTTTTATGTTTTTGGCTCAATGAGTCACGTTCAACCATATATAAAAACAGTATGTTTTAGTAATCAGTACCATCCCTCAAAGTATATCTTATGATCTTGGAATCATCATATATATATATATATTGGGTGCATGTATATAGATATATGCAGTCTCTTGTATAGCATATGTTATTAAACTGTTTAATCAGGAAATCACATGTCTGAGATAGTCTATTTAAACTAACATATAAAAAATAATCAAACAATTCAGAAGCTTCAAGCTAAAGATGTGACATATTTTCAAACTGCTAGGTTCTCTCAGGCTTGCAAGGAACTTTGGGACGATATGTCTCCAATAGATAGTAATACCTGCTAATAATTCCCTTTTCCTAAACACGTCTTTTTAATTCCGCAGATAACAACACTATTCTTTTCTGTTTGCTTAGAGGTTAACAGGTTGTAGATTTTGTGTGTCTGATGTAAACCTGACAGCTGACCAAAACATCTCCCTGACTAAGTAAGGAACGTGTAGAATAAAGCTTTGAGTCACTAGTTTGTAGGTGGACAAGTTTGAGAGTTTTTCCGGGGATGCGTAACAATCTTACGCCTGTAATAAGGTTGCTTGAATAATCTCGAAGTCAAGTTTAAGAAAGGTACAAGCTTAAGAGATAAAAAAAATCCCCCTCTATTCGAGTATAACCAAAATTGAAGGAATTCTGGAATGTATTACTACGAATACCCTGCAGGAATCAAGGTGGATGGCACGCCGTGAGTTAATATATTTTTAGGTTCTCATGTAGACTTCTATATATCTCAGTACAGGTGTACTATTGTAAGTAATCATGCTCATTTCTGGAATGTTTGGTTTTTTATAGATTTGAATTTCTCTGTATCTGAGATCTCGTTTTGTTAAATAGCGAGAAAAATGCTCTGAACTTAAAAATAATAAAAAAGAACTAAAAGAAAAAATAACATCAATTTTTATAAATAGAAGGTCACAAAAATGTATATGTAAATTTATTAACGCACAACTATATGAATGCTTTATTCTTTTCCATGACATGTTCAGGTTTAAAGTATTAAAATTCCGCTATAGAATCGACAATTCTAAAATAAGATCACAATGGAAAAAATCCTTTAATTTTTTAATTTATTTTTCATCCCTATATGTATTTTTTCTTATAACTTGTAATGAAATAAAAAAAGAACAATTTATTTTCAATTTCTTATATTTTTTGCAGATTCTATGACAAATTAGACCGTACCATCTCAGATCATAATAATACCAAAACAAACATTTATTTGCAAGTTTTCACTAAGTATGAAGCATAGTATATAGGAGGAAATACCAGCACTCACCATTAATCTATTTCTAACGGGAAAACTGGCTGAAAATTTAAGTTCCGTGTGACAGCTGACGGTGTGAGTTCCATAACGCAAAATAACTCCACACCTCTTAACAGAACAAATTCGAAGTTTTAAGTAATTACACGAAATGACATCTTCACAGCTATATGTTCGTTTCATTTTGTTAAGATGAGTGAATCCCGATTGATGGATCGCTCCGGAGGTTAGATTCTTTTATCTTAGGTAAATTTATCTTTTAGGCAGTTTTAAGTACAGTGTGGCCCTGGTCTGAAAGCTTCGGTTTTCCTGTGACATTGATATATTATCCCGAAAGTGAGCTCAAGAGTGTCTGATGAAGAAAAATTGAAATTCGCTGAGAAATTTCGACCATGAAGGTGAGTGGTTTTAGCAGTGTGCAATGATTTACAGTTCTGGATAACTGAAGTGAAGATATATTATAAGTATAGATGACTTTTTAAGTTGGTGTGTATAAGAATTAATATATATAGTCTTCAGTAGAGGATTTAAATACTGTAGAAAACTTCATCAGATTCATCAGAAATACTGTCTGATGAATCTTACTACATATACTCAGCCCTATTTCTACGCCTGAAGAGACACTGATTAAGGTTCTGATTAAAAACCTCCATGCACAGGATTCGATCCTTGTAGAACCCTAAAAAGTTTGTGGGGAAGAAATAAATTCTAGATAAGTATGTGATTCAAAACGTCCACTGGTTGAAATGTCAGCAGTTAAATGAGAAATAAGAAAACTGGAGAAAATAAGCGTTCTTTCTAAGAACGATTAAATCTGTAAGGGCATTTCAAGGTCAAGCTCGATTTCTACCTTTGTGAGATCTTGAAGTGGGTCTGTACTTGCTATATTCATTTCCTCTCGGTCAATGTTAACCTATGAGGAAAATAAAACTTCTTTCATCCGGCTCATATTTTAAGAGTTTTTGAAAAAAAACTCCTACTATGTGATAAAACAGGAAACTCTTTAAGATACTGTCTTTCTTTTTTTAATTAATGTCTGTTAAATGTTCTTATGCCCATTTAAGAAAATGCATATCAAAATTTAAAATTGAGTTTATTATTCTCGATGGATTTTCTTAAAGAGAAAGATAGTCTCCTAAATAATTTTCTATTCTATCATTTGGTATAAATTTTTAAAATAGTTCTTAAATTGCTAGTCGACCAAAGGAAATTTTATTTTACCCATAGATAAGAGTTGAGCAAGAAGAATCCAATCTGGCAGATACATACTCATCTCAAGACTTAGTACTAAACAGAATCTGTGCCTTTTAATCCAATATCCATGTTATCATGGACTTGATCTGATGTTGTTATTAGGCAATAGGTAAAATCAACAACCTATTTCTTTATATTTTTAATTCCTAATTAAATAATAAGAACATTGACATATACTAAAAATACATTTTCGTATACACAAAATACATCTAGTTCTGTTTTAAAATTACTCACTGATTAATCTCCCACTCCTTTAAGGTAGAAGATTTCATAACAAAAACTTACATCATGAACTATGAATGTTTTGCTATTAATTTGTTGAAGAATTTCATCTTTGTCATCTTTATCTGTTGTATTTATACTTTTCTTCAATATTTTTTAAGATTAGGATTTCCTAACAGAAAAAACCTACATCATAAAACAAGTAAAAGTGTTTTGTAATAGATGAACTTTTTTTAACCTATGAAAAAACTATTTCTACCGTTCGATATTTTTGTATTTAAATCTTACTTTAAACTAACCTCATGATAGAAAGAAAAATTCTCCACTTCTGTGCAAATATTAGTTTTTTTATAAATAAAGAATTTTAAAAAATGTTTCATTTAAAAAATTTAAAAATAATTATCTGCTGTTTTAAAGGCAAATAATGAAATTGGATCAGCACAAATGGGCAGCGGAAAAAATGTATCGTAAGTAAAAATTGAAATTTACCAAAATTATTTTAAATAAAAATGTCACTTCTTTAGAGGGGTGGGTAATGCTATTATTGATATTTTTCAATCTGTCTAAATCAAAAATATATAATCATTTGACTTGAAACATCATAGATAACAATCATCTCTTTGTATTTCTTCTCATAAAATAATCTTAATTTTAAAAAAGTTGAAATTTCACTTAGGAGCTATTGATTTATTCCTGACGTGCCCCAGTTTAACCTAACCAGTGATTCTCCATGTTCCTTGATATGGTGCTACTTTTCCTTACAATTTCCAAAAGTTTGACGATTAAGGCAAGGGAGCTTTCATGGTCTGGACATGTATTATGTTGGATGATTGACACCCCTTGACGATTTTAAAAGAGCCACTGTGACTGATATGAGGTAAAGGAATGATATCTTATAGCCTTATGTTCTTTTCAAGGATGCAGTTGGCTCTGACTTCATTTTAATGAACTACAAGGCGTGATCCCATTGAGCACATTTGCTTTATGATATTACAAATCGATTGGCTAGCAAGATCTTCAATTCTAAGCCCTATAGAGCATATCTGTGATGCTCTGAGACACTCATTTGCAACTTGCAATTATCTTCTGCTAACCATCCGTGGCCTGAAAAAAGTGTTGCCAAACGGGTGAGACTAATATCCAGAAGAACTCATTAACTATCTTATTTCCAGTATGAAATCTTGGCTTTAGGCCTGTATAATTGAGGCTATAATTGAGAACCATACCCTTATTAATACATTTTTTATTTGTTTCTGTTTCGAATATTTTCTTCCTTCCGAGTGTTATGCACAATTATGCACATTATAGAAGTTGAAGGATTATTTTTTTTGTATTATATTAATTTGTGTTAAATTCAATTTCGCCCAATATTCTAAATTATAATCTTCTAAGTCTAAACATTCTCTTAATTTTGAGCGTGTTTAATATAATAAAAAAATCGTCTTTATTGTTTATTTTGAAAAATTCAAAACAACTAAATTAAGATAATTTTGAAAAAGATTGTGTTGTATAATGATGTATAAGATAACTTAATTTAGAATATAGGTTTTCCTATACAACTTAAAGACTACATTACACAGAATGAATTAACAAAATAAAAATCTTTTCGATGCAAGAATTCATAATTTCAAACAGTTAAAACAGGATTTACAGTCTCTAAAATTTGTAATTCTTTTGTAATATTGTATTAAGTATTTAAAGATTTATGGAGTACATGTATAGATACTCATCCTGCCTCGAGATTTCTTTAGAATGTATGAAATACACTTTAGCTTTAACAAGTAGTAACATAATTTCTACTATAGTATTAAAAATTATATCATCAACGCCTACATTTTTTCTTTGTTTGATGACACAACCTGGTACATTTTAAAGGACTAAGAAAAGAATGTCTGCTTCGATCTACAGAAAAAACCTGTTTCATCCCATGACGAAAGTTTCTTTGCTTTGCAACACGGTTAGAACAAACGTCTTACGTAAGAATATGAAGGTATGCAAAAAAGATAAAAACTAATGTTCCAAAATGTTGCTTGACATCTTTTGGGCAGGTGACACGATAGTGATTGATAGAGAGAGTAAGATATTTTATCCTCTTGGGACATTTTTCGGCTTTAATTAATAGAACTCTGAAGGGCACAGTTTTCATTTTGTAAGCCATTGACATATTCCAGTTAATCAATTATTATAAATCAATAGTAACTTGATACATCATTTACAAAAGGGAAATTTTATGTATTTACAAATAATTTTAGAAGAAAAAAAATATAAAATTAACTAATTGAGAGATAAATGCATTTACACACATATAATATATATGTAATATATCAAAATTATTATACTTAAACTATGTCTTAAAATTTCTCCTTTTTCCCATTATTATTCCTTCAAATCTATTTCCCAGCCACAAAGTATCTTAATTAAAGGAGTTTCCGCGGCTTAAAATTCTTCCAACCTATTTCCCAAAGCTTTTTCTGCAATAGATACCTATTTTCAGTCCACCCACTGCATTTTCCAGCTTTCGCTGGCAAATGGCTAAGTTACCTGTCCCTTGGGAAAATTTTATGCGTCGCTCGCTGTGAATTCCAACTCTGCAATCCACACATGTTTACATGGTCATTCCCTCGTCTGCTTTTGGCTGTGTAACATCTCTTTTTAGCAGCTCTTCAATAAAAGTTAAGTTTTACTTGGGCTGCTTCTCTTAAATGTGCTACCACTGTCTACTCCAATAAGATAACTGCTATAGGCATCTCCTTGGACAGTAGCCTGGACAAGTAAAAAAATGTGGGCTACAGCTTTTTGAAACCGGCAGTTTGAATTGTGCTGGTTTACAAACACACAAACATATATATATATATATATATATATATATATATATATATATATATATATATATATATATATATATATATATATATATATATATATATATATATATATATATATATATATATATATATATATATATATATATATATATATATATATATATTAAACATATATGCATATATATATAAACATACACACATATATATATAAATATGGTAATTCCGGGAGACATAGATTGGTTGTATATTTCTTCAACCGGGCACAGTATGGTACATGTGTTAAATCAATCTTCAAATGGCCATTGTAAATCGTATGGTGCGCTGATTTTGTTAGCTTTGTTTAAGTATTTGTGTGAAAAAAAATGTATCATACAAATTTAAATGTTCAAATACTTTTCTGTCCTTTGTATGGTTATTATTTAACCATTTTCTTAAGACTCAGCAGTAAAAAATACTGGAGACGTATGAACAACTCAGGCGACTTTGTACTATGCTTATTCATCGAATTTAATGCATCTCCATATTAATACAAAAATAGTGATTTCTTAAAGATCATCTGGTAGGGATTATAACGACAACGATGTTGTCATAGATTACAGAGTATTAAACTGACACAAACTTAACCATTGAACATCTCTCGAATTCGAATTTTGGAAAAAAAATCATTTTCTTGCTTAGTAACACAGCAAGTATTTAAGCAATCTGGAATTCGGAAACGAACTTAATGCAAAAAAGTAAGTCAACAGAAATGAGTAAAGACAGCCTAATATACTTAACTCTAAGAGTGCACAAACCAGAATAGAAAATACTATACATATATGTAATAATTATTTCCTCTAATCACAATAATTATATGGCCCCTAATGTTTTCACTTGCTCGTGCTACTGGGCAAGGAGAAGCTTAATCAGCTAACAGTAAAAACGATGTAGTCGGGCCACTGAAAGAGACTGGCACAAGTCTGATTAAAACTTCATTTTAGAGCTGCTAAAATGGACATCTTTACTAATCAACGACAGACAAGAGAAAAGACACAAAAAAGACTGCTCGAACAGAGGTGCACCCAAGAGCGACGACAGAAAGAATTTTCCCAAGGTAGATGAAACTTAGTCAGCGAATTTAAACTGTTAAGATGACGAAAACGTAGAGCTATATGCCGGCGACAGCAGGAAAAAGTGTTGAATAGACAGAAAATTTACATGTATAGCACAGAATGCTTTGGGAAATGTATCGAAAGAATTTTAAGTCAAAGACTCTCCTTTGTTAAGACATTTAGAGGGTGGGCAAAACATTTTAAGGAATTAGAATGAGAGAGAGGAGGTTTTTAAGAAAATATTAGAGTTAAATAATTTTGATATATTACATATATATTAGAAACAATTAAGTCATATGCATGTATATATATTCATATATATGTATGTATGTATGGAGTATTATATATGCTCACACACACACACATATGTATACATACAGAAGCACGCGAGCACACATGTAATATATTCAAAATTTAATTAATCTTTAGGTTTAAACATAAAAAAAATGAAGATTTAAAGTCATCGGTTGATTGACTACATTATTTTTGCTGAACATAAAAAAACCCAAAAGACCAAATTTGGGCTACTTTTCTTTAATTTTCATGTAATTTCTAATGGCCACCATAATTTCGGAAGACCAGCTGGGAAAATGGGTATTAAAAATGAGAAGGTAAATAAACAAGAATTTCAGGTAGATATTTTGGGGGTTATCATTTTGATATATTACATACATACATATAGTCCAACTATAAGATTTTACATAATTAAGCAATACATAAGAAATATATACATGAGATAAATATATACATCTGAAATACATAAGGAAGTTGATAAGATAAAAATTTTGCATGCATTTTTTCATCTTTGAGACTGAAAGGGAAAAATGAGAGAAATCAAGCGTTGCCAGACTAGCCCTTTCTTAGCATTTGATTCCAGTTTATATCAATGATTTATTTGATAAAATGATAGAACAAAAAAAAAGTACGTAAGATAAATCATCTATAAAATCTCCCCTTTTAGGCCTTGATTCACTGATGATAATTTGTTTTATCTGGATACTGTTTGCTGGTTTAACTACAGAGAGGCGTTTGTAACAACCTGTTTTGACAGTGATATATGAGATCTTCAACCAGAAAATAAACAAAAATATAATCATGATACTTCCTCTTTTGAAAGAAAGAGGTATAATCGTATTTCTGTTTTTAAGCCTAAATTTAGAAATGATCTGCTGTTGTAATGTACTTACAACACAAACACCAGTGTTCCTTCTCAAAAGGGAAACACAGTAAAGTATACGCTATGGAATTAAAGGAAAATACCTAATATTTAAACTTAAACATTTATTATGTACAATATTTACAAATTAATACATCACTTGATTAGTTTTTAACATGACATGCAATTATTTGGTTTTGTTATTCATCAATACTCTTGAAATAGTATTCCTTATCAAAAGATTAGGAGACCCAGGTAATAATTATGAATATTATTAAGTTTACCTCCAGTAATTACAGGGGAGCAGGCTGAGGTTGACAACAGGCTGGACGTAGGTACTGGCATAGCGCCCGTTATTTTGCTGGACATCTATGCTGGCTTGCCAATCATACGCATGTGGGTTCGGGAATAGATTGCTGGCCTGGGCTTTCTGGCTTGCTCACGGGAACTGGATGTCCAGCAACTCTTGTTACCTGACATCGAGACCTTTTCCCACTTTCTTTCCACACCTTTATATCTCGGGTCAAAGCCTCTTTTTTTTCTCTGTCCCAATCACTTGGTGAAAATTTCCCACATCTACACCTCCTTCGGGTGTGCAGGTGGTCTCATTAAAAAGGTCCCTTTGGTGAAGGTTAACATTATTGCTTAGCCCCTGCCCTCATTTCTCAAGGTTACATCCCTGCCAGAGCTTGACCGTTACACTTGTGCCACTCCGTCAGCTCTAACTCCTCCCACTAAAACTCGAAGTCAACAGCTGCACCTAAATTCTTCTTGGAAATTTAGTCCACAGCTGTCTATGCAAGTGCTGACCATAGTTAAAAAGTACATCGGTACACTGCCGATCAAAAAAGCGTAGATATTTCTGTCTAAACTTCTTGCTCTTTTGTATGTAAACCAAACGAAAAAAGTAATTCAGTAAATTGTCCTACTTAAAAAGGTATTAAGCATTATGTAGTAATTCAAAGAGTTTTAAATTTTACTTTAGGTGAATCTTTAAATGGCTGGAGGAGGTTGCAAATGAATGTACACTTTGAAAAATTTAACAAAACAGTTCATTGAAATAGAAGTTTTACAACTATATTAATATGTTATGTTCTAACAGACCTTAAAAAGTCAGTGTTTAAGAAACAAGAAACAAGCACATGTTTTGTTACTGCATTCACTTCAACAAATCTGAGATATCTACTTTTCAATCTTGTCCTTACAACTGTTATAGAGAACTAAATAAATTTGTAACCACGTATGCAGCTTAGATGGTTAAGAGATGTCACTAAAGATAAAAATTAAAAATTCATAAAAATTCATTAAAAAATTATTTGAAAATATTTTTTGCTACTTAAATTGTGACCTTCGTATGAGGTGTAGGTTAGTGAGAGGATTAACCAGTTACCTGTTTTTGATGCAGTATTACGTGATATGGTATTTTGTGCAAATTGTGTTTTACGTAATATTATTTATACCAGTTTTCCTGATACTTTAATTTTAGCCTCTTATATACCACCATAATTAAAACAGGAGATAGAAAAGTAAATAGCATTAAAGCAGGCAAGGAGTTACTATCGTCAGTCGATTATTGTTGATTTTATATATAAAATTTAGAACATGTAAAAAATTTTAAAATCCGCTACATTGAGATTTTTCATACAAACCATAAACTGTATTAATAAAAGAAAGTGCACAACTGGATATTAGAACATTCCTAAATACTAAATTTCAACATTCTACGGCTAATTGGATTTTAGTTGCGCTTTCAAATATCCGTTATTCAGAAGTTATTCGCGATACTGCATACAGATTACGATCAAAAGGGGTATTTAAAGTTTTAAAGTCTAAGTTTCATTACATATACATATAGACGTAACAGTTATCAAAATAGAAATATACATGGTCATAAAATGCGCCGAAATATTCCGTGAATATAATACCTTCTTTACTTCCGTGTACAAAGATGTTTTTACTTCTATGTATAGCAGAAAAAAATCCCGGAGAATGACCGGTGTCATCCGCAGCAAGATTTCTGCCACCAAGTTAGAGTTCTTAGGGACAAGGCTCCTGGCTTGCGTAAATCACATTGTAAGATAGTGAAAGACACGTGTTACAAACATTTTTAAATATATGCGATGGTATGTTCATACGAGAGAGTTAATATATATTATTATATATGTACGAGAGTTGAGGCAAAATTCATGCAACTATTTTTTTTTTTTTTTTTTTTTTTTTTTTTGTCTTGAAGATACCAATCCAGTTGGAACATGTGACATATACAGACAAAAAGACAAGGTGTTAACCACAAGTGTGGACAATGAATAGCACTGAAATATCGTAACACACTAATTTATTACGGTACTATACTGGGCAATGTGGCCTTCACGATGCAAAAGAATGATAACACAGTACACATACAGTTGACATAACAAACCTGGACCTAAAGACTCTCATAGTAGTCCCTTGTTACTGTCATCACTTGCTGCCAATGATGTGGGATGCGCTGAATGTCCTCAGCAGCAGCATTTGCTGCACCATTTGTGAATCGGGTCACCTGTTGACGCATAGCATTAGCAATGTCCTCTCGTGTTGTAAACCGCTTACCACATAGTGGTCCCTTAATATTGTGAATTAGATCAAAGTCACAGGGAGAAATCTCGGGAGAGTTCGGTGGGTGCTCAACGTGTCACGTCAGTCCACGCTGACCGGTCATCCCGAACGTTGCTCATCATTGGTTGACACACGTCCTTGCTGAAATTTTTCTACCCACCGTGATACTGTAAGCTATGGTAAGGTATTAGTCCCAACAGCTTCCATTAATTCACTGTGACATTACATATCATTTCTTCCTCGGAGAACGGCTATTTTGATGTAAACGCGGTGTTGAACATAGATTACTTCCATTTTGCACGACACTCAACAACTGACTGATTTCATAGCCCTCGCTGAGATACTATCAGCAATCACAGTGTCATCTGTTGTTCTGCATACACACTATGCCTGCAGAATTTCTTTACGACACATATGCGTTTGTGATTCGTTTACATATCTACAAGAAAAAAATAGTTGCCATGACTTATGACCCAACCTTCGTATTGGTCAGCAGACATACTATTTTACCTTCATATGAATGCGTATACTTTAGTGGATAAGTATAAAAAAAAGTTCGGAATATTTTTAAAAGCATCATAAATAAAGGAGCATACAGTACGAATTTTAGTGCTTAAAAATCAATAAAAGTTCGAAATATTTCAAAGCATCATAATGGAATCGATTCTTGTCCTTCACAGTGATTGATTGATTACACGCATTTAAAGTCTTTCGTCTCAGAACTGCCATCTTATTGGCAAGTTTCACTCCAGAGAACTGTCAGCAGTAACCTCTTTTTGACAGTGATATATGAGATCGCAGAGCACACTCACGAAAAAGGAAAAAATTCGTGGCCCAATGTTCCTCTTGAGAGACATTGCTTGAAAAACGTCCGGTTGGAAAAGTTTCGGAGAGGAAAGCTCACTTAAAGCTGATTGCAAAATAATGAATGACGTTTTCCTCTATTGGTTTAAGATGGGTAATATGACATCTTACCACTTAAATATCTATTAGTTAAGAATGTATGAATGAGATATCTGCGCTGAAAGAATTTAGTGTAAGAAATGTAAATCTCTTTTCTTCATTTTTAAATTTTATTTTGATTATTTATTTGTTCATTCAAAACTGTTCAAATTGTTTAGAGATTATATCAGAATTTTGCCAAGTAATTCCCATCAAGAATGTCATTTTATAGTCGTAGGAAAAATAAGTGTTTAACATTGTTTCTATATCACCTAAATTATGCCTCGAAAAGTTGTAAATAATAAATTGTTAAGTCTATTTTTTTAGCTGTCAGAAGAATCGGTTTTAATTTTCTTATCTGACGGTATTAAGAATCATGAGATCATTTCCATTGTTGATGGCAACATTTTTTAAAACTCATCGAGGATATGTAGTTTATATAAATGTTAAATTTGAACCTCATACTTTCCTCTGAAATGATATATGAAAGATCTTAGATTCTTGTTTCTGCAGTTCGTCCCCTTTTGAATAAGATCTAAATAAGATTCTAGAAACACTATTATATGGCACCAACTCATTCAAGGACAACAGTGAAAGTAGTATGTTGTATGAGCATTCAAAGGTACTTTTAGATATCTTTTATACATATATCTTTATATCTTTTATAGCACACATCTGAATTCAGCTTATTATCAAATCATACTAAACTATCAATAGTCTATTCATGTGATAGTCTTATTGTATTTTTGCAGTTGGAATTTCGAAGTACTTTAGGTAAGACTGTTAAAGGTTTTTGGAAGGCATGCGTAACAACTGTTTTACTTATAGAGAAAAAAACTATTTTCCATACCTTTAATTAAACTAATACCTTTTAAAGTGTATTAAATTTGTTTGCAATTAAAATGTATTAAATTCATTAATACGAAATTCATCTTGTTTTTAGATAATTTGTTGTTTATAAGAAAGATTTATGTACAGGAAATGGGTGAAATTCCGACTGTGTTAACATCATTATTCTACGTAATGGCGGTGACCCATATAAGGGAAAGGTCCAAAGTTTAGGACATCAGCCAAACTAGTCCGATCCTTCTCCGATGCAAGCGTACATAATGATTGATTGATTACGAGCAGCTAAACCTTTCATCTCGGATTGTCCTGTTTCCACCAAGCTTCAATCCGATGAGGCATCAGTAGTAACCTCTTTTTGACAGTGATGTATGAGATCCACGACACTCAAAGAAGGGAAAAAAACGTTGCGAGTTTCCTTCTTTTCCCCAAAAAAAAGAAGTTGTCTAAATATCCTCTGTTAGGACATATTGTACAGTTAAGTAAGATTGCTTTGTCTTGTGAGAAGAGAAAAACTTTTATTTGTTTCAGATTGAAAATTAAATAGCTTAAGAAGAAAAAATCATAAAATATTAGTTCCATAAAATGTACAATCGTACTACAGATTTCGACATGTACGAATTTCAAATACAAATTGGATTTAAAAAAAAAGACTTACCTAAGGCACACACATATATGTAGTAAGATTTCAGTATTATATACTACTTCGATAGAGTACAGAGTAATACAGTTAACGAAAATAATTCGTTCAAATTTCTTAGTAGATAGCCAAAATAGCATTTCTAGTGAGTTTCTAAGTAAATTTTTTAATCTTTACTAGGTACTATAAAGAAGTTAAGGTTGTTTATATAAAAAAAATAAAAAGAATTACAAAAATATGCAGATATCCGCTCAGTAATGCGAAAACAAATGTAAAAAGATTTAATAAAGATTGTCTTTTTCTCATTATATGCATTATTTTTTGGACACATTAGTTCTAAATTTTAAAATGTTGTTTATTCTAAGTCCCACATTCTCTAGGAGTTTATATCCCAAATATAAAATCCCTGTAATGAACATGCTATTCAATTTGATACTACAAGTCTTATCGCATGTAATTAAGTATTTACATTTAAGCCTTTTTTTTCCTGGGGATTATCAGTTATTTTACATCAAATGGCTACACCCTTACGTAAAAATATATAAAGATTTTTCAAGAAAGTTATTATTGAGAAAACATTTGTTTTGGATTTCGAGTAGAAATGATTCTTTAGTCAATTAGGGTTTAACTTCAGCTCACAACATAAATGCATTATGTTCATTTACTAAGACATTTTTAATTGAACCTGCATTCGCTAGCTACCACTGAAAAATAGAAAAAAAATCTTCTTTGAAAAAAGATGCTAGTTGTACTGGATATTACTCTATACAGACTGTTTAAGTTTCGATAAAAAAAATAGTAAATAAATATTATATCAAACATATCTTCATCTGATATACACGCTTCTCGAATTTGGCACTACTTTATAATCAAAAAAGGAAAGCTACAGTTCCATACTTCAACATTAGAGAAAAAAAATGTGTTTCTTGTACTGAAAATAAGTATAAATATATATACAAACAGCCATTAATTTATTGTACATTCTTTTAATAAAAAATCAACAGTTTCTATTAAAAAATAAATTACACCTATATCAACAACTTACTCTAAATTAAAAATCAATATATAAGTCATGTTGTATAAGTGGTACTGTATTGCTTGTGAAACTATTATTCAAAGAAAAACAAGAATAACAAGTGGGATATGTGTTTTAGTGTTCTAGAAGGTGACACTATTAACTGAGGGGCTTATAACAGTCCTTATTTGGAAGGGGAATTTTTCCATAAACATTCACTAAAACTACAGCAAAGAGTTACACTAAAGTTACTCTTCTTTAATTTCTTTTTATTACTTGATATTTTCATGCAATAAATTCTGTACTACTTTTCTACTACAGAATGCATAGCACGTCAACTAAACATATTTTAAACTTGATTAATTCTTTTCACTGAATGATTACTATCCATTCAGAAATATTATATTTTTAGTGATTATGAAGCACCTAAATTTATTAAAATGACACTAAAAAGAAGAAATGAGTAATAACAATTTTTAATTAAGTTCGTAGTGATGTTTTAAACTACAATACACGTGATTATTACTGATGACCATTTCCATTAATCATTACATCGGTAATAATTACAAGTCATTATTACTGATGATCATTTTAAGCAACATTCATCACTGGAATTACTAACTCGAAAGTTCAATAAAGATGATGAAAGATTATTTATATAATAAAAAAGATCCTTATAATATATAGATTAACTTTATAATATATTATAAGATTCTTAAAATTAAATTTATTTGATCGCAAGTATCAGCCAAAATGTATATATAAATATTATGTATGTACACATATCACTTCCTAAGGAAAAAAGTATTTACCTTTAAAAATAGCTATAAAAGAATACATACTTGAGACTTGGACCACTAAATCTACCTCTTCTAACTATTTGATCCTGTCCACAAAAAATTGGTTGCCTTTAAATCTAAAGGCAACACTAGGATCTACAAAATTTAGAACTTGTTCGCTCAAAATATCTTGAATGATGCACTCAACTCTCGGTCTCTAATATCTTCAGTCAGCAACTTTATATACAACCGACAACGATTCGATACTTATGCATTCTATATTTCGTAAGTCTTCAATGGCATTACAATGTATTAAACCGATAACCTTAATATCTTAACTGAAATAGTTTGACTTCTTTTATCATCTGATTAGTTCATATTAATTAAAACTTTAGCTGACATGATGAGAGAGATGTATCTAATGTTTCCTAGAAAAGAACAATTGAATCTTCATTCTTAAATATTTTGCTACTAAGATAGCAAAAGATCACAGAAGAATTAGAGGTTTTACAAGCAAAATTTTCTTCAGCTATGCATATGTTTCCTAGCCAAGTAATTTCTTCAATCAGCAACTTTGAAGAAATAATCCATGTGATTCATAAAGTATGTATTCTGTATTTGGTAAGCCTTCAGTGGTATTATAAACAAATTATTAACAAAAATATTAACATTAACAAATCTGGAGACTCCAAACTTACCCAATCTCATTTATCATCAAGTTAGTTCATATTAACTAAAACTTCAACTACTGGATTACGAGAAATATATATCCTATGTTATCTAGAAAAAACTATTAAATCTTCATTTTTAAATTGTTACTAAGAATGTAAAAGATCGTAGAATATTGCTAAATTAGATGACGTCATCTAGTGTCACAACTTTGATCCACAAAATTTAGATCCTTTACAGGAAAATTATCTTCAATTAAGCGTCTTTTTCCTGTCTATTTATCTTTCCAATCAACAACAAAATCCCTACTATTCGTAACGTATGCATTCAGTATTTGATAAATCTTCAGTGATATTATAACTTGTTAACACATGACTTGAGACACCAGACTAAACTAATTCTATCTCATTTATCATCTGGTTAGTTTACATTAATTAAAACTTCACCTACAAGATAAAGAGAGATAAATCCCTTGTTTCCTAGGAAAATAATTATTAAATCTTTATCTTTAAAACTTAATAAATCCAATCTATTAAACTGACACATAAATGAATTTAAAATCACTCATTAATATCTTACAAGCCATTAAATGACAGGTATAAAAACAGAAGATCAAAAATATCACTCTCGCTTAAAAATAAACGCAATTGATGAAATTAAAAACCTCCATTTTTAAAAAAAGAGGAAAATAAAAAAACATTTCTATTTTTTTCTTTCAAATTTCGACAAAAACATTAATAGGATTACGTATGGGCAAAAATTAGACAAAATATATATTTAAAAAAAAGTAAAGCTGATACGACCCTAGCCGAATGAATATGTTCATGGTGATTGATTACAGTCGTGTAAGCTCTTTCATCTTTAGGGCTGTCGTCTTTTTAGCAAGTTTCAATCGGGAGAAGCGTCAGTAGCAACCTCTCTACTTGACAGTGATATATGAGATCCTGGGCGCAGAGACTGAAAAAAAAAGTTGCAATTTCACCGGTAGAAACAGTAGTTGAAAAAATTTCTGCATACGTGTTTTCTATATTTTGAAGATGAATGAGACATAAAAATTAAACATGATCCTCAACCAAATAAAAATAATGTGTAGCAATATATGAATAATAATAACCATCCCAAATACATTTGTAATTTTAATGGATTAGGGGTATATGGCATTTGTATTTACCACCACCAGCTCTTTTTCAACTAATGAAATAAGTGTTGATGCTACTTTAAAATCCCGGATACATTGGTATAGCATGAAAGCAACTGTTCTACGTAATGGAACTGTAAAATACTGAGGATATAGCTGCAAGGATTTGTAGAGAAAGTAGAGCAACTTTAAAAGATGTAACTTTGTTTATTACCGTAAAAAATGTTTTACTTTGACGAGGTGGACTCTAAATATTGTTAAGCCTTGTTATTTTAATAGAAGGATATGAAAATATCTTTAAAAGGGAACAATAATGAAATTTAAATAAAAATTCAGCTGAAAGGACAAAAAAATAGTTTATCTCTTGTTTGCTAAAAAAAAATTAATCTTTATTTTTTCCCAATAGTACATATGATCAAATATCGAAAGCTCGAATGTTGATAACATAAAAAATTATCAGGATATAATTTATAGACAACAAACGTTAATATAAATGATGTAGTTTAGAACATTATACACCCAGTCCTTTCTATAAAAATAAAATCAACAAATTGACAATGTCTGGTGTCATATTTTTCGAAAGTTGATCAAAGTTTGAATCTTTACAGCACTTATGCTTTATATGTACTTTATATTTCCAAACGATGAGTAGAATAAGAAAGTTGATTGTTATTTCAGTTTTATTTAATAAATTATTTTTAAAATGGAGAAAATTTTACTTAGTGATCCACAATATTTGAAAATGTCGCAGAATACCTCTTCGTTGGTCACCAACGTTATCGTCTACTGATACATATTCTAGAGGTTGTGGAATAGAAGCTGTGTTCACAATGCCCTGAAAGTTCCCAAAATGTTGTAGCACTTCTGGGGATCCTGGAAGCAGAAGACCTCCAATCCTGGATGTCTTCTGCTTCCCTTCTTCCAAACTACGCGGACACACTTTATGATGTCCAAGGGAGTAATGTTAGCAGCCTATTTGGTGCTCCCCAAAAAATCCACATCTTTGCATGGGCGAATGTTTAACTAGCAAGTACCCCTGCGTTTAAAAAAATATTCTAAAGGAAGTGTTAAATACTGTGTATTCAGAATATTTATCAGAAAACTAAAAAATCTCAGATACTACAAGAGTGCCTTGTACACTAATCAAATTATACTTATTTGGGTTCATCCCTTTTGGTTGAAAACTATGCTCTTTATAACGAAAATTTTTAATCTAACACATATTAGCGCTGAGGATCTTGTTTCATGCATGGTGGTAGCTGCTGGGGCAATATTTTCGCTAAAGTTCAATCTTCATTGCCCTGGAGATGTAAGATCTGCACCATGGACCAGCGTCATTTTCTTAAACACCTACTTTGAAGACAATCGTTAACTTTTTAATGGTCTTTTTTCTTAGTTTTTTCCTGTACTAAGGATGACAAGCATGTTTTCTCCTCTTATACCTAACCCGTCCTTCTTGTGTTGTGTCTCATCAACTACCACGCCAGGAAAGCATTTCAAACCGCGCATTTCTAGGTGATCCTCATCGTCTAGGGTACTCTATCTGTCCTGAAGGTTTGTAAATGCTGTACTGATAAGTCCTTTACAGCTAGTTTCTTTTGAATCTTGTGAGATATGCACATACATACAAGCGCAATTATATCCAAATGATGGTCAGAGATGGATAAAATACCTTATTTGAAGTTTCAAAATTAAAGTTTCTTAGTGCGTAAGCACAGACGTAATATTTAAAATTGTCAAGATTGATTCGGGCATACGCAAAATGAATATTTTTGTTAAAATCTAAGCACTGATTTTTTTTGGCTATCACAATATTTTTTTACATCGTACAAGGATGAAAAAATTTACGCCAATTATTCATGCAAGACATTAATCTTACCACGCTTTGGAAACATGTTCTTAAAGCATAAAAATACGT
>CM063498.1:151427537-151437537 GCA_032207245.1 Pardosa pseudoannulata | reverse complement strand
TCTATTATAAAGCTCCACTTTATAATACTGTTTTTATATTTAATATTAAATAATCTCTTTTCCTGAAGTTTTCCTTTATTTATAAAAACATCCTATGATGCTTAAAATGACAGCTGATCATAATGAAGTTAAGATATAACTATCAAAGTTGTTTAAATTTCGTGTTTGTTTTCATCTTTGCCGTCCAATACAACTTAGATTTAAAATATTTACTAGCACGTTGACTGCCAGATGCATTTTCGATGGTTTACCTGGGTGCCGACGTGAAATTTTCATTATGCGATGCATATGCTGAAATATTATTTCCAGCAGATAAAATGAGTTATAAAATCATGCTTGAAGCAGTTTAAGTGGTGGGGTCACCTGTGACTCCCATGGCAGTCAACGTGTTATGTACTTTTATTATTTGCTGCGTCGCCTGTCTCTGGTGACCGTCATAGCAGTCAACATGTTAATAGATATGTACCAGAAATAAAGCAAGAATTAATGGATTAAGACAGAAAATAGTAATATCTTCTTCAATAGCTTTACTTCTGTAATTTAATTTTCTTATAATAGTCTTCAGAACATGCATATTTTCTTTCCCAGTATTTCTTGTACGATTAAACTATAATACTTATATTAAAATATTAGTAAAATTCTTATCTTTAAAACTTGTTGATAAAATTACATAAGTGTGCATACGGAAACCTGTATAATTTTGTTGCTTAAAATTGTATTAGCAAGTTAGAAAGTTATTTCTCTAGAAAAGAAACAATCGAATTGTAATAAGTAAAACTTGAATTTTTAAACTTTCTCATTTCTCGACAAATATTCTATTATTTAAAAAAAAATTCTGAAATTTCTAAAATTTCTAAAATAGAAATTTAAGCTATATTTCTATTGCTCTCATACCTTGTAAATTACATAGCATGTATTTAAAACACTCTTTGATTTCAGGTCTTTATGCCAAATTGCTTCTTAATTTCATTTTCTCTTTATAATTCCAATATTATAAGTACTATAAAAATTATTCATATGCTTAGAATGTGGTATCTAACTGTCTTTAATTATCGTTGGGAATAATTCTATTAATTTAAATAGAAATTCTAAAATTTCTAAAATAGAAATTTAAGCTATATTTCTATTGCTCTCATACCTTGTAAATTACATAGCATGTATTTAAAACACTCTTTGATTTCAGGTCTTTATGCCAAATTGCTTCTTAATTTCATTTTCTCTTTATAATTCCAATATTATAAGTACTATAAAAATTATTCATATGCTTAGAATGTGGTATCTAACTGTCTTTAATTATCTTTGGTAATGATTATATTAATTTAAACAGGTAATTTCAAATTTACTTCCTGTATAGCCATACTTTTCTTTCTTTATCTGGCTTTTAAATAAAACATAATTTTCTCTAAAACAGAAACAAAATGGGGTGCGTATAACATGTCTTGTATTCTGGATCAGTGGTAAATACCATCTCCTGTCATCGGGGCTCGTCTCAGATAAGATTAAGTGAAAATATGCCAGGCATGAATAATTCATTACATTTTGAAGCTCTAAGCAAGCTAAAAAAATTAGCCACAGATTTTAATTTTTTTCCTTTTTCGAAAAAACATTCCCCTAGTGTAATCTCATCTCTCTTGAAAAATTGTGACTGTTGCCATTTTTTAATACAAAAAGGTTTTAAAAAAGTTCGAAAGGAAATTTCGTTAATAAATTGCATCTTGATGTGTAAAGTTTGCCAAATGCTGTTGAAATGAAATATGAGGCACTTTATAAGTCACTGTTGGTCTTTACATTTCAAAGCACTTGATCTAATTTAAAATAGTAACAAAAAGTTTAAAGGGTTGCAAGCAAATACAGCGATATGGAATGAAATAGAGGTCAATGTGAATACTGGAATAATATCTCAATTTTTCAATGTCTGCATTCCATGAATATATAACAATAATGTCTATTTCAATCTACTTCCCAAAAGAAATAATCAAGTAGTTATAAATTTTAGTAATTATATTTTGGTTTAAAATGACAAAATTTGTAAATAATTTACTAGATATTTTACTGGCAATTATGCTGGGTACATTTGTAGGGTTGTAAGAAAAAACAATGGTTGATTGAAACAAGAGGGATTGATAAAATTGTACTTGATGTATAGTCTATCGCTATAAACTTTTATATCAAAAATCATACAAACGACTTGCACTGCATTGCTCTAATTCAGAGATATTTTAAATAAAATATACAGCCAGTCAATTCACACACTTTTTTTAGCTGTTGTTCAATTAGAGATTTTAAAAGTTATAAATGTAAAATGTTGGCATATTTTTTAATTAAATAACAAGTAAAATAATCAGTTAATATTTTATGCAGAAATCTTTAACCTTTACACAGTATTTAAATACTGGAATAGCATCTCAATTTATTAATGTCTGCATTTCATAAATACACAGCAATAATGTTTATTTCAATCTACTTCTCAAGAGGTATAATTAAGTAACTATAATCTTTCGTGTTTATATTTTTGATTAAAATTATGAACTCGATGAGTAATTTTTTATTTGCAATTACGCTGGGTAAGTTTGAATGATTGAAAAAAGGAGATTGCAACAATAAGGATTTATAAAACTGTACTTGGTGTATAACTACCGCTATCGACTTTTTAAAAAATCCAAATGAATTGCAAAGTATTGTCTTAATTCAGAGATGCTTTAAATAAAATATACTACCATTCAGTTCATTTACTGTTTTTTCAGTTTGTTTCTTGTTGTTCAATTTGAGTTTTTAAAAGTTATAAACCTGAAATGTTGACACATTTTTTAAATTAAACAATAAATTCATTTCCACTAGAAAAGAAAAGATGAAAAGATTTAATTTTTATTACAAAAATGAAGTAGTTATTAACAAGTCTCACAGGATCTCGCAGGAAGAATTCACAACACAACTCCCTGGGCAAAGCCCTCTAGTTCTGGAGTGTTGCTATTAATGGTAATGCATCATTCTATGAATATTGAGTTGGCATGACATTTATAGAGTTTATAATTAAAAAGGGGAAGAGAATACTAAAAATGCTTGAGTTTGGGCGGAATAAATAAAATAAAACAAATTATAATGAAAAAAGGCCAGTGACTAAAAAAAGTTCAAAAATTAGTACAAGTTAAGGCTGGTTGAACAATGAACACTTATTAGATCAATGTTAATTTTTTATACATAATTATTATTGAGAAGTTAGAACTAGAAAAGCAAGTGGAGCACCCAGAGACTGTGCAAGCACAAAACTTCGAATAACTAGGACTGGAATCCAGAAGCCAATTTCTCAGCCAATTATGTACAAGTATGACGGACCAAAGCATAAATTTGTAAAAAAAAAATTAAACCTTGTGGTGATTCTCCTTAAATTTTTAATTAAATTTCAAGTTAATTAAGTTCGTCTAATTTTTTTATTTTTAGTTTAGTAGATTTTGAGAGATTCAACACTCTTTCGATTTAACTAAGCCAGTGAGAGAGAATTTTTTCCCAATAGGTTAAACTGGGAGATATGAATCCACTAGGGTAGGTATTCACACACCGTGAGCAGTATATCCCAAACTTAATAAGCCAAAACTGCAAGAAGCGGGTATTTTTCCAGTAGCCGAGTACAAGGATATATCAAAAAGTAGTGCTAACTAAGTAATATGCATCACAATTAATCTGAATTTAAATTAGTGCACTAAAGTGCTTTCAGAACCACGTGACTTACATATTATATATACCCAAATCATAGGCGTAACATCCAAGAAGTGGTTAGTTTTCTACAGTTGTTTATAATTATCCTCGTTTGCAAATTTGCTATCACTACAAAAGGGCTAAAAATTCATAGTTCACAAACATTTAACAGTAAAATGACGAGTCTAGCTCGTCTTTTTTTCATTAAACAATACGAGCTACATCGTCATGCTAAATTACTGATAATATGATAATTATTAGTTTAAAATTTATACAATTTACAACACTTTTCGATTTAAACCCAGGTCACTATTAATATTTTTATTTAAAGTTTCTTGGTACACACTGCCATTGATATCAGAATAAGAAAACTGCAAGAAAGCTATTTGTTTACAAGAATATCAAAAAGTAACTCCCTCAGTAAAAACAATAATTTTAGATTTGTTTTTAAAATACCACTGCTTGAAGACTATTACATTTTTTTTTCGATACTTAAACACATGTAAAAAGTGGATTTTAATGAGAATATTAATTGTATCGTTTTTAAATAAAAAAAATGGTTACTTCAAATCATATTAAAACATTTAACAGTAAATTCAAAGTAAACACAATACTAGCATTTCTAAAGTTATTTGAAAACCTTATTATAACGAACTCATCAAGAAAAACACGAACGGAATTCTTGTCATTTCAAGGTATCAAAACTTTTATAAGAACTTTAAGTAAAAATTTAACATAACAAACACATAAAACACCCGACTGTAAGCAGCAAAACAAAACGAGTGGCATCTTTCGAGCCATAATTGATTTGATCCTTGCAGAATGGGTGTCTCCATTTTGATTGATCACAAACGGCCAATCAAGCTTTTCATCCTTTGCCAACACTCTTTTTGGCAACTTTAATTACGGCGAAGTGTCGGTAGCAACCTTTGTATGACAGTGATATATTAGCTGCGGGCCAAATACTTGATGATGGAGCGATTCAGCCTGTTGGCAAAAGACGGTGGGCCTAAGAAGAAACTTTAATTTGCTGGAAAAGGTGCTATTTGTTTACAATAATACAAAAGAAATCCTTATCTACACATACACAATAAAGTTTTATCGATTTCGTTAGTTAAAAAAATAATAATGCAATTTAAATTTATTTTAAAAAGTGGAAAATTTGTTTCTTCGATACCTTGAACACTAATGGGAAATTAATACATGAAATTATATGTGTATGGTTGATACCCGGTATTATATTAGTTTGGAACGTTTCGTTATCGGTATACTTTTTTCTACTCGCAGGCTCATAAGACAGGGACATACTGCTTACGGTGGGTCTATACCTCCCTATTGGATTCCTCTCTCCCAGTGTTATTACAAAATTCCCTCCACCAGTTCGTATTTAAAGTTTTCATTAAAAAAATTATACCACGTGATAGAGCAGTGAATTTTCTAAAATGTCGTCTTTTCTTTTTTTTAATTTGTGTGTTAAATATTCTTATTTGTATTCCAAATCCTTATTTGTATTCTTGAAGTGTATACCAAAATTTATCACAAATATTTTATAATTTTAAATATTTTTCTCGGTATTTTTTAAAAAGAGAAGAAATAGTATCCCAGTTAATTTACTGTTCTAACGCGTTGTATAATTTGTTAAAAAATTGTGTAAATATGAGCCGGCCAGAGGGATTTTTATTTTTCTCACAGCTTACCATTAAGTGAGATAAATCCAATATGGCAAGTGCAGACCCATTTTAAAGCCAATTCCTAAAGGTTTTACCCATCCATGCCAGAAGTGGGATTCAAACCTTGGTATCGAAGAGCATCGCCCTACCTATTCAGCCCTCATTCGTCTGGGTTAATATAAATCATATTTAAGCAAGTATATAGAAACGTTTCTAAGCGTGAAGTGAACAATGCGACCAACTTAAATTGTTTCATTAGATTAAACGTTATTAAGAAGGAAACAACACATTGAAACTTAAATTTTAAACTAAGAAATTTTCGAATGCAATATTCGATAACTGGGAATGGACTGCCTAGCCTGACGTGTGTACATCAATTTTCGAGTCCTCACCAAAAGGATTTTTGTCCGTGATTCCTTGCCTCTGTTCTACCTGCCGACCTGCTACACTCGTGATTTATATTTCATGATCTCTAAGAATACATAGAAATGCTTTGGGCTCCTGACAGCGCTTGAACACGGCACCCCGGGATTTTAGACTCGTAGGTTTTGGTTTGGTTTCGTTTGGCGCAGTACGGTCTACTTTTTGCAACACGAAGGCTAATGAGACCAGGACCTACTGCTTAAAGCCGACTCCGAACGGCTACGAATATCCATTCCACAGTGATATTCGGTGACTTGGTACCGAAGATTAACACGCCAAGCATTCCGACATCGTTAGGCCTAGACTCGTAGGTATTCCACTTGAACCTATCGTACACCCGGACACAATAATCCTATTAGTACTAAGTAACTCTTGGGTAAAATCCCGTAATTTTTGCTTCTCGGAAATAGAATAAAAAGAGTATTTTCAGCCAGTGTTTTTCTTAAGCCTAAAATTCAAACCGATTTTACGATGACCAATTTTTGAACTGTACGTAGTAACCAGTGCCTTTGGATACCATTCTGTGAATTCGAATATTAGGAATAATAGAAAACACATACTAATATGGATTACTTGATAATTTTTTTATTTTAAATTTTGTTACATTTTTATTTCTTGTTCATTACATATTGTCATTTTCACACTTGACCGAAATCGATTGAAAACTTATCCAATATTATGTATGTAAAGTTTCAACCCTGAGAAATTCCGAGAAGAACACTTTTACAGATTTGGCAACAGCAGTTACCGATCACACACCAGAGGATAAAAAAGCTTTTTCTTAGAATATAGTAATAAATAAAGCTATATTCTAAGTTCTATGTTAGTTACTTTTTCTTTATTTTGAACTATTTTTAGATATTACTAATATTGAATAAAAAATAATCTGTTCCTCGTTAATCTGGAAATTTTAAAAATTATTTAATAATTTAATCGATTTCATAGTTTCACTCTTATTAGGCCCAGTATGGATATGATATATAGTTTCAAATGTTCACTTGTTCAACGAAAGGGAAAAATTAAAATTATCCCAGTACACAGGCAACAACTTCCCTATAGACGGATTTATTTTATCTATTAACACTGTTAAACCAAATTAAATATTCCGGTAGGGATGATTACAGACAGGCACATATTTTTACCCAACTAATTAATAGTACAAACATTTCAATTCTTCTTATAACCGTAGCATTCATACATCACAAAGGCCAAGCATTTTTCTTCCTCCACTTTCTCCCTAAGGCCAATAAATAAACTGCGTGATGACAAACGAGACGCATTTATTTAACACAGAAAAGAGCGACAACGCCGATGTTGATTACAAGGACGTTTTCCACTGACGTGTGAGTAGAAACCATAGAAGTGCTCCATTGTCGTCATTCATCATCCGTAAGTACGGATTAGAAAGAATGGTATGTACTATGTTATTCACACAGGCAGGAGTGCCAAAACTTGGGATATTGATTCACGATAATCGCAGACGTAATCCACTTAAAGCGGAGCATGCTTGAAAAAAAAATCAAAGATCAGAGAGAGCGTGACTGCCAGGACAGGAGTACTAATGAGACAGATTATTTTATATTTTAAAAGTTTTTCGAATCATAGGAAAGATGTTTAGGGCTTGTTTAATGTACTTAGAAAACTTATATATACGTGTGTGTGTGTGTGTGTGTGTAAACCAGCAGATTTTTGAGCACCGATCATAATAAATTATTGTATTGTAACCCCTATTATTTTTACTTGCCAGGGCTTGGGTGGCAAGAAGAAGCCTAATTAGCTAGACTAATTGAAGTTGTTATAGTCTTGCCATTCCGCTAAGAAGAACTCGCCGAGTTCATAGCGAAACTTAAACTTTATTCATTAGCTCCTAAAAAGTGATGGCCGAACGATGGCCGATTGGTTAGGGTGCTGACCTTCGGTACCGGAGTTCGTGGGTTCGAATCCCACTGTAACATGGATGTTCGTAGCCGTTCGGAATCGGCTTTAAGCTGTAGGTCCCGGTCTCATTAGCCCTCGTGTTGCAAAAACAGTAGACCGTAGCACTCCAAACCAAACCAAACCAAACCTAAAAAGTGATATCTATACTAATCTACGGTCTAAAAGTATGCACGATATATCTATTTTAAATTTATTAAAATGTTTATTCTATCAAAAAAAAGTAACAAAATAAAATTATAAACTGCATTCTTTTTGCTTTTTTTTCTTTCTCACTTCATCAATAATTTTCTGATAATTTTAAAATTTTACATCGATTCCTTTCAGTTGCTGATGATACTATCTAAACAGCTAGAGGGACAGTACAATTTGGTATTACAATCATACTTCATTACTTACAATTTACGTCTTATTTATTTGGAATTTTTGCCGGGCAATAGCTGAATGTAGGCCGCTCCTCTTCGCAAGACCACAGTCCGCAGGTTCAAATCCCGCTATTATCATAGATGGAATCCGGTTTATCATGGCAATATCATATCCGGCAATATCATGGTCTAATTATTCATCGTGTATAAACACAATCGACCGGAAAGCTCAAATCAAAACAAAACACATTTCTAAAATTTTTTATGTAAGAATTCCTTTTAAAATTTCTTAATATATTGTACATTAATCTATTTTTAAATAACAAAGTATATGAAGAAATATTCTGTTAAGGTGCGATATGAAACGTGATCTTCCTGCCTACTTCACTGAAGCAGGTGTGATAGGTTCTTTCTGTGTTGTTGGGATGCAAAACTCTTTTCAGATTGCCTCCAAAAGTAATAGGACAATATTTATTTAAAAGAACATTGCTATTAAAATGAAAACGTACAGTATTTGAGAAATTCCGGAGTCGTATCATCAGAAACCAAAATTCAAGGAAGAGTGGTCTAAAAATAAAACTAACAAATTTCAATGTTAAGTTACATTTCCTTTGCCCCGAAAAGGAAAGTCCACTCCCGAGAAAGAGATGTTAATCAGTGAAAGGCCTACGATGATCACCCTTCTTCTTTCTTTGCTCTATCCCTTTTACAGGGCTCCAACTTTCATAATCTGATCCCTCAAGAAAATCGTCCATTTCAGAAAAACCGCTTCTCATCCCCTCTTCTTAGATTTTTACTGAAAATACATGTACTAGTATTTCTTATTCCAACTTTCATCGGAAAAAGTCAAGTCAAGACTTTATGAGCCCAGTAACAGGGTGGCTCACTTTCCCGAGGAACAAAGAGTGCGGGAGTCAAAGGATCAATTCTCTCATATCAGGAGGGGTGTACATCTGTAAACACTAATCGTGGGTCCAAAACCCTTACATATTCATAAAAACCAACATAGGTTTACGAAACAATTATTCTCAGTAAAATAAGTAGATTTTATCATTAAATATTTTCAGTAAAATCTTCTTTTCTACAGTTGGCACATTTTATTTTATTTATGTTATTTATTACACTGGCTTCCCTAGTAATTTGTCTGCCTGCGTGCATACACACTCTTAAAATTAACTAAACAAGGTTCTGATTATATATGTGTGCGTGTGTAAACCAGATCAAATTATACCTCCGGTCACAATGAATTGTAGCCTCTATTATTCTTATTTCTCCAGGCTACTTGGCAACGAAAAACCTAAGCAAATAGCTTATTGAAGAATAAGCTTTCAGGCTTTTGCATAGAAAGAACGCGCGGAGTTCGTTGTGGAGCTAAAACTTTATTGAGATACATGTAACACTTTCAAACGCAGAAGACATAATGATCATTAAAACGTATGGATTACAGAGTTGGACCCCAGAGCGAGAAGCAGAGACGAAATCTTTCCCAGAAAAAGTAGCTTAGCGATATTGACAGTAAAAAGAAACTTAGATCATTAAAAAGAGTAAGCTTTTCCCCTGGGCAGCTTGGAAATGTGGTGAAAGGAAAAAATATTAGATTTAATGCAAAGCTAGCTTTGGGAGTCGGTTAAAAGAATTTTAAGTCGCGGACACTAATTTAGATAAGATATTTTGGGGCAGGGAAAATAGATTAAAAGGAATAAGATTGTGAAAGAGGAGAATTTTTAAGAGATAGTTTAAGTATAATAATTTTGATACATTACATATATGTGTGTGTGTCAGATTCAGAGCCTTAAAAGAAAAATGAGAAATACATCCTTGTGTATAAGTTTTATTCGAATGTCAAATTACCCAGAGCCATTATGTTATCTATACAATACTCAATCAAGCAATAGGTCACCATCCTACAAGATT
>CM063498.1:151412537-151417537 GCA_032207245.1 Pardosa pseudoannulata | reverse complement strand
AGACCCATAGTTTCAAGATACATGCAAGAGATGTATTAATGAATACATATATTAGCACCTAACACTCATTATTTTTATGTATAAATTTATAAGCAATAGCATATAGATTAGTTATGTGTACGTATGCGTATGCATTAATGTATAAATATACACTGTCTACCAATAAGTATTTGGACACCTATGCAAATGACGATATCTGCGGTCCTGAGGTACGTCACGGCCTCCGCCGGTATACATCGTGTAGGAAACAGCATTGGCATTAGTCGCATGCAACATGCCGCGCAATTCGGATCTGTCTGATTTCAAGACAGGTACAACAATTATCGGGTATCACAAATGTGGCCGATCCTTAAGGGACATATCTAGCGATCTGAAGTACCCAAATTCGTCAGTGGCCTATGTGATTAAGAAATGGAAGGTGAACGATGATTGTCGTAATGTGCCCCGAGTCGGCAGACCAACGAAACTGGGAGATAGAGATCGACGAGTGCTGTCCAGAGAAATCCGGTAGAACCACACCCAACCGATGGCCCTCATCTGCGAGGTGTTTCAACAGGCATCCGGAAGTATTGTTTCAATGAATACCATCCGTAAAGAAGCACATCTGCTTAGTTTTCATGGTTGTGTTTCTGCCCATAAGCCTTTGATCACAAAGTCCAACAGTGCTGCTCTGTTAATGTGGTGCAAAGCACATCAAAATTGGACCGTAGAACAGTGGAAAGGGGTTCTTTGGAGAGACGAGCGAAGGTTCATACTTTACCGTTTGGATGGCAGGGTCTGGGTCTGGCATCTGCCTTTAGAACGTCTCCAGCAAGAATGCATTGGGCTAACAGTCAAGTTCGGCGGAAGTGGAATTTTGGTCTGAGGGTGTTTCTCCTAGTACTGACTGGGACCCTTTGTCCCCATTCATGGTAAGCTCAACGCTGATGCCTACTGCACTATTTTGGATAACAATGGGCTTCCTACGTTGTGGCAGTTTTACGGGTTGGACCCCTGTTACTTTCAGGACGACAATGTCAGTTGTCATGTTTCGAGGTTAACCAAGGCTTGGTATGGTGCCAATGGAGTTCATTGACTGGACTAGCCTGCCCAGAGCCCATACCTGAACCCTATCGAGAACGTCTGGGACGAGTTAGATCGCCGAATTAAGGGGTGCATTACCTTCCAAAATCGGTGAAGGAACTTGTATGTCTACTCCAGGCCGAGTGGAAGACAATACCACTAACTGTAATACAAAGATTTGTTGAAAGTATTCCCCGTAGGGTTCACGCTGTAATTGCCTCTCGTGGATGCTCCACCAACTATTGATTTTGAATAAAGTTGGTTTTTCTTTTCTATCACAGGTGTCCAAATACTTATTGGTAGACAGTTTATGAGCATTAATGTACTTATACGTTGCTTATAGGCATGCACATGTATAACTGTATTAACATTTTAATGAATGTGTACAGATGTATGAACGTACACACGTTTTGCGATGATGCATGTGTCTGAGAGATCGACAAATGTCTTTAATTTTAAGAAATTACGGGGATTTGGAAACATGCGTATGTACGTGTAAGTATACATATAAGTTGCTTATGCGTATGAACATGCATTAATGTATAAATATATAAACATCTAATGTTTACTCTTTATGCGTAATTATCTAAGCATTAAGGTACGTGTATGTTATGTGTACATATGCACATCTATTAATGTTTAAATATATGATCATTTATATACGAATACGTTACATATACGTATGGAGATGTATCATATATAATTTTATGCAAATTTAAATAAACAAATGTGTACAAATGCTTGAACGTACACACGTTTTGCAAAAACGCATGTTTCGGAGAGGCAGGCAAAAGTATTTGCTTCTTAACAATAACAGGAGTTTGGAGGCATACATAGAAGTATGCACCGATGGTTAAGTGTTTACTTGCACTATGTACAAATAGGAACATGTATAAGGAGAATAAAGTATACCCATATGTATGAATGTAGAAATGTGAGAGTATATATATATATATATATATATATATATATATATATGAATATGGATGGATGAATGGATGAATATACTCACGTTTTGCTAGTATGGATGCGTATGAGTAATAGACAAAAGTCTTCAGTTATGTACAAAATTTTCTAACGTTTTTAGACCTATGTATACACATAGTGCACAGATAAACAGATAAGTGCTGATAAGCGTCCGAAAACGCTTCTCATTATTACGGGGGTGTGGGGTGGGGGATCGGCGTTGTTCATTCATTATGCATTCCGTGGCCTCATTAAGGCTGACAGGCAGCGTCGTTAAGCAGTGCTATGTCATTACGGTTGCCGTGATTGTTGTCGTTACCTTTCGAAGGTCGTTACACGGGGCCGAAAAAAATTAATAGACCTCCGAGGCGGTTTGTGGGAGGTAAAAAGGGGTGAGTCAGGGTGTTCTTTTGGCACGCGTGATTTATGGCGGGACGAGTAATAACCATATGAAATTGAAAATAGAAATCTCGAAAATGAAGAATTTAAAAGTATAAAATGGAAAATCGATGTAAAGATTGGAGGGGGAAAGATATCGACTTATAAAACGTCGGCGGAAATTTTTTTTCGTCGTAATGAGCAATATTTATGTTTATTTACTCATTATTCATCTACACATCACTTCCTTGAAAAGATAAAGAAATAGTAGTTGGAGAAAAGGCCGGATGATTGAATTGGAAACATTGTTAAATTCAGTTTAGAATTTTAAAAAATGTATGGGTGATTTAATATAATCTTAATGCTATGAAATCTGTTCACTCTCGTTTATTTGAGCTTAACTGCAACTCCTCAAAAAAACCGGAAGTTTGGAGTCGAAACCTATCAAAAATTTGTAATTCAGGAAAACATATTCGTCTCGTCTGTGTAGGACTATAACTAACGAAGATATGAAAATTCTTGTAGTATGAACGAGGTTTTTCTTCACAAATGATTCATGTTCAAGGAAATCATGGATGAAAGAAAAACGTGGAATTCCCCGGAGGTAAAGAATTTGTCGTTATTGTCAGTGCCACTTGGACGAGCCATGTACGTGGGCCAGAGGTCATAGGAATTAAGGCGAAGGGGTACGCCTTTAGTTTGATGTGCACCACTATGGTAAAACAACATCTTAGCTCAAGATGATCTTCCCAACTTAGAAGCAGGAACAGAGCAGAAGGCCCTCTCCCTAGGTTTGGCCTGCCATCCCCTGGTACTTTTTGAGAACTTGGAGGACATTGTGGCCACGAGCATATTTTTATGTGTCTCAGTCACCATTAACGAGCACGGATCTCAGGCCGACTCGAGCCCCGAGCATTTAATCCTTCAGCTAGGAGATCGCTGCCTTTTCCAACTGATCTACCAAGGCTCATGAAGAATTTAAAAGTATAAAATAGAATATCGTTTTAAGAATTAGAGGAGAGAGGAAATCGACTTATAAAACATCCGTAATAATTATTTTCATTGTAATGAGTCCCTGTTTATTCCTTATTCCCCGAAAAATCAGTGTTTTTAAAAAACAAAAAGATAAATAAATCTGCAAGAACTGTTTTCATTGTAATGAGCCAAGTCCCTGTTTATTTGTTCTTTATTTACCTAAAAATCATTTCTTTTAAAAAAATGATATTCCAAGAAAAGAAGAGGAGATTATATTGAAAATGGTATTATACTCAGTTTAGAGTAGTGGTTTCCAACCTGTTTAAAGACCTACATTCCCTTTAATATGAAATATTTTCTCACACACTCATGAAAAAAAAATCAAGCAACATTTATTCCAAAATACAGAATGTACTTATTTAGAAAAACTTTTCTTGCCTAAAAAATTTTTCCTACCCACCCCAAAAAAAGGCTTTCTTGTACCCCCGAAGGTGGACGCACCCCGGGTTTGAAGCAAACGGTTCAGAGTAAAGAAACAATTATTCCTTATAACTTTAGTCTTGAAACTATATATCGTACGTTTATTTTTATAAAGAGCGTGTTCTCTTAAAGTGGTGCTGCTATTTTCTCACAATATTAAATAATAATTTATAACACACTTTAAATCAAGCCTAATAGTCAATAGGATAACTAAAGACTGCAATTGAGTGCACTCAGGGAGCAGCCTACCCTATTGGGTGTACGGCTTGCAAGTGCTGGCCTAGGGAAGAGTCTACCCTGGACTCAAAGACGAATAAAAACTTAAAATTAAAAATAAATAAATAATAATGAAAAAATTAAAAGTAAATAAATAAATAAATAAAGATAAAATAAAAATAACAGAAATTAAGCTGATTTTACTTTAGATGTTAATAGCAGTGGAAACTCAAAATAGGTATGATATCTTCTGAGATAATTCTATTTATAGGATGGGTATAACAGTGAGAGTATAACGCTATAGTAATAAAAGAGTAAGGAAAATACACTGTTATTTATGACCTTGTCCAAGTGCATCGATGAGTCTCAAATATCAACAAACTCACAATAAGTTCGAAACTTGACTTCAAGCATAACGTCTAACTTTTGCAGCATAATTCACCCCTTTAATGTCTCACCTGTCAGCTGATTGGAATGCTTGAGAACTTCCAGAAGCAAGAATCGTGCGACCTTTGATTAATCTGGTGGCGGTAATCTTATGATCTTTTAGGTACTGGTCATCAGTGATGAATTAAAATGAGTAATAGGAAGATTGACTCAAAAGGCTATATTTATGTGACCACAAGTAGAAAATAGATGGAATTTTTAAACACAACTATATCCACATTACCCGAGTCCGTTTTCATCCCGTTATTATCCATCTCCATTTATTTCTTTTTAAACTCTTTCTGTTTTTATTTATTCTCGTATTTTAATTTCACCTCTAGACAATAACACTACATATCATATAATTTCAATAATGTCTCTCTTATATATTTAATAAATGTACTTTATTTAATCATAACATTAATAATATAATTTTCATTATGTGTTCGGAATATATTTAATAAATGTACTTGTTTTATGTGAAGGTTGAGAATCAA